>CM062487.1:57235794-57454909 GCA_031479575.1 Coregonus ussuriensis
CTCTTCTGTTTAGTATATAGTCTATTCCTCTTCTGTTTAGTATATAGTCTATTCCTCTTCTGTTTAGTATATCGTCTATTCCTCTTCTATTTAGTATATAGTCTATTCCTCTTCTGTTTAGTATATAGTCTATTCCTCTTCTGTTTAGTATATAGTCTATTCCTCTCTTCTGTTTAGTATATAGTGTATTCCTCTTCTGTTTAGTATATAGTCTATTCCTCTTCTGTTTAGTATATAGTCTATTCCTCTCTTCTGTTTAGTATATAGTCTATTCCTCTTCTGTTTAGTATATAGTCTATTCCTCTCTTCTGTTTAGTATATAGTCTATTCCTCTTCTGTTTAGTATATAGTCTATTCCTCTTCTGTTTAGTATATAGTCTATTCCTCTCTTCTGTTTAGTATATAGTCTATTCCTCTTCTGTTTAGTATATAGTCTATTCCTCTCTTCTGTTTAGTATATAGTCTATTCCTCTTCTGTTTAGTATATAGTCTATTCCTCTTCTGTTTAGTATATAGTCTATTCCTCTCTTCTGTTTAGTATATAGTCTATTCCTCTTCTGTTTAGTATATAGTCTATTCCTCTTCTGTTTAGTATATAGTCTATTCCTCTCTTCTGTTTAGTATATAGTGTATTCCTCTTCTGTTTAGTATATAGTCTATTCCTCTTCTGTTTAGTATATAGTCTATTCCTCTCTTCTGTTTAGTATATAGTCTATTCCTCTTCTGTTTAGTATATAGTCTATTCCTCTCTTCTGTTTAGTATATAGTCTATTCCTCTTCTGTTTAGTATATAGTCTATTCCTCTTCTGTTTAGTATATAGTCTATTCCTCTCTTCTGTTTAGTATATAGTCTATTCCTCTTCTGTTTAGTATATAGTCTATTCCTCTCTTCTGTTTAGTATATAGTCTATTCCTCTTCTGTTTAGTATATAGTCTATTCCTCTTCTGTTTAGTATATAGTCTATTCCTCTCTTCTGTTTAGTATATAGTCTATTCCTCTTCTGTTTAGTATATAGTCTATTCCTCTCTTCTGTTTAGTATATAGTCTATTCCTCTTCTGTTTAGTTTATAGTCTATTCCTCTTCTATTTAGCATATAGTCTATTCCTCTTATGTTTAGTATATAGTCTATTCCTCTCTTCTGTTTAGTATATAGTATATTCCTCTTCTGTTTAGTATATCGTCTATTCCTCTTCTATTTAGTATATAGTCTATTCCTCTTCTGTTTAGTATATAGTCTATTCCTCTTCTGTTTAGTATATAGTCTATTCCTCTCTTCTGTTTAGTATATAGTCTATTCCTCTTCTGTTTAGTTTATAGTCTATTCCTCTTCTATTTAGCATATAGTCTATTCCTCTTATGTTTAGTATATAGTCTATTCCTCTCTTCTGTTTAGTATATAGTATATTCCTCTTCTGTTTAGTATATAGTCTATTCCTCTTCTATTTAGTATATAGTCTATTCCTCTTCTATTTAGTATATAGTATATTCCTCCTCTGTTTAGTATATAGTCTATTCCTCTTCTATTTAGTATATAGTCTATTCCTCTTCTGTTTAGTATATAGTCTATTCCTCTTCTGTTTAGTATATAGTGTTTTCCTCTTCTGTTTAGAGTATAGTATATTCCTCTTCTGTTTAGTATATAGTCTATTAATCTTCTGTTTAGTATATAGTCTATTCCTCTTCTGTTTAGTATATAGTATATTCCTCTTCTGTTTAGTATATAGTATATTCCTCTCTTCTGTTTAGTATATAGTATATTCCTCTTCTGTTTAGTATATAGTCTATTCCTCTCTTCTGTTTAGTATATAGTATATTCCTCTTCTGTTTAGTATATAGTCTATTCCTCTTCTGTTTAGTATATAGTATATTCCTCTTCTGTTTAGTATATAGTCTATTCCTCTCTTCTGTTTAGTATATAGTATATTCCTCTTCTGTTTAGTATATAGTCTATTCCTCTCTTCTGTTTAGTATATAGTATATTCCTCTTCTGTTTAGTATATAGTCTATTCCTCTCTTCTATTTAGTATATAGTATATTCCTCTTCTGTTTAGTATATAGTCTATTCTTCTTCTGTTTAGTATATAGTATATTCCTCTTCTGTTTAGTATATAGTCTATTCCTCTCTTCTGTTTAGTATATAGTATATTCCTCTTCTGTTTAGTATATAGTCTATTCCTCTTCTGTTTAGTATATAGTCTATTCCTCTTCTGTTCAGTGTATAGTCTATTCATCTTCTGTTTAGTATATAGTCTATTCCTCTTCTGTTTAGTTTATAGTCTATTCCTCTCTTCTGTTTAGTATATAGTCTATTCCTCTCTTCTGTTTAGTATATAGTCTATTCCTCTTCTGTTTAGTATATTGTCTATTCCTCTTAAATTTAGTATATAGTATATTCCTCTTCTGTTTACTATAAAGTATGTTCCTCTTCTGTTTAGTATATAGTCTATTCTTTGTCTGTTTAGTATATAGTCTGTTCCTCTTCTATTTAGTATATTGTCTATTCCTCTTCTGTTTACTATAAAGTCTGTTCCTATTCTGTTTAGTATATAGTTTATTCCTCTTCTGTTTTCTATAAGGTATGTTCCTCTTCTGTATAGTATATTGTCTATTCTTCTCTTCTGTTTAGTATATAGTCTATACTTTTCTGCTGTTTAGTAAATAGTCTATTCCTCTTTTGTTTAGTTTTTTCTATTCCTCTCTTCTGTTTAGTATATAGTCTATTCCTCTCTTCTGTTTAGTATATAGTCTGTTCCTCTTCTGTTTAGTATATATTATATTCCTCTCCTGTTTATTATATAGTCTATTCCTCTTATATTTTGTAAATAGTCTATTCTTCTTCTGTTTAGTATATAGTCTATTCCTCTCTTCTGTTTAGTATATTGTATATTCCTCTCCTGTTTAGTATATAGTTTATTCCTCTCTGTTGTTTAGTAAATTGTCTATTCCTCTTTTGTTTAGTATAAAGTCTATTCTTCTTCTGTTTAGTAAATCGTTTTTTTCCTCTCTTCTGTAAAGTATATATTCCATTCAATTTATGTTTTGTAAATAGTCTATTCCTCTTCTGTTTAGTATATAGTCTATTCCTCTCTTCTGTTTAGTATATTGTATATTCCTCTCCTGTTTAGTATATAGTTTATTCCTCTCTGTTGTTTAGTAAATTGTCTATTCCTCTTTTGTTTAGTATAAAGTCTATTCTTCTTCTGTTTAGTAAATCGTTTTTTTCCTCTCTTCTGTAAAGTATATATTCCATTCAATTTATGTTTTGTAAATAGTCTATTCCTCTTCTGTTTAGTATATAGTCTATTCCTCTCTTCTGTTAAGTATATCGTATATTCCTCTTCTGTTTACTCTCTTCTGTATAGTATATAGTCTGTTCTTCTTTTATGTTTAGTATATAGTCCATTCCTCTTCTGTTTAGTATATAGTCTATTCCTCATCTGTTTAGTATATAGTTTATTTTTCTTCTCTTTAGTATATAGTCTATTCCTCTTCTGTTTAGTATATTGTCTATTCCTCTTATATTTAGTATATAGTCTATTCCTCTTCTGTTTAGTATAAAGTATGTTCCTCTTCTGTTTAGTATATAGTCTATTCTTTGTCTGTTTAGTATATAGTATGTTCCTCTTCTGTTTAGTATATAGTCTAATCCTCTTCTGTTTAGTATATAGTCTATTCATAAATAAATAAATATGCCATTTAGCAGACGCTTTTATCCAAAGCGACTTACAGTCATGCGTGCATACATTTTTGTGTATGGGTGGTCCCGGGGATCGAACCCACTACCTTGGCGTTACAAGCGCCGTGCTCTACCTGCTGAGCTACAGAGGACCACATTCATCTCTCCTGTTTAGTATATAGTCTATTCGTCTTCTGTTTATTATATAGTATATTCCTCTTCTGTTTTAGTATACAGTATATTCCTCTTCTGTTTAGTATATAGTCTATTCCTCTTCTGTTTAGTATATAGTCGATTCCTCATCTGTTTAGAGTATAGTATATTCCCCATCTGTTTTGTAAATAGTATATTCTTCTCTTCTGTTTAGTATATAGTATATTCCTCTTCTGTTTAGTATATAGTCTATTCTTTGTCTGTTTAGTATATAGTTATTCCTCTTACGTTTAATATATAGTCTATTCCTCTCTGCTGTTTAGTATATAGTCTATTCCTCTTCTGTTTAGTGTATAGTCTATTCCTCTTCTGTTTAGTATATAGTATATTCCTCTTCTGTTTAGTATATAGTCTATTCCTCTTCTGTTTAGAGTATAGTATATTCCCCATCTGATTTGTAAATAGTCTATTCCTCTCTTGTTAAGTATATAGTATATTCCTCTCTTCTGTTTAGTATATAATATATACCTCTTCTGTATAGTATATAGTCTATTTCTCTTCTGTTTAGTATATAGTCTATTCCTCTCTTCTGTTTAGTATATAATATATACCTCTTCTGTTTAGTATATAGTCTATTCCTCTCTTCTGTTTAGTATTTAATATATACCTCTTCTGTTTAGTATATAGTCTATTCCTCTTCTGTTTAGTATATAGTCTATTCCTCTTCTGTTTAGTATATAGTATTTTCCTCTTCTATTTAGTATATAGTTATTCCTCTTATGTTTAAAATATAGTCTATTCCTCTCTGCTGTTTTGTATATAGTCTATTCCTCTTCTGTTTAGTACATAGTGTTTTCCTCTTCTGTTTAGAGTAAAGTGCATTCCCCATTTGTTTTGTAAATATTCTATTCCTCTCTTGTTTAGTATATAGTCCATTCCTCTTCTGTTTAGTATATAGTCTATTCCTCTTCTGTTTAGTATATAGTCTATTCTTCGTCTGTTTAGTATATAGTTATTCCTCTTATGTTTAATATATAGTATATTCCTCTCTTATGTTTAGTATATAGTTATTCCTCTTATGTTTAGTATATAGTATATTCCTCTTCTGTTTAGTATATAGTGTTTTCCTCTTTTTTATTTAGTATATAGTCCATTCCTCTTCTGTTTAGTATATATAGTCTATTCCTGTTCTGTTTAGTATATAGTCTATTCCTCTTCTGTTTAGTATATAGTCTATTCCTCTCTTCTTTTTAGTATATAGTCTATTCCTCTGATGTTTAATATATAGTCTATTCCTCTTCTGTTTAGTATATAGTCTATTCCTATTCTGTTTAGTATATAGTCTATTCCTCATCTGTTTAGTATATTGTCTATTCCTCTTCTGTTTAGTATATAGTATATTCCTCTTCTGTTTGGTATATAGTCCATTATTCGTCTGTTTAGTAAATAGTATATTCCGCTACTGTTTGGTATATATAGTCTATTCCTCGGTGCTCTTTAGTATATAGTCTATTCCTCTTCTGTTTAGTATATAGTGTTTTCCTCTTCTGTTTAGAGTATAGTATATTCCCCATCTGATTTGTAAATAGTCTATTCCTCTCTTGTTAAGTATATAGTCTATTCCTCTCTTCTGTTTAGTATATGATATATACCTCTTCTGTTTAGTATATAGTCTATTCCTTTTCTGTTTAGTATATAGTCTATTCCTCTTCTGTTTAGTATATAGTATTTTCCTCTTCTATTTAGTATATAGTTATTCCTCTTATGTTTAAAATATAGTCTATTCCTCTCTGCTGTTTAGTATATAGTCTATTCCTCTTCTGTTTAGTACATGGTGTTTTCCTCTTCTGTTTAGTATATAGTCTATTCCTCTCTTCTTTTTAGTATATCGTCTATTCCTCTTATGTTTAATATATAGTCTATTCCTCTTCTGTTTAGTATATAGTCTATTCCTATTCTGTTTAGTATATAGTCTATTCCTCATCTGTTTAGTATATAGTCTATTCCTCTTCTGTTTAGTATATAGTATATTCCTCTTCTGTTTGGTATATAGTCCATTATTAGTCTGTTTAGTAAATAGTATATTCCGCTACTGTTTGGTATATATAGTCTATTCCTCGGTGCTCTTTAGTATATAGTCTATTCCTCTCTGATGTTTAGTATATAGTCTATTCCTCTTCTGTTTAGTATATAGTCTATTCCTCTTCTGTTTAGTATATAGTCTATTCCTCTTCTGTTTAGTATATAGTGTTTTCCTCTTCTGTTTAGAGTATAGTATATTCCCCATCTGATTTGTAAATAGTCTATTCCTCTCTTGTTAAGTTTATAGTCTATTCCTCTCTTCTGTTTAGTATATAATATATACCTCTTCTGTTTAGTATATAGTCTATTCCTCTTCTGTTTAGTATATAGTCTATTCCTCTTCTGTTTAGTATATAGTATTTTCCTCTTCTATTTAGTATATAGTTATTCCTCTTATGTTTAAAATATAGTCTATTCCTCTCTGCTGTTTAGTATATAGTCTATTCCTCTTCTGTTTAGTACATAGTGTTTTCCTCTTCTGTTTAGAGTAAAGTGCATTCCCCATTTGTTTTGTAAATATTCTATTTTTCTCTTGTTTAGTATATAGTCCATTCCTTTTCTGTTTAGTATATAGTCTATTCCTCTTCTGACCATAACTCTATATAAGCAAAAACTGAAGCAGGAAGCACCAGTGATTCGGCTAATAAAAAAGTGGTCAGATGACGCAGATGCTAAGCTACAGGACTGTTTTGCTAGCACAGACTGGAACATGTTCCGGGATTCTTCAGACAGCATTGAGGAGTACACCACATCAGTCACTGGCTTCATCAATAAGTGCATCGATGATGTCGTCCCCACAGTGACCGTACGTACATACCCCAACCAGAAGCCATGGATTACAGGAAACATCCGCACTGAGCTAAAGGGTAGAGCTGCCGCTTTCAAGGAACGGGACTCTAACCCGGACGCTTATAAGAAATCCCGCTATGACCTCCGACGAACCATCAAACAGGCAAAGAGTCAATACAGGTCTATGATTGAATCATACTACACTGGCTCTGACGCTCGTCGGATGTGGCAGGGCTTGAAAACTATTACAGACTACAAAGGGAAGCACAGCCGCGAGCTGCCCAGTGACACAAGCCTACCAGACGAGCTAAACCACTTCTATGCTCGCTTCGAGGCAAGCAACACTGAAGCATGCATGAGAGCACCAGCTGTTCCGGACGACTATGTGATCACGCTCTCCGTAGCCGATGTGAGTAAGACTTTTAAGCAGGTCAACATTCACAAGGCCGCAGGGCCAGACGGATTACCAGGACGTGTACTCCGAGCATGTGCTGACCAACTGGCAAGTGTCTTCACTGACATTTTCAACATGTCCCTGACTGAGTCTGTAATACCAACATGTTTCAAGCAGACCACCATAGTCCCCGTGCCCAAGAACTCTAAGATAACCTGCCTAAATGACCACCGACCCGTAGCACTGACGTCTGTAGCCATGAAGTGCTTTGAAAGACTGGTCATGGCTCACATCAACAGCATAATCCCAGAAACCCTAGACCCACTCCAATTTGCATACCGCCCCAACAGATCCACAGATGATGCAATCTCTATCGCACTCCACACTGCCCTTTCCCACCTGGACAAGAGGAACACCTACGTGAGAATGCTATTCATTGACTACAGCTCAGCATTCAACACCATAGTGCCCTCAAAGCTCATTACTAAGCTAAGGATCCTGGGACTAAACACCTCCCTCTGCAACTGGATCCTGGACTTCCTGACGGGCCGCCCCCAGGTGGTAAGGGTAGGTAACAACACATCTGCCACACTGATCCTCAACACGGGGGCCCCTCAGGGGTGCGTGCTCAGTCCCCTCCTGTACTCTCTGTTCACCCATGACTGCATGGCCAGGCACGACTCCAACGCCATCATTAAGTTTGCCGACGACACAACAGTGGTAGGCCTGATCACCGACAATGATGAGACAGCCTATAGGGAGGAGGTCAGAGATCTGGCCGTGTGGTGCCAGGACAACAACCTCTCCCTCAACGTGACCAAGACAAAGGAGATGATTGTGGACTACAGGAAAAAAAAGAGGACTGAGCACGCCCCCATTCTCATCGACGGGGCTGTAGTGGAACAGGTTGAGAGCTTCAAGTTCCTTGGTGTCCACATCACCAACGAACTATCATGGTCCAAACACACCAAGACAGTCGTGAAGAGGGCACGACAAAGCCTATTCCTCCTCAGGAGACTAAAAAGATTTGGCATGGGTCCTCAGATCCTCAAAAAATTCTACAGCTGCACCATCGAGAGCATCCTGACTGGTTGCATCACCGCCTGGTATGGCAACTGCTTGGCCTCTGACCGCAAGGCACTACAGAGGGTAGTGCGTACGGCCCAGTATATCACTGGGGCAAAGCTCCCTTCCATCCAGGACCTCTATACCAGGCGGTGTCAGAGGAAGGCCCTCAAAATTGTCAAAGACTCCAGTCACCCTAGTCATAGACTGTTCTCTCTGCTACCGCACGGCAAGCGGTACCGGAGTGCCAAGTCTAGGTCCAAAAGACTTCTCAACAGCTTCTACCCCCAAGCCATAAGACTCCTGAACAGCTAATCATGGCTACCCGGACTATTTGCACTGCCCCCCCACCCCATCCTTTTTACGCTGCTGCTACTCTGTTAAGTATTTATGCATAGTCACTTTAACTCTACCCACATGTACATATTACCTCAACTACCTCAACTAGCCGGTGCCCCCGCACATTGACTATGCAACGGTACCCCCCTGTATATATAGCCTCCCTACTGTCACTTTATTCTATTGTATATATAGCCTCCCTACTGTCACTTTATTTTTTTACTTCTGCTCTTTTTTTCTCAACACTTTTTTGTTGTTGTTTTATTCTTACTTTTTTGTTTAAAATAAATGCACTGTTGGTTAAGGGCTGTAAGTAAGCATTTCACTGTAATGTCTGCACCTGTTGTATTCGGCGCATGTGACCAATACAATTTGATTTGATTTGATTTGATTCTGTTTAGTATATAGTCTATTCTTCGTCTGTTTAGTATATAGTTATTCCTCTTATGTTTAATATATAGTATATTCCTCTCTTATGTTTAGTATATAGTTATTCCTCTTATGTTTAGTATATAGTATATTCCTCTTCTGTTTAGTATATAGTTTTTTCTTCTTTTTTATTTAGTATATAGTCCATTCCTCTTCTGTTTAGAATATATCGTCTATTCCTGTTCTGTTTAGTATATAGTCTATTCCTCTTCTGTTTAGTATAAAGTCTATTCCTCTCTTATTTTTAGTATATAGTCTATTCCACATCTGTTTAGTATATAGTCTATTCCTCTTCTGTTTAGTATATAGTATATTCCTCTTCTGTTTGGTATATAGTCCATTATTAGTCTGTTTAGTAAATAGTATATTCCGCTACTGTTTGGTATATATAGTCTATTCCTCGGTGCTCTTTAGTATATAGTCTATTCCTCTTCTGTTTAGTATATAGTCTATTCCGCTTTTCTTTAGTATATAGTCTATTTCTCTTCTGTTTAGTATATAGTCTATTCCTCTCTTCTGTTAAGTATATAGTCTATTCCTCTTCTGTTTAGTATATAGTCTATTCCTCTCTTCTGTTTAGTATATAGTCTATTCCACTTCTGTTTAGTATATAGTCTATTCCTCTTCTGTGTACTATATAGTCTATTCTTGTCCTGTTTAGTAAATATACTATTTCTCTCTTCTGTTTAGTATATAGTCTATTCCTCTTCTATTTAGTATAAAGTCTGTTCCTCTTCTGTTTAGTATATAGTATATTCCTCTTCTGTTTAGAATATAGTCTATTCCTCTTCTGTTTAGTATATAGTATATTCCTCTTCTGTTTAGTATATAGTCTATTCCTCTTCTGTTTAGTATATAGTCTATTCCTCTCTTCTGTTAAGTATATAGTCTATTCCTCTTCTGTTTAGTATATAGTATATTCCTCTCTTCTGTTTAGTATATAGTCTATTCCTCTTCTGTTTAGTATATAGTCTATTCCTCTCTTCTGTTAAGTATATAGTCTATTCCTCTTCTTTTTAGTATATAGTCTCTTCCTCTCTTCTGTTTAATATATAGTCTATTCCTCTTATGTTTATTATATAGTCTATTCCTCTCTTCTGTTAAGTATATAGTCTATTCCTCTTCTGTTTAGTATATAGTATATTCCTCTCTTCTGTTTAGTATATAGTCTATTCATCTTCTGTTTAGTATATAGTCTAATCCTCTTCTGTTTAGTATATAGTCTATTCCTCTTCAGTTTAGTATATAGTCTATTCCTCTTCTGTTTATTATATAGTATATTCCTCTTCTGTTTAGTATATAGTATATTCCTCTCTTCTGTTTAGTATATAGTCTATTCCTCTCTTCTGTTTAGTATATAGTCTATTCCTCTTCTGTTTAGTATATAGTCTATTCCTCTCTTATTTTTAGTATATAGTCTATTCCGCTTTTCTTTAGTATATAGTCTATTTCTCTTCTGTTTAGTATATAGTCTATTCCTCTCTTCTGTTAAGTATATAGTCTATTCCTCTTCTGTTTAGTATATAGTCTATTCCTCTCTTCTGTTTAGTATATAGTCTATTCCACTTCTGTTTAGTATATAGTCTATTCCTCTTCTGTGTACTATATAGTCTATTCTTGTCCTGTTTAGTAAATATACTATTTCTCTCTTCTGTTTAGTATATAGTCTATTCCTCTTCTATTTAGTATAAAGTCTGTTCCTCTTCTGTTTAGTATATAGTATATTCCTCTTCTGTTTAGAATATAGTCTATTCCTCTTCTGTTTAGTATATAGTATATTCCTCTTCTGTTTAGTATATAGTCTATTCCTCTTCTGTTTAGTATATAGTCTATTCCTCTCTTCTGTTAAGTATATAGTCTATTCCTCTTCTGTTTAGTATATAGTATATTCCTCTCTTCTGTTTAGTATACAGTCTATTCCTCTTCTGTTTAGTATATAGTCTATTCCTCTCTTCTGTTAAGTATATAGTCTATTCCTCTTCTTTTTAGTATATAGTCTCTTCCTCTCTTCTGTTTAGTATATAGTCTATTCCTCTTCTGTTTATTATATAGTCTATTCCTCTCTTCTGTTAAGTATATAGTCTATTCCTCTTCTGTTTAGTATATAGTATATTCCTCTCTTCTGTTTAGTATATAGTCTATTCATCTTCTGTTTAGTATATAGTCTAATCCTCTTCTGTTTAGTATATAGTCTATTCCTCTTCAGTTTAGTATATAGTCTATTCCTCTTCTGTTTATTATATAGTATATTCCTCTTCTGTTTAGTATATAGTATATTCCTCTCTTCTGTTTAGTATATAGTCTATTCCTCTCTTCTGTTTAGTATATCGTCTATTCCTCTTCTGTTTAGTATATAGTCTATTCCTCTTCTGTTTATTATATAGTATATTCCTCTTCTGTTTAGTATATAGTATATTCCTCTCTTCTGTTTAGTATATAGTCTATTCCTCTCTTCTGTTTAGTATAAAGTCTATTCCTCTTTTGTTTAATATAAAGTATGTTCCTCTTCTGTTCAGTTTATAGTCTATTCCTCTCTTCTGTTTAGTATATAGTCTATTCCACTTCTGTTTAGTATATAGTCTATTCCTCTTCTGTGTACTATATAGTCTATTCTTGTCCTGTTTAGTAAATATACTATTTCTCTCTTCTGTTTAGTATATAGTCTATTCCTCTTCTATTTAGTATAAAGTCTGTTCCTCTTCTGTTTAGTATATAGTATATTCCTCTTCTGTTTAAAATATAGTCTATTCCTCTTCTGTTTAGTATATAGTATATTCCTCTTCTGTTTAGTATATAGTCTATTCCTCTTCTGTTTAGTATATAGTATTCCTCTCTTCTGTTAAGTATATAGTCTGTTCCTCTTCTGTGTAGTATATAGTATATTCCTCTTCTGTGTAGTATGTAGTATATTCCTCTCCTGTTCAGTATATAGTGTATTCCTCCTCTGTTTAGTATATAGTCTATTCCTCTTCTGTTTAGTATATAGTCTATTCCTCTTCTGTTTAGTATATAGTATATTCCTCTTCTGTTTAGTATATAGTGTATTCCTCCTCTGTTTAGTATATAGTCTATTCCTCTTCTGTGTAGTATATAGTATATTCCTCTTCTGTGTAGTATGTAGTATATTCCTCTTCTGTTTAGTATATAGTGTATTCCTCCTCTGTTTAGTATGTAGTCTATTCCTCTTCTGTTTAGTATATAGTCTATTCCTCTCTGCTGTTTAGTATATAGTATATTCCGCTTCTGTTTAGTATATAGTATATTCCTCTCTTCTGTTTAGTATATAGTCTATTCCTCTCTTCTGTTTAGTATAAAGTCTATTCCTCTTTTGTTTACTATAAAGTATGTTCCTCTTCTGTTTAGTTTATAGTCTATTCCTCTTCTGTTTACTATAAAGTCTGTTCCTCTTCTATTTAGTATATCGTCTATTCCTCTTCTGTTTACTATAAAGTATGTTCCTCTTCTGTTTAGTATATAGTTTATTCCTCTTCTGTTTACTATAGGGTATGTTCCTCTTCTGTTTAGTATATAGTCTATTCTTCTCTTCTGTTTATTATATAGTCCATTCCATTCATGTTTTGTATATAGTCTATTCTTTTCTGCTGTTTAGTAAATAGTCTATTCCTCTTTTGTTTAGTATATAGTCTGTTCCTCTTCTGTGTAGTATATAGTCTATTCCTCTTTTGTTTAGTATATAGTATATTCCTCTCTTCTGTTTAGTATATAGTATATTCCTCTTCTGTTTAGTATATATTATATTCCTCTCCTGTTTAGTATATAGTCTAATCCTCTTCTATTTTGTAAATAGTCTATTCCTCTTCTGTTTAGTATATAGTCCATTCCTCATCTGTTTAGAGTATAATATATTCCCCATCTGTTTTGTAAATAGTCTATTCCTATCTTGTTTAGTATATAGTCTATTCCTCTTCTGTTTAGTGTATAGTCTATACCTCTTCTGTTTAATATATAGTGTTTTCCTCTCTTCTGTTTAGTATATAGTCTATTCCTATCTTGTTTAGTATATAGTCTATTCCTCTTCTGTTTAGTATATAGTCTATTCATATTTTGTTTAGTATATAGTCTATTTCTCTTCTATTTAGTATATAGTCTATTCCTCTTCTGTTTAGAATATAGTCTATTCCTCTTCTGTTTAGTATATAGTCTATTCCTCTCTTCTGTTTAGTATATAGTCTATTCCTCTTCTGTTTAGTATATACAGTGAGGGAAAAAAGTATTTGATCCCCTGTTGATTTAGTACGTTTGCCCACTGACAAAGACATGATCAGTCTATAATTTTAATGGTAAGTTTATTTGAACAGTGAGAGACAGAATAACAACAAAAAAATCCAGAAAAACGCATGTAAAAAATGTTATAAATTGATTTGCATTTTAATGAGGGAAATAAGAATTTGACCCCTCTGCAAAACATGACTTAGTACTTGGTGGCAAAACCCTTGTTGGCAATCACAGAGGTCAGACGTTTCTTGTAGTTGGCCACCAGGTTTGCACACATCTCAGGAGGGATTTTGTCCCACTCCTCTTTGCAGATCTTCTCCAAGTTATTAAGGTTTTGAGGCTGACGTTTGGCAACTCGAACCTTCAGCTCCCTCCACAGATTTTCTATGGGATTGAGGTCTGGAGACTGGCTAGGCCACTCCAGGACATTAATGTGCTTCTTCTTGAGCCACTCCTTTGTTGCCTTGGCCGTGTGTTTTGGGTCATTGTCATGCTGGAATACCCATCCACGACCCATTTTCAATGCCCTGGCTGAGGGAAGGAGGTTCTCACCCAAGATTTGACGGTACATGGCCCCGTCCATCATCCCTTTGATGCGGTGAAGTTGTCCTGTCCCCTTAGCAGAAAAGAAAAACACCCCCAAAGCATAATGTTTCCACCTCCATGTTTGACGGTGGGGATGGTGTTCTTGGGGTCATAGACAGCATTCCTCCTCCTCCAAACACGGCGAGTTGAGTTGATGCCAAAGAGCTCCATTTTGGTCTCATCTGACCACAACACTTTCACCCAGTTCTCCTCTGAATCATTCAAATGTTCATTGGCAAACTTCAGACGGGCCTGTATATGTGCTTTCTTGAGCAGGGGGACCTTGCGGGCGCTGCAGGATTTCAGTCTTTCACGGCGTAGTGTGTTACCAATTGTTTCTTGGTGACTATGGTCCCAGCTGCCTTGAGATCATTGACAAGATCGTCCTGTGTAGTTCTGGGCTGATTCCTCACTGTTCTCATGATCATTGCAACTCCACAAGGTGAGATCTTGCATGTTGCCCCAGCCCGAGGGAGATTGAAGGTTCTTTTGTGTTTCTTCCATTTGCGAATAATCGCACCAACTGTTGTCACATCCTCACCTCACCAAGCTGCTTGGCGATGGTCTTGTAGCCCATTCCAGCCTTGTGTAGGTCTAAAATCTTGTCCCTGAAATCCTTGGAGAGCTCTTTGGTCTTGGCCATGGTGGAGAGTTTGGAATCTGATTGATTGATTGCTTCTGTGGACAGGTGTCTTTTATACAGGTAAGAAGCTGAGATTAGGAGCACTCCCTTTAAGAGTGTGCTCCTAATCTCAGCTCGTTACCTGTATAAAAGACACCTGGGAGCCAGAAATCTTTCTGATTGAGAGGGGGTCAAATACTTATTTCCCTCATTAAAATGCAAATCAATTTATAACATTTTTTATATGCGTTTTTCTGGATTGTTTTGTTGTTATTCTGACTCTCACTGTTCAAATAAACCTACCATTAAAATGATTGACTGATTATTTCTTTGTCAGTAGTCAAACGTACAAAATCAGCAGGGGATCAAATACTTTTTTCCCTCACTGTAGTCTGTTCCTCTTCTGTGTAGTATATAGTATATTCCTCTTCTGTGTAGTATGTAGTATATTCCTCTCCTGTTCAGTATATAGTGTATTCCTCCTCTGTTTAGTATATAGTCTATTCCTCTTCTGTTTAGTATATAGTCTATTCCTCTTCTGTTTAGTATATAGTATATTCCTCTTCTGTTTAGTATATAGTGTATTCCTCCTCTGTTTAGTATATAGTCTATTCCTCTTCTGTGTAGTATATAGTATATTCCTCTTCTGTGTAGTATGTAGTATATTCCTCTTCTGTTTAGTATATAGTGTATTCCTCCTCTGTTTAGTATGTAGTCTATTCCTCTTCTGTTTAGTATATAGTCTATTCCTCTCTGCTGTTTAGTATATAGTATATTCCGCTTCTGTTTAGTATATACTGTTTTCCTCTTCTGTTTAGAGTATAGTGTATTCCACATCTGTTTTGTAAATAGTCTATTCCTCTCTTGTTTAGTATATAGTCTATTCCTTTTCTGTTTAGTATATAGTCTATTCCTCTTCTGTTTAGTATATAGTCTATTCCTCTTCTGTTTAGTATATAGTCTATTCCTCTTCTGTTTAGTATATAGTATATTCCTCTTCTGTTTAGTATATAGTCTATTCTTCATCTGTTTAGTATATAGTATATTCCTCTTCTGTTTAGTATATAGTGTATTCCTCCTCTGTTTAGTATATAGTCTATTCCTCTTCTGTTTAGTATATAGTCTATTCCTCTTCTGTTTAGTATATAGTATATTCCTCTTCTGTTTAGTATATAGTCTATTCTTCGTCTGTTTAGTATATAGTATATTCCGCTTCTGTTTAAAATATAGTCTATTCCTCTCTGCTCTTTAGTACATAGTATATTCCTCTTCTGTTTAGTATATACTGTTTTCCTCTTCTGTTTAGAGTATAGTGTATTACACATCTGTTTTGTAAATAGTCTATTCCTCTCTTGTTTAGTATATAGTCTATTCCTCTCCTGTTTAGTATATAGTCTATTCCTCTTCTGTTTAGAATATAGTATATTACTCTTCTGTTTAGTATATAGTCTATTCCTCTCTTCTGTTTAGTATATAGTCTATTCCTCTTCTGTTTAGTATATAGTCTATTCCTCTTCTGTTTAGTATATAGTATATTCCTCTTCTGTTTAGTATATAGTCTATTTTTCATCTGTTTAGTATATAGTATATTCCTCTCATGTTTAGTATATAGTGTATTCCTCCTCTGTTTAGTATATAGTCTATTCCTCTTCTGTTTAGTATATAGTCTATTCCTCTTCTGTTTAGTATATAGTATATTCCTCTTCTGTTTAGTATATAGTCTATTCTTCGTCTGTTTAGTATATAGTATATTCCGCTTCTGTTTAAAATATAGTATATTCCTCTCTGCTGTTTAGTATATAGTATATTCCGCTTCTGTTTAGTATATACTGTTTTCCTCTTCTGTTTAGAGTATAGTGTATTACACATCTATTTTGTAAATAGTCTATTCCTCTCTTGTTTAGTATATAGTCTATTCCTCTCCTGTTTAGTATATAGTCTATTCCTCTTCTGTTTAGTATATACTCTATTCTTCGTCTGTTTAGTATATAGTTATTCCTCTTATGTTTAGTATATAGTATATTCCTCTTCTGTTTAATATATAGTCTATTCCTCTCTTATGTTTAGTATATAGTTATTCCTCTTATGTTTAGTATATAGTATATTCCTCTTCTGTTTAATATATAGTATATTCCTCTCTTATGTTTAGTATATATTTATTCCTCTTATGTTTAGTATATAGTATATTCCTCTTCTGTTTAGTATATAGTGTTTTCCTCTTTTCTATTTAGTATATAGTCCATTCCTCTTCTGTTTAGTATATAGTATATTCCTGTTCTGTTTAGTATATAGTCTATTCCTCTTCTGTTTAGTATATAGTCTATTCCTCTCTTCTTTTTAGTATATGGTATATTCCTCTTCTGTTTAGTGTATAGTATATTCCTCTTCTGTTTAGTATATAGTGTTTTCCTCTTCTGTTTAGAGTATAGTATATTCTCCATCTGTTTTGTAAATAGTCTATTCCTATCTTGTTTAGTATATAGTCTATTCCTCTTCTGTTTAGAATATAGTCTATTCCTCTTTTGTTTAGTATATAGTCTATTTCTCTTCTGTTTAGTATATAGTCTATTCCTCTTCTGTTTAGTATATAGTATATTCCTCTTCTGTTTAGTATATAGTCTATTCCTCTCTTCTGTTTAGTATATCGTCTGTTCCTCTTCTGTGTAGTATATAGTATATTCCTCTTCTGTGTAATATATAGTATATTCCTCTTCTGTTTAGTATATAGTCTATTCCTCTTCTGTTTAGTATATAGTCTATTCGTCTTCTGTTTAGTATATAGTCTATTCCTCTTCTGTTTAGTATATAGTCTATTCTTCGTCTGTTTAGTATATAGTTATTCCTCTTATGTTTAGTATATAGTCTATTCCTCGCTGCTGTTTAGTATATAGTCTATTCCTCTTCTGTTTAGTGTATAGTCTATTCCTCTTCTGTTTAGTATATAGTGTATTCCTCCTCTGTTTAGTATATAGTCTATTCCTCTTCTGTTTAGTATATAGTCTATTCCTCTTCTGTTTAGTATATAGTCTATTCATCTTTTGTTTAGTATATAGTCTATTTCTCTTCTGTTTAGTATATAGTATATTCCTCTTCTGTTTAGAATATAGTATATTACTCTTCTGTTTAGTATATAGTCTATTCCTCTCTTCTGTTTAGTATATAGTCTATTCCTCTTCTGTTTAGTATATAGTCTATTCCTCTTCTGTTTAGTATATAGTATATTCCTCTTCTGTTTAGTATATAGTCTATTTTTCATCTGTTTAGTATATAGTATAGTATATTCCTCTCATGTTTAGTATATAGTGTATTCCTCCTCTGTTTAGTATATAGTCTATTCCTCTTCTGTTTAGTATATAGTCTATTCCTCTTCTGTTTAGTATATAGTATATTCCTCTTCTGTTTAGTATATAGTCTATTCTTCGTCTGTTTAGTATATAGTATATTCCGCTTCTGTTTAAAATATAGTATATTCCTCTCTGCTGTTTAGTATATAGTATATTCCGCTTCTGTTTAGTATATACTGTTTTCCTCTTCTGTTTAGAGTATAGTGTATTACACATCTATTTTGTAAATAGTCTATTCCTCTCTTGTTTAGTATATAGTCTATTCCTCTCCTGTTTAGTATATAGTCTATTCCTCTTCTGTTTAGTATATAGTCTATTCTTCGTCTGTTTAGTATATAGTTATTCCTCTTATGTTTAGTATATAGTATATTCCTCTTCTGTTTAGTATATAGTCTATTCCTCTCTTCTGTTTAGTATATAGTCTATTCCTCTTCTGTTTAGTATATAGTCTGTTCCTCTTCTGTGTGGTATATAGTATATTCCTCTTCTGTGTAGTATGTAGTCTAATCCTCTTCTGTTTAGTATATAGTGTATTCCTCCTCTGTTTAGTATATAGTCTATTCCTCTTCTGTTTAGTATATAGTCTATTCCTCTTCTGTTTAGTATATAGTATTTTCCTCTTCTGTTTAGTATATAGTCTATTGTTCGTCTGTTTAGTATATAGTATATTCCTCTTCTGTTTAGTATATAGTGTATTCCTCCTCTGTTTAGTATATAGTCTATTCCTCTTCTGTTTAGTGTATAGTCTATTCCTCTTCTGTATAGTATATAGTGTTTTCCTCTTCTGTTTAGAGTATAGTATATTCCCCATCTGTTTTGTAAATAGTCTATTCCTATCTTGTTTCGTATATAGTCTATTCCTCTTCTGTTTAGTATATAGTCTATTCATCTTTTGTTTAGTATATAGTCTATTTCTCTTCTGTTTAGTATATAGTCTATTCCTCTTCTGTTTAGAATATAGTCTATTACTCTTCTGTTTAGTATATAGTCTATTCCTCTCTTCTGTTTAGTATATAGTCTATTCCTCTTCTGTTAAGTATATAGTATTTTCCTCTTCTGTGTAGTGTATAGTATATTCCTCTTCTGTGTAGTATGTAGTATATTCCTCTTCTGTTTAGTATATAGTGTTTTCCTCTTTTCTATTTAGTATATAGTCCATTCCTCTTCTGTTTAGTATATAGTATATTCCTGTTCTGTTTAGTATATAGTCTATTCCTCTTCTGTTTAGTATATAGTCTATTCCTCTCTTCTTTTTAGTATATGGTATATTCCTCTTCTGTTTAGTATATAGTCTATTCTTTGTCTGTTTAGTATATAGTTATTCCTCTTATGTTTAGTATATAGTATATTCCTCTCTGCTGTTTAGTATATAGTCTATTCCTCTTCTGTTTAGTGTATAGTCTATTCCTCTTCTGTTTAGTATATAGTGTTTTCCTCTTCTGTTTAGAGTATAGTATATTCTCCATCTGTTTTGTAAATAGTCTATTCCTATCTTGTTTAGTATATAGTCTATTCCTCTTCTGTTTAGAATATAGTCTATTCCTCTTTTGTTTAGTATATAGTCTATTTCTCTTCTGTTTATATATAGTCTATTCCTCTTCTGTTTAGAATATAGTATGTTCCTCTTCAGTTTAGTATATAGTCTATTCCTCTCTTCTGTTTAGTATATAGTCTGTTCCTCTTCTGTGTAGTATATAGTATATTCCTCTTCTGTGTAATATATAGTGTATTCCTCTTCTGTTTAGTATATAGTCTATTCCTCTTCTGTTTAGTATATAGTCTATTCGTCTTCTGTTTAGTATATAGTCTATTCCTCTTCTGTTTAGTATATAGTCTATTCATCTTTTGTTTAGTATATAGTCTATTTCTCTTCTGTTTAGTGTATAGTATATTCCTCTTCTGTTTAGAATATAGTATATTACTCTTCTGTTTAGTATATAGTCTATTCCTCTCTTCTGTTTAGTATATAGTCTATTCCTCTTCTGTTTAGTATATAGTCTATTCCTCTTCTGTTTAGTATATAGTATATTCCTCTTCTGTTTAGTATATAGTCTATTCTTCATCTGTTTAGTATATAGTATATTCCTCTTCTGTTTAGTATATAGTGTATTCCTCCTCTGTTTAGTATATAGTCTATTCCTCTTCTGTTTAGTATATAGTCTATTCCTCTTCTGTTTAGTATATAGTATATTCCTCTTCTGTTTAGTATATAGTCTATTCTTCGTCTGTTTATTATATAGTATATTCCGCTTCTGTTTAAAATATAGTATATTCCTCTCTGCTGTTTAGTATATAGTATATTCCTCTTCTGTTTAGTATATACTGTTTTCCTCTTCTGTTTAGAGTATAGTGTATTCCACATCTGTTTTGTAAATAGTATATTCCTCTCTTGTTTATTATATACTCTATTCCTCTCCTGTTTAGTATATAGTCTATTCCTCTTCTGTTTAGTATATAGTCTATTCTTCGTCTGTTTAGTATATAGTTATTCCTCTTATGTTTAGTATATAGTATATTCCTCTTCTGTTTAGTATATAGTCTATTCCTCATTTCTGTTTAGTATATAGTCTATTCCTCTTCTGTTTAGTATATAGTCTGTTCCTCTTCTGTGTGGTTTATAGTATATTCCTCTTCTGTGTAGTATGTAGTCTATTCCTCTTCTGTTTAGTATATAGTCTATTCCTCTTCTGTTTAGTATATAGTATTTTCCTATTCTGTTTAGTATATAGTCTATTCTTCGTCTGTTTATTATATAGTATATTCCTCTTCTGTTTAGTATATAGTGTATTCCTCCTCTGTTTAGTATATAGTCTATTCCTCTTCTGTTTAGTGTATAGTCTATTCCTCTTCTGTATAGTATATAGTGTTTTCCTCTTCTGTTTAGAGTATAGTATATTCCCCATCTGTTTTGTAAATAGTCTATTCCTCTTTTGTTTAGTATATAGTCTATTTCTCTTCTGTTTAGTATATAGTCTATTCCTCTTCTGTTTAGAATATAGTATATTCCTCTTCAGTTTAGTATATAGTCTATTCCTCTCTTCTGTTTAGTATATAGTCTGTTCCTCTTCTGTGTAGTATATAGTATATTCCTCTTCTGTGTAATACATAGTATATTCCTCTTCTGTTTAGTATATAGTCTATTCCTCTTCTGTTTAGTATATAGTCTATTCGTCTTCTGTTTAGTATATAGTCTATTCCTCTTCTGTTTAGTATATAGTTAATTCTTCATCTGTTTAGTATATAGTTATTCCTCTTATGTTTAGTATATAGTCTATTCCTCTCTTCTGTTTAGTATATAGTCTATTCCTCTTCTGTTTATTATATAGTCTATTCGTCTTCTGTTTAGTATATAGTCTATTCCTCTTCTGTTTAGTATATAGTCTATTCCTCTTCTGTTTAGTATATAGTCTATTCTTCGTCTGTTTAGTATATAGTATATTCCGCTTCTGTTTAAAATATAGTATATTCCTCTCTGCTGTTTAGTATATAGTATATTCCTCTTCTGTTTAGTATATACTGTTTTCCTCTTCTGTTTAGAGTATAGTGTATTCCACATCTGTTTTGTAAATAGTCTATTCCTCTCTTGTTTATTATATACTCTATTCCTCTCCTGTTTAGTATATAGTCTATTCCTCTTCTGTTTAGTATATAGTCTATTCTTCGTCTGTTTAGTATATAGTTATTCCTCTTATGTTTAGTATATAGTATATTCCTCTTCTGTTTAGTATATAGTCTATTCCTCTCTTCTGTTTAGTATATAGTCTATTCCTCTTCTGTTTAGTATATAGTCTGTTCCTCTTCTGTGTGGTTTATAGTATATTCCTCTTCTGTGTAGTATGTAGTCTATTCCTCTTCTGTTTAGTATATAGTGTATTCCTCCTATGTTTAGTATATAGTCTATTCCTCTTCTGTTTAGTATATAGTCTATTCCTCTTCTGTTTAGTATATAGTATTTTCCTCTTCTGTTTAGTATATAGTCTATTCTTCGTCTGTTTATTATATAGTATATTCCTCTTCTGTTTAGTATATAGTGTATTCCTCCTCTGTTTAGTATATAGTCTATTCCTCTTCTGTTTAGTGTATAGTCTATTCCTCTTCTGTATAGTATATAGTGTTTTCCTCTTCTGTTTAGAGTATAGTATATTCCCCATCTGTTTTGTAAATAGTCTATTCCTCTTTTGTTTAGTATATAGTCTATTTCTCTTCTGTTTAGTATATAGTATATTCCTCTTCTGTTTAGAATATAGTATATTCCTCTTCAGTTTAGTATATAGTCTATTCCTTTCTTCTGTTTAGTATATAGTCTGTTCCTCTTCTATGTAGTATATAGTATATTCCTCTTCTGTGTAATATATAGTATATTCCTCTTCTGTTTAGTATATAGTCTATTCCTCTTCTGTTTAGTATATAGTCTATTCGTCTTCTGTTTAGTATATAGTCTATTCCTCTTCTGTTTAGTATATAGTCTATTCTTCATCTGTTTAGTATATAGTTATTCCTCTTATGTTTAGTATATAGTCTATTCCTCGCTGCTGTTTAGTATATAGTCTATTCCTCTTCTGTTTAGTATATAGTCTATTCCTCTTCTGTTTAGTATATAGTCTATTCATCTTTTGTTTAGTATATAGTCTATTTCTCTTCTGTTTAGTATATAGTATATTCCTCTTCTGTTTAGTATATAGTCTATTCCTCTCTTCTGTTTAGTATATCGTCTGTTCCTCTTCTGTGTAGTATATAGTATATTCCTCTTCTGTGTAATATATAGTATATTCCTCTTCTGTTTAGTATATAGTCTATTCCTCTTCTGTTTAGTATATAGTCTATTCGTCTTCTGTTTAGTATATAGTCTATTCCTCTTCTGTTTAGTATATAGTCTATTCTTCGTCTGTTTAGTATATAGTTATTCCTCTTATGTTTAGTATATAGTCTATTCCTCGCTGCTGTTTAGTATATAGTCTATTCCTCTTCTGTTTAGTGTATAGTCTATTCCTCTTCTGTTTAGTATATAGTGTATTCCTCCTCTGTTTAGTATATAGTCTATTCCTCTTCTGTTTAGTATATAGTCTATTCCTCTTCTGTTTAGTATATAGTCTATTCATCTTTTGTTTAGTATATAGTCTATTTCTCTTCTGTTTAGTATATAGTATATTCCTCTTCTGTTTAGAATATAGTATATTACTCTACTCTTCTGTTTAGTATATAGTCTATTCCTCTCTTCTGTTTAGTATATAGTCTATTCCTCTTCTGTTTAGTATATAGTCTATTCCTCTTCTGTTTAGTATATAGTATATTCCTCTTCTGTTTAGTATATAGTCTATTTTTCATCTGTTTAGTATATAGTATATTCCTCTCATGTTTAGTATATAGTGTATTCCTCCTCTGTTTAGTATATAGTCTATTCCTCTTCTGTTTAGTATATAGTCTATTCCTCTTCTGTTTAGTATATAGTATATTCCTCTTCTGTTTAGTATATAGTCTATTCTTCGTCTGTTTAGTATATAGTATATTCCGCTTCTGTTTAAAATATAGTATATTCCTCTCTGCTGTTTAGTATATAGTATATTCCGCTTCTGTTTAGTATATACTGTTTTCCTCTTCTGTTTAGAGTATAGTGTATTACACATCTATTTTGTAAATAGTCTATTCCTCTCTTGTTTAGTTTAGTATATAGTCTATTCCTCTCCTGTTTAGTATATAGTCTATTCCTCTTCTGTTTAGTATATACTCTATTCTTCGTCTGTTTAGTATATAGTTATTCCTCTTATGTTTAGTATATAGTATATTCCTCTTCTGTTTAATATATAGTCTATTCCTCTCTTATGTTTAGTATATAGTTATTCCTCTTATGTTTAGTATATAGTATATTCCTCTTCTGTTTAATATATAGTATATTCCTCTCTTATGTTTAGTATATATTTATTCCTCTTATGTTTAGTATATAGTATATTCCTCTTCTGTTTAGTATATAGTGTTTTCCTCTTTTCTATTTAGTATATAGTCCATTCCTCTTCTGTTTAGTATATAGTATATTCCTGTTCTGTTTAGTATATAGTCTATTCCTCTTCTGTTTAGTATATAGTCTATTCCTCTCTTCTTTTTAGTATATGGTATATTCCTCTTCTGTTTAGTGTATAGTATATTCCTCTTCTGTTTAGTATATAGTGTTTTCCTCTTCTGTTTAGAGTATAGTATATTCTCCATCTGTTTTGTAAATAGTCTATTCCTATCTTGTTTAGTATATAGTCTATTCCTCTTCTGTTTAGAATATAGTCTATTCCTCTTTTGTTTAGTATATAGTCTATTTCTCTTCTGTTTAGTATATAGTCTATTCCTCTTCTGTTTAGTATATAGTATATTCCTCTTCTGTTTAGTATATAGTCTATTCCTCTCTTCTGTTTAGTATATAGTCTATTCCTCTCTTCTGTTTAGTATATCGTCTGTTCCTCTTCTGTGTAGTATATAGTATATTCCTCTTCTGTGTAATATATAGTATATTCCTCTTCTGTTTAG
The DNA here is from genome assembly GCA_031479575.1 of Coregonus ussuriensis. Classification (NCBI taxonomy): domain Eukaryota; kingdom Metazoa; phylum Chordata; class Actinopteri; order Salmoniformes; family Salmonidae; genus Coregonus; species Coregonus ussuriensis. The sequence goes on from CM062487.1 coordinate 57,260,021, forward strand.
TATATAGTCTATTCCTCTTCTGTTTAGTATATAGTCTATTCGTCTTCTGTTTAGTATATAGTCTATTCCTCTTCTGTTTAGTATATAGTCTATTCTTCGTCTGTTTAGTATATAGTCTATTCCTCGCTGCTGTTTAGTATATAGTCTATTCCTCGCTGCTGTTTAGTATATAGTCTATTCCTCTTCTGTTTAGTGTATAGTCTATTCCTCTTCTGTTTAGTATATAGTGTATTCCTCCTCTGTTTAGTATATAGTCTATTCCTCTTCTGTTTAGTATATAGTCTATTCCTCTTCTGTTTAGTATATAGTCTATTCATCTTTTGTTTAGTATATAGTCTATTTCTCTTCTGTTTAGTATATAGTATATTCCTCTTCTGTTTAGAATATAGTATATTACTCTTCTGTTTAGTATATAGTCTATTCCTCTCTTCTGTTTAGTATATAGTCTATTCCTCTTCTGTTTAGTATATAGTCTATTCCTCTTCTGTTTAGTATATAGTATATTCCTCTTCTGTTTAGTATATAGTCTATTTTTCATCTGTTTAGTATATAGTATATTCCTCTCATGTTTAGTATATAGTGTATTCCTCCTCTGTTTAGTATATAGTCTATTCCTCTTCTGTTTAGTATATAGTCTATTCCTCTTCTGTTTAGTATATAGTATATTCCTCTTCTGTTTAGTGTATAGTCTATTCTTCGTCTGTTTAGTATATAGTATATTCCGCTTCTGTTTAAAATATAGTATATTCCTCTCTGCTGTTTAGTATATAGTATATTCCGCTTCTGTTTAGTATATACTGTTTTCCTCTTCTGTTTAGAGTATAGTGTATTACACATCTATTTTGTAAATAGTCTATTCCTCTCTTGTTTAGTATATAGTCTATTCCTCTCCTGTTTAGTATATAGTCTATTCCTCTTCTGTTTAGTATATAGTCTATTCTTCGTCTGTTTAGTATATAGTTATTCCTCTTATGTTTAGTATATAGTATATTCCTCTTCTGTTTAGTATATAGTCTATTCCTCTCTTCTGTTTTATTCCCTCTTCTGTTTAGTATATACTGTTTTCCTCTTCTGTTTAGAGTATAGTGTATTCCACATCTGTTTTGTAAATAGTCTATTCCTCTCTTGTTTAGTATATAGTCTATTCCTCTTATGTTTAGTATATAGTATATTCCTCTTCTGTTTAATATATAGTATATTCCTCTCTTATGTTTAGTATATATTTATTCCTCTTATGTTTAGTATATAGTATATTCCTCTTCTGTTTAGTATATAGTGTTTTCCTCTTTTCTATTTAGTATATAGTCCATTCCTCTTCTGTTTAGTATATAGTCTATTCCTGTTCTGTTTAGTATATAGTCTATTCCTCTTCTGTTTAGTATATAGTCTATTCCTCTCTTCTTTTTAGTATATGGTATATTCCTCTTCTGTTTAGTATATAGTCTATTCTTCGTCTGTTTATTATATAGTTATTCCTCTTATGTTTAGTATATAGTCTATTTCTCTCTGCTGTTTAGTATATAGTCTATTCCTCTTCTGTTTAGTGTATAGTCTATTCCTCTTCTGTTTAGTATATAGTGTTTTCCTCTTCTGTTTAGAGTATAGTATATTCTCCATCTTTTTTGTAAATAGTCTATTCCTATCTTGTTTAGTATATAGTCTATTCCTCTTCTGTTTAGTATATAGTATATTCCTCTTCTGTTTAGTATATAGTCTATTCCTCTCTTCTGTTTAGTATATAGTCTGTTCCTCTTCTGTGTAGTATATAGTATATTCCTCTTCTGTGTAGCATATAGTATATTCCTCTTCTGTTTAGTATATAGTCTATTCCTCTTCTGTTTAGTATATAGTCTATTCGTCTTCTGTTTAGTATATAGTCTATTCCTCTTCTGTTTAGTAAATAGTGTTTTCCTCTTCTGTTTAGAGTATAGTATATTCTCCATCTGTTTTGTAAATAGTCTATTCCTATCTTGTTTAGTATATAGTCTATTCCTCTTCTGTTTAGAATATAGTCTATTCCTCTTTTGTTTAGTATATAGTCTATTTCTCTTCTGTTTAGTATATAGTCTATTCCTGTTCTGTTTAGTATATAGTCTATTCCTCTTCTGTTTAGTATATAGTCTATTCCTCTCTTCTTTTTAGTATATGGTATATTCCTCTTCTGTTTAGTATATAGTCTATTCTTCGTCTGTTTAGTATATCGTTATTCCTCTTATGTTTTGTATATAGTCTATTCCTCTCTGCTGTTTAGTATATAGTATATTCCTCTTCTGTTTAGTGTATAGTATATTCCTCTTCTGTTTAGAGTATAGTATATTCTCCATCTGTTTTGTAAATAGTCTATTCCTATCTTGTTTAGTATATAGTCTATTCCTCTTCTGTTTAGTATATAGTCTATTCATCTTTTGTTTAGTATATAGTCTATTCCTCTTCTGTTTAGTGTATAGTCTATTCCTCTTATGTTTAGAATATAGTGTTTTCCTTTTCTGTTTAGAGTATAGTATATTCTCCATCTGTTTTGTAAATAGTCTATTCCTATCTTGTTTAGTATATAGTCTATTCCTCTTCTGTTTTGAATATAGTCTATTCCTCTTTTGTTTAGTATATAGTCTATTTCTCTTCTGTATAGTATATAGTATATTCCTCTTCTGTGTATTATATAGTATATTCCTCTTCTGTTTAGTATATAGTCTATTCCTCTTCTGTTTAGTATATAGTCTATTCTTCGTCTGTTTAGTATATAGTATATTCCTCTTCTGTTTAGTATATACTGTTTTCCTCTTCTGTTTAGAGTATAGTGTATTCCACATCTGTTTTGTAAATAGTCTATTCCTCTCTTGTTTAGTATATAGTCTATTCCTCTTATGTTTAGTATATAGTATATTCCTCTTCTGTTTAATATATAGTATATTCCTCTCTTATGTTTAGTATATATTTATTCCTCTTATGTTTAGTATATAGTATATTCCTCTTCTGTTTAGTATATAGTGTTTTCCTCTTTTCTATTTAGTATATAGTCCATTCCTCTTCTGTTTAGTATATAGTCTATTCCTGTTCTGTTTAGTATATAGTCTATTCCTCTCTTCTTTTTAGTATATGGTATATTCCTCTTCTGTTTAGTATATAGTCTATTCTTCGTCTGTTTATTATATAGTTATTCCTCTTATGTTTAGTATATAGTCTATTCCTCTCTGCTGTTTAGTATATAGTCTATTCCTCTTCTGTTTAGTGTATAGTCTATTCCTCTTCTGTTTAGTATATAGTGTTTTCCTCTTCTGTTTAGAGTATAGTATATTCTCCATCTTTTTTGTAAATAGTCTATTCCTATCTTGTTTAGTATATAGTCTATTCCTCTTCTGTTTAGTATATAGTATATTCCTCTTCTGTTTAGTATATAGTCTATTCCTCTCTTCTGTTTAGTATATAGTCTGTTCCTCTTCTGTGTAGTATATAGTATATTCCTCTTCTGTGTAGCATATAGTATATTCCTCTTCTGTTTAGTATATAGTCTATTCCTCTTCTGTTTAGTATATAGTCTATTCGTCTTCTGTTTAGTAAATAGTCTATTCCTCTTCTGTTTAGTATATAGTGTTTTCCTCTTCTGTTTAGGGTATAGTATATTCTCCATCTGTTTTGTAAATAGTCTATTCCTATCTTGTTTAGTATATAGTCTATTCCTCTTCTGTTTAGTATATAGTCTATTCATCTTTTGTTTAGTATATAGTCTATTCCTCTTCTGTTTAGTGTATAGTCTATTCCTCTTATGTTTAGTATATAGTGTTTTCCTTTTCTGTTTAGAGTATAGTATATTCTCCATCTGTTTTGTAAATAGTCTATTCCTATCTTGTTTAGTATATAGTCTATTCCTCTTCTGTTTAGTATATAGTCTATTCATCTTTTGTTTAGTATATAGTCTATTCCTCTTCTGTTTAGTGTATAGTCTATTCCTCTTATGTTTAGTATATAGTGTTTTCCTTTTCTGTTTAGAGTATAGTATATTCTCCATCTGTTTTGTAAATAGTCTATTCCTATCTTGTTTAGTATATAGTCTATTCCTCTTCTGTTTTGAATATAGTCTATTCCTCTTTTGTTTAGTATATAGTCTATTTCTCTTCTGTATAGTATATAGTATATTCCTCTTCTGTGTATTATATAGTATATTCCTCTTCTGTTTAGTATATAGTCTATTTGTCTTCTGTTTAGTATATAGTCTATTCCACTTCTATTTAGTATATAGTCTATTCGTCTTCTGTTTAGTATATAGTCTATTCCTCTTCTGTTTAGTATATAGTCTATTCCTCTTCTGTTTAGTATATAGTATATTCCTCTTCTGTTTAGTATATAGTATATTCCTCTTCTGTTTAGTGTATAGTATATTCCTCTTCTGTTTAGTATATAGTATATTCCTCTCTTCTGTTTAGTATATAGTCTATTCCTCTTCTGTTTAGTATATATTCTGCTCCTCTTCTGTGTAGTATATAGTATATTCCTCTTCTGTTTAGTATATAGTCTATTCCTCTTCTGTTTAGTATATAGTCTATTTGTCTTCTGTTTAGTTTATAGTCTATTCCTCTTCTGTTTAGTATATAGTCTATTCCTCTTCTGTTTAGTATATAGTATATTCCTCTTCTGTTTAGTACATAGTCTATTCTTCGTCTGTTTAGTATATAATTATTCCTCTTATGATTAGTATATAGTCTATTCCTCGCTGCTGTTTAGTATATAGTCTATTCCTCTTCTGTTTAGTGTATAGTGTTTTCCTCTTCTGTATAGTATATAGTGATTTCCTCTTCTGTTTATAGTATAGTATATTCTCCATCTGTCTTGTAAATAGTCTATTCCTATCTTGTTTAGTATATAGTCTATTCCTTTTCTGTTTTGAATATAGTCTATTCCTCTTTTGTTTAGAATATAGTATATTTCTCTTCTGTATAGTATATAGTATATTCCTCTTCTGTGTATTATATAGTATATTCCTCTTCTGTTTAGTATATAGTCTATTTGTCTTCTGTTTAGTATATAGTCTATTCCACTTCTATTTAGTATATAGTCTATTCCTCTTCTGTTTAGTATATAGTATATTCCTCTTCTGTTTAGTATATAGTCTATTCCTCTTCTGTATAGTATATAGTATATTCCTCTTCTGTGTATTATATAGTATATTCCTCTTCTGTTTAGTATATAGTCTATTTGTCTTCTGTTTAGTATATAGTCTATTCCACTTCTATTTAGTATATAGTCTATTCCTCTTCTGTTTAGTATATAGTATATTCCTCTTCTGTTTAGTATATAGTCTATTCCTCTTCTGTTTAGTATATAGTATATTCCTCTTCTGTTTAGTATATAGTATATTCCTCTCTTCTGTTTAGTATATAGTCTATTCCTCTTCTGTTTAGTATATAGTCTGTTCCTCTTCTGTGTAGTATATAGTATATTCCTCTTCTGTGTAGTATATAGTATATTCCTCATCTGTTTAGTATATAGTCTATTCGTCTTCTGTTTAGTATATAGTCTATTCCTCTTCTGTTTAGTATATAGTCTATTCCTCTTCTGTTTAGTGTATAGTATATTCCTCTTCTGTTTAGTATATAGTATATTCCTCTCTTCTGTTTAGTATATAGTCTATTCCTCTTCTGTTTAGTATATATTCTGCTCCTCTTCTGTGTAGTATATAGTATATTCCTCTTCTGTTTAGTATATAGTCTATTCCTCTTCTGTTTAGTATATAGTCTATTTGTCTTCTGTTTAGTTTATAGTCTATTCCTCTTCTGTTTAGTATATAGTCTATTCCTCTTCTGTTTAGTATATAGTATATTCCTCTTCTGTTTAGTACATAGTCTATTCTTCGTCTGTTTAGTATATATTTATTCCTCTTATGATTAGTATATAGTCTATTCCTCGCTGCTGTTTAGTATATAGTCTATTCCTCTTCTGTTTAGTGTATAGTGTTTTCCTCTTCTGTATAGTATATAGTGATTTCCTCTTCTGTTTTGAGTATAGTATATTCCCCATCTGTTTTGTAAATAGTCTATTCCTATCTTGTTTAGTATATAGTCTATTCCTTTTCTGTTTAGTATATAGTCTATTCATCTTTTGTTTAGTATATAGTCTATTCCTCTTCTGTTTAGTGTATAGTCTATTCCTCTTATGTTTAGTATATAGTGTTTTCCTTTTCTGTTTAGAGTATAGTATATTCTCCATCTGTTTTGTAAATAGTCTATTCCTATCTTGTTTAGTATATAGTCTATTCCTCTTCTGTTTTGAATATAGTCTATTCCTCTTTTGTTTAGTATATAGTCTATTTCTCTTCTGTATAGTATATAGTATATTCCTCTTCTGTGTATTATATAGTATATTCCTCTTCTGTTTAGTATATAGTCTATTTGTCTTCTGTTTAGTATATAGTCTATTCCACTTCTATTTAGTATATAGTCTATTCCTCTTCTGTTTAGTATATAGTATATTCCTCTTCTGTTTAGTATATAGTATATTCCTCTTCTGTTTAGTATATAGTATATTCCGCTTCTGTTTAAAATATAGTATATTCCTCTCTGCTGTTTAGTATATAGTATATTCCTCTTCTGTTTAGTATATACTGTTTTCCTCTTCTGTTTAGAGTATAGTGTATTCCACATCTGTTTTGTAAATAGTCTATTCATCTCTTGTTTATTATATACTCTATTCCTCTACTGTTTAGTATATAGTCTATTCCTCTTCTGTTTAGTATATAGTCTATTCTTCGTCTGTTTAGTATATAGTTATTCCTCTTATGTTTAGTATATAGTATATTCCTCTTCTGTTTAGTATATAGTCTATTCCTCTCTTCTGTTTAGTATATAGTCTATTCCTCTTCTGTTTAGTATATAGTCTGTTCCTCTTCTGTGTGTTTTATAGTATATTCCTCTTCTGTGTAGTATGTAGTCTATTCCTCTTCTGTTTAGTATATAGTGTATTTCTCCTATGTTTAGTATATAGTCTATTCCTCTTTTGTTTAGTATATAGTCTATTTCTCTTCTGTTTAGTATATAGTCTATTCCTCTTCTGTTTAGAATATAGTATATTCCTCTTCAGTTTAGTATATAGTCTATTCCTCTCTTCTGTTTAGTATATAGTCTGTTCCTCTTCTGTGTAGTATATAGTATATTCCTCTTCTGTGTAATACATAGTATATTCCTCTTCTGTTTAGTATATAGTCTATTCCTCTTCTTTTTAGTATATAGTCTATTCATCTTCTGTTTAGTATATAGTCTATTCCTCTTCTGTTTAGTATATAGTTAATTCTTCATCTGTTTAGTATATAGTTATTCCTCTTATGTTTAGTATATAGTCTATTCCTCTCTTCTGTTTAGTATATAGTCTTTTCCTCTTCTGTGTAGTATATAGTATATTCCTCTTCTGTGTAATATATAGTCTGTTCCTCTTCTGTGTGGTATATAGTATATTCCTCTTCTGTGTAGTATGTAGTCTATTCCTCTTCTGTTTAGTATATAGTGTATTCCTCCTATGTTTAGTATATAGTCTATTCCTCTTCTGTTTAGTATATAGTCTATTCCTCTTCTGTTTAGTATATAGTATTTTCCTCTTCTGTTTAGTATATAGTCTATTCTTCGTCTGTTTAGTATATAGTATATTCCGCTTCTGTTTAAAATATAGTCTATTCCTCTCTGCTGTTTAGTATATAGTATATTCCTCTTCTGTTTAGTATAGTGTATTCCACATCTGTTTTGTAAATAGTCTATTCCTCTCTTGTTTAGTATATAGTCTATTCCTCTCTGCTGTTTAGTATATAGTCTATTCCTCTTCTGTTTAGTATATAGTCTATTCTTCGTCTCTTTAGTATATAGTTATTCCTCTTATGTTTAGTATATAGTATATTCCTCTTCTGTTTAGTATATAGTCTATTCCTCTCTTCTGTTTAGTATATAGTCTATTCCTCTTCTGTTTAGAATATAGTCTATTCCTCTCTTCTGTTTAGTATATAGTCTATTCCTCTTCTGTTTAGTATATAGTCTGTTCCTCTTCTGTGTAGTATATAGTATATTCCTCTTCTGTGTAGTATGTAGTATATTCCTCTTCTGTTAAGTATATATTGTATTCCTCCTCTGTTTAGTATATAGTCTATTCCTCTTCTGTTTAGTATATAGTCTATTCCTCTTCTGTTTAGTATATAGTCTATTCTTCATCTGTTTAGTATATAGTATATTCCGCTTCTGTTTAAAATATAGTCTATTCCTCTCTGCTGTTTAGTATATAGTATATTCCTCTTCTGTTTAGTATATACTGTTTTCCTCTTCTGTTTAGAGTATAGTATATTCTCCATCTTTTTTGTAAATAGTCTATTCCTATCTTGTTTAGTATATAGTGTTTTCCTCTTCTGTTTAGTATATAGTATATTCCTCTTCTGTTTAGTATATAGTCTATTCCTCTCTTCTGTTTAGTATATAGTCTGTTCCTCTTCTGTGTAGTATATAGTATATTCCTCTTCTTTGTAGTATATAGTATATTCCTCTTCTGTTTAGTATATAGTCTATTCCTCTTCAGTTTAGTATATAGTCTATTCGTCTTCTGTTTAGTATATAGTCTATTCCTCTTCTGTTTAGTATATAGTCTATTCCTCTTCTCTTTAGTATATAGTCTATTCCTCTCGTCTTTTTAGTATATGGTATATTCCTCTTCTGTTTAGTATATAGTCTATTCTTCGTCTGTTTAGTATATAGTTATTCCTCTTATGTTTAGTATATAGTCTATTCCTCTCTGCTGTTTAGTATATAGACTATTCCTCTTCTGTTTAGTATATAGTGTTTTCCTCTTCTGTTTAGAGTATAGTATATTCTCCATCTGTTTTGTAAATAGTCTATTCCTATCTTGTTTAGTATATAGTCTATTCCTCTTCTGTTTAGAATATAGTCTATTCCTCTTTTGTTTAGTATATAGTCTATTTCTCTTCTGTTTAGTATATAGTTTGTTCCTCTTATGTTTAGTATATAGTATATTCCTCTTCTGTTTAGTATATAGTGTTTTGCTCTTTTCTATTTAGTATATAGTCCATTTTTCTTCTGTTTAGTATATAGTGTTTTGCTCTTTTCTATTTAGTATATAGTCCATTTTTCTTCTGTTTAGTATATAGTCTATTCCTGTTCTGTTTAGTATATAGTCTATTCCTCTTCTGTTTAGTATATAGTCTATTCCTCTCTTCTTTTTAGTATATGGTATATTCCTCTTCTGTTTAGTATATAGTCTATTCCTCGCTGCTGTTTAGTATATAGTCTATTCCTCTTCTGTTTAGTGTATAGTCTTTTCCTCTTCTGTATAGTATATAGTGTTTTCCTCTTCTGTATAGAGTATAGTATATTCCCCATCTGTTTTGTAAATAGTCTATTCCTATCTTGTTTAGTATATAGTCTATTCCTCTTCTGTTTAGTATATAGTCTATTCATCTTTTGTTTAGTATATAGTCTATTCCTCTTCTGTTTAGTGTATAGTCTATTCCTCTTCTGTTTAGTATATAGTCTATTCCTCTTCTGTTTAGTGTATAGTATATTCCTCTTCTGTTTAGTATATAGTATATTCCTCTCTTCTGTTTAGTATATAGTCTATTCCTCTTCTGTTTAGTATATAGTCTGCTCCTCTTCTGTGTAGTATATAGTATATTCCTCTTCTGTGTAGTATATAGTATATTCCTCTTCTGTTTAGTATATAGTCTATTCCTCTTCTGTTTAGTATATAGTCTATTCGTCTTCTGTTTAGTATATAGTCTATTCCTCTTCTGTTTAGTATATAGTCTATTCCTCTTCTGTTTAGTATATAGTATATTCCTCTTCTGTTTAGTACATAGTCTATTCTTCGTCTGTTTAGTATATAATTATTCCTCTTATGATTAGTATATAGTCTATTCCTCGCTGCTGTTTAGTATATAGTCTATTCCTCTTCTGTTTAGTGTATAGTCTTTTCCTCTTCTGTATAGTATATAGTGTTTTCCTCTTCTGTTTAGAGTATAGTATATTCCCCATCTGTTTTGTAAATAGTCTATTCCTATCTTGTTTAGTATATAGTCTATTCCTCTTCTGTTTAGTATATAGTCTATTCATCTTTTGTTTAGTATATAGTCTATTCCTCTTCTGTTTAGTGTATAGTCTATTCCTCTTATGTTTAGTATATAGTGTTTTCCTTTTCTGTTTAGAGTATAGTATATTCTCCATCTGTTTTGTAAATAGTCTATTCCTATCTTGTTTAGTATATAGTCTATTCCTCTTCTGTTTAGTATATAGTCTATTCCTCTTTTGTTTAGTATATAGTCTATTTCTCTTCTGTATAGTATATAGTATATTCCTCTTCTGTTTAGTATATAGTATATTCCTCTTCTGTTTAGTATATAGTCTATTTGTCTTCTGTTTAGTATATAGTCTAGTCCACTTCTATTTAGTATATAGTCTATTCCTCTTCTGTTTAGTATATAGTATATTCCTCTTCTGTTTAGTATATAGTCTATTCCTCTCTTCTGTTTAGTATACAGTCTATTCCTCTTCTGTTTAGTATATATTCTGCTCCTCTTCTGTGTAGTATATAGTATATTCCTCTTCTGTGTAGTATATAGTATATTCCTCTTCTGTTTAGTATATAGTCTATTCCTCTTCTGTTTAGTATATATTCTATTTGTCTTCTGTTTAGTTTATAGTCTATTCCTCTTCTGTTTAGTATATAGTCTATTCCTCTTCTGTTTAGTATATAGTCTATTCATCGTCTGTTTAGTATATAGTATATTCCTCTTCTGTTTAGTACATAGTCTATTCTTCGTCTGTTTAGTATATAATTATTCCTCTTATGATTAGTATATAGTCTATTCCTCGCTGCTGTTTAGTATATAGTCTATTCCTCTTCTGTTTAGTGTATAGTCTATTCCTCTTCTGTTTAGTATATAGTGTTTTCATCTTCTGTTTAGAGTATAATATATTCCCCATCTGTTTTGTAAATTGTATATTCCTATCTTGTTTAGTATATAGTCTATTCCTCTTCTGTTTAGTGTATAGTCTATTCCTCTTCTGTTTAGTATATAGTCTGTTCCTCTTCTGTGCAGTATATAGTATATTCCTCTTCTGTGTAGTATATAGTATATTCCTCTTCTGTTTAGTATATAGTCTATTCCTATTCTGTTTAGTATATAGTCTATTCCTCTCTTCTGTTTAGTATATAGTCTATTCCTCTTCTGTTTAGTATATAGTCTATTCGTCTTCTGTTTAGTATATAGTCTATTCCTCTTCTGTTTAGTATATAGTCTATTCCTCTTCTGTTTAGTATATAGTATATTCCTCTTCTGTTTAGTATATAGTCTATTCTTCGTCTGTTTAGTATATAGTTATTCCTCTTATGTTTAGTATATAGTATATTCCTCTCTTCTGTTTAGTATATAGTCTATTCCTCTTCTGTTTAGTATATAGTCTATTCGTCTTCTGTTTAGTATATAGTCTATTCCTCTTCTGTTTAGTATATAGTCTATTCCTCTTCTGTTTAGTATATAGTATATTCCTCTTCTGTTTAGTATATAGTCTATTCTTCGTCTGTTTAGTATATAGTTATTCCTCTCATGTTTAGTATATAGTCTATTCCTCGCTGCTGTTTAGTATATAGTCTATTCCTCTTCTGTTTAGTATATAGTCTATTTCTCTTCTGTTTAGTATATAGTCTATTCCTATTCTGTTTAGAATATAGTCTAATCCTCTTCTGTTTAGTATATAGTCTGTTCCTCTTCTGTGTAGTATATAGTATATTCCTCTTCTGTGTAGTATGTAGTCTATTCCTCTTCTGTTTAGTATATAGTCTATTCCTCCTCTGTTTAGTATATAGTCTATTTCTTTTCTGTTTTGTATATAGTCTATTCCTCTCTTCTGTTTAGTATATAGTCTATTCCTCTTATGTTTAATATATAGTATATTCCTCTTCTGTTTAGTATATAGTCTATTCATCTTCTGTTTAGTATACAGTCTATTCCTCTTCTGTTTTAGTATATAATCTATTCTTCTTATGTTTAATATATAGTATATTCCTCTTCTGTTTAGTATATAGTCTATTCCTCTTCTGTTTAGTATATAGTATATTCCTCTTCTGTTTAGTATATAGTATATTCCTCTCTTCTGTTTAGTATATAGTCTATTCCTCTTCTGTTTAGTATATAGTATGTTCCTCTTCTGTGTAGTATATAGTATATTCCTCTTCTGTGTAGTATATAGTATATTCCTCTTCTGTTTAGTATATAGTCTATTCCTCTTCTGTTTAGTATATAGTATATTCCTCTTCTGTTTAGTATATAGTATATTCCTCTTCTGTTTAGTATATAGTATATTCCTCTCTTCTGTTTAGTATATAGTCTATTCCTCTTCTGTTTAGTATATAGACTGTTCCTCTTCTGTGTAGTATATAGTATATTCCTCTTCTGTGTAGTATATAGTATATTCCTCTTCTGTTTAGTATATAGTCTATTCGTCTTCTGTTTAGTATATAGTCTATTCCTCTTCTGTTTAGTATATAGTATATTCCTCTTCTGTTTAGTATATAGTATATTCCTCTTCTGTTTAGTATATAGTCTATTCTTCGTCTGTTTAGTATATAGTTATTCCTCTTATGTTTAGTACATAGTCTATTCCTCGCTGCTGTATAGTATATAGTGTTTTCCTCTTCTGTTTAGAGTATAGTATATTCCCCATCTGTTTTGTAAATAGTCTATTCCTATCTTGTTTAGTATATAGTCTATTCCTCTTCTGTTTAGTATATAGTCTATTCCTCTCTTCTGTTAAGTATATAGTCTATTCCTATCTTGTTTAGTATATAGTCTATTCTTAGTCTGTTTAGTATATCGTTATTCCTCTTATGTTTTGTATATAGTCTATTCCTCTCTGCTGTTTAGTATATAGTCTATTCCTCTTCTGTTTAGTGTATAGTATATTCCTCTTCTGTTTAGTATATAGTATATTCCTCTCTTCTGTTTAGTATATAGTCTATTCCTCTTCTGTTTAGTATATAGTCTATTCCTCTTCTGTTTAGAGTATAGTTTATTCCCCATCTGTTTTGTAAATAGTCTATTCCTATCTTTTTTTGTATATAGTCTATTCCTCTTTTGTTTAGTATATAGTCTATTCATCTTTTGTTTAGTATATAGTCTATTCCTCTTCTGTTTAGTGTATAGTCTATTCCTCTTATGTTTAGTATATAGTCTATTCCTCTTCTGTTTAGTGCATAGTATATTCCTCTTCTGTTTAGTATATAGTATATTCCTCTCTTCTGTTTAGTATATAGTCTATTCCTCTTCTGTTTAGTATATAGTCTGCTCCTCTTCTGTGTAGTATATAGTATATTCCTCTTCTGTGTAGTATATAGTATATTCCTCTTCTGTTTAGTATATAGTCTATTCCTCTTCTGTTTAGTATATAGCCTATTCGTCTTCTGTTTAGTATATAGTCTATTCCTCTTCTGTTTAGTATATAGTCTATTCCTCTTCTGTTTAGTATATAGTATATTCCTCTTCTGTTTAGTACATAGTCTATTCTTCGTCTGTTTAGTATATAATTATTCCTCTTATGTTTAGTATATAGTCTATTCCTCGCTGCTGTTTAGTATATAGTCTATTCCTCTTCTGTTTAGTGTATAGTCTTTTCCTCTTCTGTATAGTATATAGTGTTTTCCTCTTCTGTTTAGAGTATAGTATATTCCCCATCTGTTTTGTAAATAGTCTATTCCTATCTTGTTTAGTATATAGTCTATTCCTCTTCTGTTTAGTATATAGTCTATTCCTCTCTTCTGTTAAGTATATAGTCTATTCCTATCTTGTTTAGTATATAGTCTATTCTTAGTCTGTTTAGTATATCGTTATTCCTCTTATGTTTTGTATATAGTCTATTCCTCTCTGCTGTTTAGTATATAGTCTATTCCTCTTCTGTTTAGTATATAATTATTCCTCTTATTTTTAGTATATAGTCTATTCCACGCTGCTGTTTAGTATATAGTCTATTCCTCTTCTGTTTAGTGTATAGTCTATTCCTCTTATGTTTAGTATATAGTCTATTCCTCTTCTGTTTAGTGCATAGTATATTCCTCTTCTGTTTAGTATATAGTATATTCCTCTCTTCTGTTTAGTATATAGTCTATTCCTCTTCTGTTTAGTATATAGTCTGCTCCTCTTCTGTGTAGTATATAGTATATTCCTCTTCTGTGTAGTATATAGTATATTCCTCTTCTGTTTAGTATATAGTCTATTCCTCTTCTGTTTAGTATATAGTCTATTCGTCTTCTGTTTAGTATATAGTCTATTCCTCTTCTGTTTAGTATATAGTCTATTCCTCTTCTGTTTAGTATATAGTATATTCCTCTTCTGTTTAGTACATAGTCTATTCTTCGTCTGTTTAGTATATAATTATTCCTCTTATGTTTAGTATATAGTCTATTCCTCGCTGCTGTTTAGTATATAGTCTATTCCTCTTCTGTTTAGTGTATAGTCTTTTCCTCTTCTGTATAGTATATAGTGTTTTCCTCTTCTGTTTAGAGTATAGTATATTCCCCATCTGTTTTGTAAATAGTCTATTCCTATCTTGTTTAGTATATAGTCTATTCCTCTTCTGTTTAGTATATAGTCTATTCCTCTCTTCTGTTAAGTATATAGTCTATTCCTATCTTGTTTAGTATATAGTCTATTCTTAGTCTGTTTAGTTAATCGTTATTCCTCTTATGTTTTGTATATAGTCTATTCCTCTCTGCTGTTTAGTATATAGTCTATTCCTCTTCTGTTTAGTATATAGTCTATTCATCTTTTGTTTAGTATATAGTCTATTCCTCTTCTGTTTAGTGTATAGTCTATTCCTCTTATGTTTAGTATATAGTGTTTTCCTTTTCTGTTTAGAATATAGTATATTCTCCATCTGTTTTGTAAATAGTCTATTCCTATCTTGTTTAGTATATAGTCTATTCCTCTTCTGTTTAGTATATAGTCTATTCCTCTTTTGTTTAGTATATAGTCTATTCCTCTTCTGTTTAGTGCATAGTATATTCCTCTTCTGTTTAGTATATAGTATATTCCTCTCTTCTGTTTAGTATATAGTCTATCCCTCTTCTGTTTAGTATATAGTCTGCTCCTCTTCTGTGTAGTATATAGTATATTCCTCTTCTGTGTAGTATATAGTATATTCCTCTTCTGTTTAGTATATAGTCTATTCCTCTTCTGTTTAGTATATAGTCTATTCGTCTTCTGTTTAGTATATAGTCTATTCCTCTTCTGTTTAGTATATAGTCTAGTCTATTCCTCTTCTGTTTAGTATATAGTATATTCCTCTTCTGTTTAGTACAAAGTCTATTCTTCGTCTGTTTAGTATATAATTATTCCTCTTATGTTTAGTATATAGTCTATTCCTCGCTGCTGTTTAGTATATAGTCTATTCCTCTTCTGTTTAGTGTATAGTCTTTTCCTCTTCTGTATAGTATATAGTGTTTTCCTCTTCTGTTTAGAGTATAGTATATTCCCCATCTGTTTTGTAAATAGTCTATTCCTATCTTTTTTAGTATATAGTCTATTCCTCTTTTGTTTAGTATATAGTCTATTCATCTTTTGTTTAGTATATAGTCTATTCCTCTTCTGTTTAGTGTATAGTCTATTCCTCTTATGTTTAGTATATAGTCTATTCCTCTTCTGTTTAGTGCATAGTATATTCCTCTTCTGTTTAGTATATAGTATATTCCTCTCTTCTGTTTAGTATATAGTCTATTCCTCTTCTGTTTAGTATATAGTCTGCTCCTCTTCTGTGTAGTATATAGTATATTCCTCTTCTGTGTAGTATATAGTATATTCCTCTTCTGTTTAGTATATAGTCTATTCCTCTTCTGTTTAGTATATAGCCTATTCGTCTTCTGTTTAGTATATAGTCTATTCCTCTTCTGTTTAGTATATAGTCTATTCCTCTTCTGTTTAGTATATAGTATATTCCTCTTCTGTTTAGTACATAGTCTATTCTTCGTCTGTTTAGTATATAATTATTCCTCTTATGTTTAGTATATAGTCTATTCCTCGCTGGTGTTTAGTATATAGTCTATTCCTCTTCTGTTTAGTGTATAGTCTTTTCCTCTTCTGTATAGTATATAGTGTTTTCCTCTTCTGTTTAGAGTATAGTATATTCCCCATCTGTTTTGTAAATAGTCTATTCCTATCTTGTTTAGTATATAGTCTATTCCTCTTCTGTTTAGTATATAGTCTATTCCTCTCTTCTGTTAAGTATATAGTTTATTCCTATCTTGTTTAGTATATAGTCTATTCTTAGTCTGTTTAGTATATCGTTATTCCTCTTATGTTTTGTATATAGTCTATTCCTCTCTGCTGTTTAGTATATAGTCTATTCCTCTTCTGTTTAGTATATAATTATTCCTCTTATGTTTAGTATATAGTCTATTCCACGCTGCTGTTTAGTATATAGTCTATTCCTCTTCTGTTTAGTGTATAGTCTTTTCCTCTTCTGTATAGTATATAGTGTTTTCCTCTTCTGTTTAGAGTATAGTTTATTCCCCATCTGTTTTGTAAATAGTCTATTCCTATCTTGTTTAGTATATAGTCTATTCCTCTTTTGTTTAGTATATAGTCTATTCATCTTTTGTTTAGTATATAGTCTATTCCTCTTCTGTTTAGTGTATAGTCTATTCCTCTTATGTTTAGTATATAGTCTATTCCTCTTCTGTTTAGTGCATAGTATATTCCTCTTCTGTTTAGTATATAGTATATTCCTCTCTTCTGTTTAGTTTAGTATATAGTCTATTCCTCTTCTGTTTAGTATATAGTCTGCTCCTCTTCTGTGTAGTATATAGTATATTCCTCTTCTGTGTAGTATATAGTATATTCCTCTTCTGTTTAGTATATAGTCTATTCCTCTTCTGTTTAGTATATAGTCTATTCGTCTTCTGTTTAGTATATAGTCTATTCCTCTTCTGTTTAGTATATAGTCTATTCCTCTTCTGTTTAGTATATAGTATATTCCTCTTCTGTTTAGTACATAGTCTATTCTTCGTCTGTTTAGTATATAATTATTCCTCTTATGTTTAGTATATAGTCTATTCCTCGCTGCTGTTTAGTATATAGTCTATTCCTCTTCTGTTTAGTGTATAGTCTTTTCCTCTTCTGTATAGTATATAGTGTTTTCCTCTTCTGTTTAGAGTATAGTATATTCCCCATCTGTTTTGTAAATAGTCTACTCCTATCTTGTTTAGTATATAGTCTATTCCTCTTCTGTTTAGTATATAGTCTATTCCTCTCTTCTGTTAAGTATATAGTCTATTCCTATCTTGTTTAGTATATAGTCTATTCTTAGTCTGTTTAGTATATCGTTATTCCTCTTATGTTTTGTATATAGTCTATTCCTCTCTGCTGTTTAGTGTATAGTCTATTCCTCTTATGTTTAGTATATAGTGTTTTCCTTTTCTGTTTAGAATATAGTATATTCTCCATCTGTTTTGTAAATAGTCTATTCCTATCTTGTTTAGTATATAGTCTATTCCTCTTCTGTTTAGTATATAGTCTATTCCTCTTTTGTTTAGTATATAGTCTATTCCTCTTCTGTTTAGTGCATAGTATATTCCTCTTCTGTTTAGTATATAGTATATTCCTCTCTTCTGTTTAGTATATAGTCTATCCCTCTTCTGTTTAGTATATAGTCTGCTCCTCTTCTGTGTAGTATATAGTATATTCCTCTTCTGTGTAGTATATAGTATATTCCTCTTCTGTTTAGTATATAGTCTATTCTCTTCTGTTTAGTATATAGTCTATTCGTCTTCTGTTTAGTATATAGTCTATTCCTCTTCTGTTTAGTATATAGTCTATTCCTCTTCTGTTTAGTATATAGTATATTCCTCTTCTGTTTAGTACATAGTCTATTCTTCGTCTGTTTAGTATATAATTATTCCTCTTATGTTTAGTATATAGTCTATTCCTCGCTGCTGTTTAGTATATAGTCTATTCCTCTTCTGTTTAGTGTATAGTCTTTTCCTCTTCTGTATAGTATATAGTGTTTTCCTCTTCTGTTTAGAGTATAGTATATTCCCCATCTGTTTTGTAAATAGTCTATTCCTATCTTGTTTAGTATATAGTCTATTCCTCTTCTGTTTAGTATATAGTCTATTCCTCTCTTCTGTTAAGTATATAGTCTATTCCTATCTTGTTTAGTATATAGTCTATTCTTAGTCTGTTTAGTATATCGTTATTCCTCTTATGTTTTGTATATAGTCTATTCCTCTCTGCTGTTTGTTTAGTATATAGTATATTCCTCTTCTGTTTAGTATATAGTCTATTCATCTTTTGTTTAGTATATAGTCTATTCCTCTTCTGTTTAGTGTATAGTCTATTCCTCTTATGTTTAGTATATAGTGTTTTCCTTTTCTGTTTAGAATATAGTATATTCTCCATCTGTTTTGTAAATAGTCTATTCCTATCTTGTTTAGTATATAGTCTATTCCTCTTCTGTTTAGTATATAGTCTATTCCTCTTTTGTTTAGTATATAGTCTATTCCTCTTCTGTTTAGTGCATAGTATATTCCTCTTCTGTTTAGTATATAGTATATACCTCTCTTCTGTTTAGTATATAGTCTATCCCTCTTCTGTTTAGTATATAGTCTGCTCCTCTTCTGTGTAGTATATAGTATATTCCTCTTCTGTGTAGTATATAGTATATTCCTCTTCTGTTTAGTATATAGTCTATTCCTCTTCTGTTTAGTATATAGTCTATTCGTCTTCTGTTTAGTATATATATAGTCTATTCCTCTTCTGTTTAGTATATAGTCTATTCCTCTTCTGTTTAGTATATAGTATATTCCTCTTCTGTTTAGTACATAGTCTATTCTTCGTCTGTTTAGTATATAATTATTCCTCTTATGTTTAGTATATAGTCTATTCCTCGCTGCTGTTTAGTATATAGTCTATTCCTCTTCTGTTTAGTGTATAGTCTTTTCCTCTTCTGTATAGTATATAGTGTTTTCCTCTTCTGTTTAGAGTATAGTATATTCCCCATCTGTTTTGTAAATAGTCTATTCCTATCTTGTTTAGTATATAGTCTATTCCTCTTCTGTTTAGTATATAGTCTATTCCTCTCTTCTGTTAAGTATATAGTCTATTCCTATCTTGTTTAGTATATAGTCTATTCTTAGTCTGTTTAGTATATCGTTATTCCTCTTATGTTTTGTATATAGTCTATTCCTCTCTGCTGTTTAGTATATAGTCTATTCCTCTTCTGTTTAGTATATAGTCTATCTATTCATCTTTTGTTTAGTATATAGTCTATTCCTCTTCTGTTTAGTGTATAGTCTATTCCTCTTATGTTTAGTATATAGTGTTTTCCTTTTCTGTTTAGAATATAGTATATTCTCCATCTGTTTTGTAAATAGTCTATTCCTATCTTGTTTAGTATATAGTCTATTCCTCTTCTGTTTAGTATATAGTCTATTCCTCTTTTGTTTAGTATATAGTCTATTCCTCTTCTGTTTAGTGCATAGTATATTCCTCTTCTGTTTAGTATATAGTATATACCTCTCTTCTGTTTAGTATATAGTCTATCCCTCTTCTGTTTAGTATATAGTCTGCTCCTCTTCTGTGTAGTATATAGTATATTCCTCTTCTGTGTAGTATATAGTATATTCCTCTTCTGTTTAGTATATAGTCTATTCCTCTTCTGTTTAGTATATAGTCTATTCGTCTTCTGTTTAGTATATAGTCTATTCCTCTTCTGTTTAGTATATAGTCTATTCCTCTTTTAGTATATAGTATATTCCTCTTCTGTTTAGTACATAGTCTATTCTTCGTCTGTTTAGTATATAATTATTCCTCTTATGTTTAGTATATAGTCTATTCCTCGCTGCTGTTTAGTATATAGTCTATTCCTCTTCTGTTTAGTGTATAGTCTTTTCCTCTTCTGTATAGTATATAGTGTTTTCCTCTTCTGTTTAGAGTATAGTATATTCCCCATCTGTTTTGTAAATAGTCTATTCCTATCTTGTTTAGTATATAGTCTATTCCTCTTCTGTTTAGTATATAGTCTATTCCTCTCTTCTGTTAAGTATATAGTCTATTCCTATCTTGTTTAGTATATAGTCTATTCTTAGTCTGTTTAGTATATCGTTATTCCTCTTATGTTTTGTATATAGTCTATTCCTCTCTGCTGTTTAGTATATAGTCTATTCCTCTTCTGTTTAGTATATAGTCTATTCATCTTTTGTTTAGTATATAGTCTATTCCTCTTCTGTTTAGTGTATAGTCTATTCCTCTTATGTTTAGTATATAGTGTTTTCCTTTTCTGTTTAGAATATAGTATATTCTCCATCTGTTTTGTAAATAGTCTATTCCTATCTTGTTTAGTATATAGTCTATTCCTCTTCTGTTTAGTATATAGTCTATTCCTCTTTTGTTTAGTATATAGTCTATTTCTCTTCTGTATAGTATATAGTATATTCCTCTTCTGTTTAGTATATAGTATATTCCTCTTCTGTTTAGTATATAGTCTATTTGTCTTCTGTTTAGTATATAGTCTATTCCACTTCTATTTAGTATATAGTCTATTCCTCTTCTGTTTAGTATATAGTATATTCCTCTTCTGTTTAGTATATAGTCTATTCCTCTTCTGTTTAGTATATAGTATATTCCTCTTCTGTTTAGTATATAGTATATTCCTCTCTTCTGTTTAGTATATAGTCTATTCCTCTTCTGTTTAGTATATAGTATGTTCCTCTTCTGTGTAGTATATAGTATATTCCTCTTCTGTGTAGTATATAGTATATTCCTCTTCTGTTTAGTATATAGTCTATTCCTCTTCTGTTTAGTATATAGTATATTCCTCTTCTGTTTAGTATATAGTCTATTCATCTTCTGTTTAGTATATAGTCTATTCCTCTTCTGTTTAGAATATAGTCTATTCCTCTTCTGTTTAGTATATAGTCTATTCCTCTCTTCTGTTTAGTATATAGTCTGTTCCTCTTCTGTGTAGCATATAGTCTATTCCTCTTCTGTGTAGTATATAGTATATTCCTCTTCTGTTTAGTATATCATTTATTCCTCGCTGCTGTTTTGAATATAGTCTATTCCTCTTCTGTTTAGTGTATAGTCTATTCCTCTTCTGTTTAGTATATAGTGTTTTCATCTTCTGTTTAGAGTATAATATATTCCCCATCTGTTTTGTAAATTGTCTATTCCTATCTTGTTTAGTATATAGTCTATTCCTCTTCTGTTTAGTGTATAGTCTATTCCTCTCTTCTGTTTAGTATATAGTCTGTTCCTCTTCTGTGCAATATATAGTATATTCCTCTTCTGTGTAGTATATAGTATATTCCTCTTCTGTTTAGTATATAGTCTATTCCTATTCTGTTTAGTATATAGTCTATTCCTCTCTTCTGTTTAGTATATAGTCTATTCCTCTTCTGTTTAGTATATAGTCTATTCGTCTTCTGTTTAGTATATAGTCTATTCCTCTTCTGTTTAGTATATAGTCTATTCCTCTTCTGTTTAGTATATAGTATATTCCTCTTCTGTTTAGTATATAGTCTATTCTTCGTCTGTTTAGTATATAGTTATTCCTCTTATGTTTAGTATATAGTATATTCCTCTCTTCTTTTTAGTATATAGTCTATTCCTCTTCTGTTTAGTATACAGTCTATTCGTCTTCTGTTTAGTATATAGTCTATTCCTCTTCTGTTTAGTATATAGTCTATTCCTCTTCTCTTTAGTATATAGTATATTCCTATTCTGTTTATAGTATATAGTCTATTCTTCGTCTGTTTAGTATATAGTTATTCCTCTTATGTTTAGTATATAGTCTATTCCTCGCTGCTGTTTAGTATATAGTCTATTCCTCTTCTGTTTAGTATATAGTCTATTTCTCTTCTGTTTAGTATATAGTCTATTCCTCTTCTGTTTAGAATATAGTCTAATCCTCTTCTGTTTAGTATATAGTCTATTCCTCTCTTCTGTTTAGTATATAGTCTATTCCTCTTCTGTTTAGTATATAGTCTGTTCCTCTTCTGTGTAGTATATAGTATATTCCTCTTCTGTGTAGTATGTAGTCTATTCCTCTTCTGTTTAGTATATAGTCTATTCCTCTTCTGTTTAGTATATAGTCTATTCATCTTCTGTTTAGTATATAGTCTATTCCTCTTCTGTTTAGTATATAGTCTATTCCTCTTTTGTTTAGTATATAGTCTATTTCTCTTCTGTATAGTATATAGTATATTCCTTTTCTGTTTAGTATATAGTATATTCCTCTTCTGTTTAGTATATAGTCTATTTGTCTTCTGTTTAGTATATAGTCTATTCCACTTCTATTTAGTATATAGTCTATTCCTCTTCTGTTTAGTATATAGTATATTCCTCTTCTGTTTAGTATATAGTCTATTCCTCTTCTGTTTAGTATATAGTATATTCCTCTTCTGTTTAGTATATAGTATATTCCTCTCTTCTGTTTAGTATATAGTCTATTCCTCTTCTGTTTAGTATATAGTATGTTCCTCTTCTGTGTAGTATATAGTATATTCCTCTTCTGTGTAGTATATAGTATATTCCTCTTCTGTTTAGTATATAGTCTATTCCTCTTCTGTTTAGTATATAGTATATTCCTCTTCTGTTTAGTATATAGTCTATTCATCTTCTGTTTAGTATATAGTCTATTCCTCTTCTGTTTAGAATATAGTCTATTCCTCTTCTGTTTAGTATATAGTCTATTCCTCTCTTCTGTTTAGTATATAGTCTGTTCCTCTTCTAGCATATAGTCTATTCCTCTTCTGTGTAGTATATAGTATATTCCTCTTCTGTTTAGTATATCATTTATTCCTCGCTGCTGTTTTGAATATAGTCTATTCCTCTTCTGTTTAGTGTATAGTCTATTCCTCTTCTGTTTAGTATATAGTGTTTTCATCTTCTGTTTAGAGTATAATATATTCCCCATCTGTTTTGTAAATTGTCTATTCCTATCTTGTTTAGTATATAGTCTATTCCTCTTCTGTTTAGTGTATAGTCTATTCCTCTTCTGTTTAGTATATAGTCTGTTCCTCTTCTGTGCAATATATAGTATATTCCTCTTCTGTGTAGTATATAGTATATTCCTCTTCTGTTTAGTATATAGTCTATTCCTATTCTGTTTAGTATATAGTCTATTCCTCTCTTCTGTTTAGTATATAGTCTATTCCTCTTCTGTTTAGTATATAGTCTATTCGTCTTCTGTTTAGTATATAGTCTATTCCTCTTCTGTTTAGTATATAGTATAGTCTATTCCTCTTCTGTTTAGTATATAGTATATTCCTCTTCTGTTTAGTATATAGTCTATTCTTCGTCTGTTTAGTATATAGTTATTCCTCTTATGTTTAGTATATAGTATAT
Source organism: Coregonus ussuriensis (assembly GCA_031479575.1). Lineage (NCBI taxonomy): Eukaryota > Metazoa > Chordata > Actinopteri > Salmoniformes > Salmonidae > Coregonus > Coregonus ussuriensis. The sequence continues at coordinate 57,283,389 of CM062487.1, forward strand.
TCCTCTCTTCTGTTTAGTATATAGTCTATTCCTCTTCTGTTTAGTATACAGTCTATTCGTCTTCTGTTTAGTATATAGTCTATTCCTCTTCTGTTTAGTATATAGTCTATTCCTCTTCTCTTTAGTATATAGTATATTCCTATTCTGTTTAGTATATAGTCTATTCTTCGTCTGTTTAGTATATAGTTATTCCTCTTATGTTTAGTATATAGTCTATTCCTCGCTGCTGTTTAGTATATAGTCTATTCCTCTTCTGTTTAGTATATAGTCTATTTCTCTTCTGTTTAGTATATAGTCTATTCCTCTTCTGTTTAGAATATAGTCTAATCCTCTTCTGTTTAGTATATAGTCTATTCCTCTCTTCTGTTTAGTATATAGTCTATTCCTCTTCTGTTTAGTATATAGTCTGTTCCTCTTCTGTGTAGTATATAGTATATTCCTCTTCTGTGTAGTATGTAGTCTATTCCTCTTCTGTTTAGTATATAGTCTATTCCTCTTCTGTTTAGTATATAGTCTATTCCTCCTCTGTTTAGTATATAGTCTATTTCTCTTCTGTTTTGTATATAGTCTATTCCTCTCTTCTGTTTAGTATATAGTCTATTCCTCTTATGTTTAATATATAGTATATTCCTCTTCTGTTTAGTATATAGTCTATTCCTCTTCTGTTTAGTATACAGTCTATTCCTCTTCTGTTTTAGTATATAGTCTATTCCTCTTCTGTTTTAGTATATAGTCTATTCCTCTTATGTTTAATATATAGTATATTCCTCTTCTGTTTAGTATATAGTCTATTCCTCTTCTGTTTAGTATATAGTCTATTCCTCTTATGTTTAATATATAGTATATTCCTCTTCTGTTTAGTATATAGTCTATTCCTCTTCTGTTTAGTATATAGTCTATTCCTCTCCTGTTCACATCTTCCCATATACAGCCTATCACCTCTCGTGTTCACATCTTCCCCACTGAGTCTATTAACTAGGCACTGTGAATGGGTGCACATGAAGAACAGTCACAGTGGACCTCCTTATAGCAGATGTAGATTAAAAGAGACATCAATAAATAATTATGGGTCCTGAGACATTTAAGTAGGAATGTATGCGATGTGAAACAGCCTTTAATGGAGTAACTCCTGACACGGGATCCCTAACATGCTGCTGACATCTGCAGAACATCAAGCTTCTCTTGTTCCTGCCTTTTTTAACTGCTGTGTTTCGTGGAGCGTCAGGAGACATTTACATTCATCATTGGACTTTGTATTTATCAAGCTAGACTCTGAAAACACCTCTGAAACCTCTCTTGCCCGGTGTTGCACTGCAGTCAGACTGGTAAAGCTACATTGAAAATAAGAAACCTACCTATTTCAGTTGAACAGACAGAAATACATAGCAGCACAGCTGGCCCTTAAATGTAGATGGAGAGCTAACATGTCAATCTCTCATGGCTACATCAGTACTTGTTATGTAAGAAGTGTTGACAAGCTGAATGTACCAAGCTGTCTGTTTAAACTACTAGCTCACAGCTCGGACACCCATGCATACCCCACAAGACATGCCACCAAATGTCTCTTCACAGTCCCCAAGTCCAGAACAGACTATGGGAGGCGCACAGTACTACATAGAGCCATGACTACATGGAACTCTCTTCCACATCAAGTAACTCATGCAAAAAACAGATCAAAATACACCTTATGGAAGAGTGTTGCCAGTCAGACTGGTAAAGCTACATTAATAATAAGAAACAGCGGGGACTGTGAAGAGACCTTTGGTGGTGTCACGATCGTCGAACAGAGATGAGGACCAAGGCGCAGCGTTGCAGGCAAACATACTCTTTATTAGAGACACGATCAAACACAACAAAACGAAAACGTAACAGTTCACGGTCTAACACAACAGACTAGAAACAAGATCCCACCAACACTGTGGGGAAACTGGCTGCTAAAGTATGGTTCTCAATCAGAGACAACAAGCAACAGCTGAATCACGTTGCCTCTGATTGAGAACCACACTGGCCAACATAGAAAAACAATACTAGAAAGTGAAACCTAGAACAAAACACATAGACTTTACACACCCTGGCTCAAAATATTAGAGTCCCCAGAACCAGGGTGTGACAGTACCCCCCCCAAAGGCGCGGACTCCGACCGCGCCAACCAAACACCACAGGGGAGGGACCGGGTGGGCACTCCGCCTTGGCGGCGGATCCGGCTCCGGGCATGATCCCCACTCCCTCTCTAACCCCCCAAAGTACCCCTGGTCCAGTCTGGCCCTGCTGTCCGGAGCTGGACTGCACACTGGTGGAGCGGATTGCTCTAGCTCCGGCGTGAAGCATCTGACTGGTGCCGGACCAGCCACCGGTGGAACAGGCACGGGCCGTGCCGGGCTGACGAAACGCACCACTGACTTGGTGCGGGGAGCAGGAACGGGCCGAGCCGGGCTGACGAAACGCACCACTGACTTGGTGCGGGGAGCAGGAACGGGCCGAGCCGGGCTGACGAAGCGCACCACTGACTTGGTGCGGGGAGCAGGAACGGGCCGAGCCGGGCTGACGAAGCGCACCACTGACTTGGTGCGGGGAGCAGGACGGCCGAGCCGGGCTGACGAAGCGCACCACTGACTTGGTGCGGGGAGCAGGAACGGGCCGAGCCGGGCTGACGAAGCGCACCACTGACTTGGTGCGGGGAGCAGGAACGGGCCGAGCCGTACTGGGGACACACACCACTGGTCCTACGCAGGGATCTGGAATGGGCCGTACCGGACTGGTAACACACCCCAGTACCTCTCGCCGTGCCTCTACACCTTCCATCCCCTCTTCGACCAGTGGCCCCCGTAACCTGGCGGCCTTCTCTGCCAACCCGCTGGGCCGCTCTGCCGCGGTCTCCTGCTGGCCCGTCGTCCACGGCGTTAGCCCCCCCCCCGGCGTTAGCTCCCCCCTACCCGTGGACCAGGTCTCCATGCTTCTCGCCAGCCTTTCGCCCTTCTGCCTCCACGTCAAGCCCCTCTCTTCCTCACATGGCTTGACCCAGTCGAGGAGGCGAAGGAGATCCGCTAGAGATCTCTCAGGCGCTGGCTCCTGGACTTGCTGCTTGGTCCAGTCTTGGTGGGATCTTCTGTCACGATCGTCGAACAGAGATGAGGACCAAGGTGCAGCGTTGCAGGCAAACATACTCTTTATTAGAGACACGATCAAACACAACAAAACGAAAACGTGACAGTTCACGGTCTAACACAACAGACTAGAAACAAGATCCCACCAACACTGTGGGGAAACTAGCTGCTAAAGTATGGTTCTCAATCAGAGACAACAAGCAACAGCTGAATCACGTTGCCTCTGATTGAGAACCACACTGGCCAACATAGAAAAACAATACTAGAAAGTGAAACCTAGAACAAAACACATAGACTTTACACACCCTGGCTCAACATATTAGAGTCCCCAGAACCAGGGTGTGACAGGTGGCACACACACAGCCCCAGACATGTACTAACACACGCATTCTACACACAGGTACATTGTAATGTTCTAATATTGTTGTATTGTGGTATCATAGATGTTGTACTATAGATATGTTGTGGTAGAGAAGTGTGTAATAATGTGTTGTAATAATGTGTTGTATTGTACATAGAGTACAAGTCAAAAGTTTGGACACACCTACTCATTCAAGAGTTTTCTTTATTTTTACTATTTTCGACATTGTAAGATAATAGTGAAGACATCAAAACTATGAAATAACACGTAAGGAATCATTCTGTAAATAAAAAAATAGATTTCTATTTGAGATTATTCAAAGTAGCCACCCTTTGCATTGATGACAGCTTTGCACATGCTATTTGACCAAGAAGGAGAGTGACAGAGTGCTGCATCAGATGACCTGGCCTCCACAATCCCCCGACCTCAACCAAATTGAGATGGTTTGGGATGAGTTGGACCGCAGAGTGAAGGAAAAGCAGCTAACAAGTGCTCAGCATATGTGGGAACTCCTTCAAGACTGTTGGAAAAGCATTCCAGGTGAAGCTGGTTGAGAGAATGCCAAGAGTGTGCAAAGCTGTCATCAAGGCAAAGGGTGGCTACTTTGAAGAATCTAAACCACTTTTTTGGTTACTAAATGATTCCATATGTGTTATTTCATAGTGTTGATGTCTTCACTATTATTCTATAATGTAGAACATAGTAAAAATGAAGAGAACTCTTGAATGAGTAGGTGTGTCCAAACTTTTGACGGGTACTGTATGTAGTGGTAGAATAATAGTGTAATAATGTGTTGTATTGTAGATATGTAGTGGTGTAATAATGTGTTGTATTGTAGATATGTAGTGGTAGAGTAGTGGTGTAATAATGTATTGTATTGTAGATATGTAGTGGTGTAATAATGTGTTGTATTGTATATATGTAGTGTGTAATAATGTGTTGTATTGTAGATATGTAGTGGTGTAATAATATGTTGTATTGTACATATGTAGTGGTAGAGTAGTGGTGTAATAATGTGTTGTATTGTAGATATGTAGTGGTGTAATAATGTGTTGTATTGTACATATGTAGTGGTAGAGTAGTGGTGTAATAATGTGTTGTATTGTAGATATGTAGTGGTGTAATAATGTGTTGTATTGTACATATGTAGTGGTAGAGTAGTGGTGTAATAATGTGTTGTATTGTACATATGTAGTGGTAGAGTAGTGGTGTAATAATGTGTTGTATTGTGGATATGTAGTGGTAGAGTAGTGATGTAATAATGTGTTTTATTGTAAAACAGGCAGGAACTAAATGGGGATCCATAATTAACCTCAGGAAGAGTACCTGCCGCTTTGTCAGGAACTAATGGGGATCCATAATAAACCCCAGGAAGAGTAGCTGCCGCCTTGGTAGGAACTAATGGGGATTCATAATAAACCCCAGGAAGAGTAGCTGCTGCCTTGACAGGAACTAATGGGGATTCATAATAAACCCCAGGAAGAGTAGCTGCTGCCTTGGCAGGAACTAATGGGGATCCATAATAAACCCCAGGAAGAGTAGCTGCTGCCTTGGCAGGAACTAAATGGGGATCCATAATAAACCCCAGGAAGAGTAGCTGCTGCCTTGGCAGGAACTAATGGGGATTCATAATAAACCCCAGGAAGAGTAGCTGCTGCCTTGGCAGGAACTAATGGGGATCCATAATAAACCCCAGGAAGAGTAGCTGCTGCCTTGGCAGGAACTAATGGGGATCCATAATTAACCCCAGGAAGAGTAGCTGCTGCCTTGGCAGGAACTAATGGGGATCCATAATAAACCCCAGGAAGAGTAGCTGCTGCCTTGGCAGGAACTAATGGGGATCCATAATAAACCCCAGGAAGAGTATCTAATGTATCAATATGTTTTGACCATGACTGTTTACAATCCAGGGTTACTCCAAGAAGTTTAGTCAACTCAACTTGCTCAATTTCCACATTATTAATTACAATTTCAGTTGCGGTTTAGGGTTTGTCCCAAATACGATACTTTTAGTTTTTGAAATATTTAGGACTAATTTATTCATTGCCACCTATTCTGAAACTAACTGCAGCTCTTTATTAAGTGTTGCAGTCATTTCAGTCACTGTAGTAGCTGACGTGTATAGTGTTGATTAATCCGCATACATAGACACTCTGGCTTTACTCAAAGCTAGTGGCATTTTGTTAGTAAAGATTGAAACAAGTAAGGGCCATAGACAGCTGCCCTGGGGAAATTATGATTCTAATCTGGATTAAGGCTTCCATTAAAGAACACCCTCTGTGTTCTGTTAGACAGGTAACTCTTTATCCACAATATAGCAGGTGGAGTAAAGCCATAAATGTCTGTGTTCTGTTAGACAGGTAACTCTTTATCCACAATATAGCAGGGGGTGTAAAGCCATAAATGTCTGTGTTCTGTTAGGCAGGTAACTCTTTATCCACAATATAGCAGGGGGTGTAAAGCCATAAATGTCTGTGTTCTGTTAGACAGGTAACTCTTTATCCACAATATAGCAAGGGATGTAAAATCATAAGACATACGTTTTTCCAGCAGCAGTTTATGTTCGATATTTCAGGTCACAGACACATCTCAACATCAACTGTTCAGTGGGGAATGTGTGAATCAGGCCTTCATGGTTGAATTGCTGCAAAGAAACCACTAGTAAAGGAAAGCAATAATAAGAAGAGACCTGATTGGGCCAAGAAACACAAGCAATGGACATTAGACGGGTGGAAATGTGTCCTTTGGTCTGGAGTCTGAATTTCAGATTTTTGGTTCCAACCGCTGTGTATTTGTGAGATTTGGTGATGGTGAACGGATGATCTCCGCATGTGTAGTTCCCACTGTAAAGCACGGAGGAGGAGGTGTTATGGTGTGGGGGTGCTTTGCTGGTGACAGTGTCTGTGATTTATTTATACACACAAACACACATCTACACATCTACACACCTACACATCTACACATCTACACATCTACACATACACACATCTACACATCTACACACCTACACATCTACACATCTACACATCTACACATACACACATCTACACACCTACACATCTACACATCTACACACCTACACATCTACACACCTACACATCTACACACCTACACATCTACACACCTACACATCTACACATCTACACATCTACACACCTACACACCTACCCACCTACACACCTACACTTACACACACCTACACATCTACACATCTACACACCTACACATCTACACATCTACACACCTACACATCTACACATCTACACATCTACACACCTACAAACCTACACATATACACTTACACACATCTACACACCTACACATCTACACACCTACACATCTACACACCTACACTTACACACATCTACACATCTGCACACCTACACACCTACACATCTACACATCTACACTTACACACATCTACACATCTACACATCTAAACACCTACACATCTACACACCTACACATCTACACACCTACACACCTTCACATCTACACATCTACACACCTACACACCTACACATCTACACATCTACACACCTACACGTCTACACACCTACACACTTACACACATCTACACATCTACACATCTACACACCTACACATCTACACATCTACACACCTATACACCTACACATCTACACACATACACATCTACACATCAACACATCTACACACCTACACATCTACACGTCTACACATCTACACACCTACACACCTACACATCTACAAACCTACACATCTACACACCTACACATCTACACTTACACACCTACACATCTACACATCTACACTTACACACATCTACACATCTACACACCTACACATCTACACACCTACACATCTACACATCTACACATCTACACATCTACACACAAACACATCTACACACCTACACATCTACACATCTACACACCTACACATCTACACACCTACACGTCTACACGTCTACACACCTACACACTTACACACATCTACACATCTAAACATCTACACATCTACACATCTACACACCTACACATCTACACATCTACACACCTACACATCTACACATCTACACATCTACACACATACACATCTACACATCAACACATCTACAACCTACACATCTACACATCTACACACCTACACACCTACACATCTACAAACCTACACATCTACACATCTACACTTACACATCTACACATCTACACTTACACACATCTACACATCTACACACCTACACATCTACACACCTACACACCTACACATCTAAACATCTACACACCTGCACATCTACACATCTACACACCTACACACCTACACATCTACACATCTACACACATACACATCTACACATCTACACATCTACACACCTACACATCTACACGTCTACACATCTACACACCTACACATTTACACATCTACACTTACACACATCTACACATGTGGTCCTCTGTAGCTCAGCTGGTAGAGCACTGCGCTTGTAACACCAAGGTAGTGGGTTCGATCCCCGGGACCACCCATACACAAAAATGTATGCACGCATGACTGTAAGTCGCTTTGGATAAAAGCGTCTGCTAAATGGCATATTAATTAATTAATATTAATTATTAATTAATATTATTATTTATTAATTAATTAATATTAATTATTAATACACACCTACACATCTACACACCTACACACCTACACATCTACACATCTACACTTACACACATCTACACATCTACACATCTACACATCTACACATCTACACATAAACACATCTACACATCTACACATCTACACACCCACACATCTACACATCTACACACCTACACATCTACACACCTACACATCTACACATCTACACACCTACACATATACACATCTACACACCTACACATCTACACATATACACACCTACACATCTTACACATCTACACACCTACACACCTACACATCTACACATCTACACATCTATACACATCTACACACCTACACACCTAAACATCTACACACCTACACTTACACACATCTACACATCTACACACCTACACACCTACACATCTACACACCTACACTTACACACATCTACACACCTACACATCTACACACCTACACACCTACACATCTACACACCTACACATCTACACACCTACACACCTACACATCTACACACCTACACTTACACACCTACACACCTACACATCTACACATCTACACACCTACACATCTACACATCTACACACCTACACACCTACACTTACACACACCTACACATCTACACATCTACACACCTACACACATCTACACATCTACACACCTACACATCTACACACCTACACATCTACACACCTACACATCTACACACCTACACATCTACACATCTACACACCTACACATCTACACACCTACACTTACACACATCTACACACCGACACACCTACACATCTACACTTACACACACCTACACATCTACACACCTACACATCTACACACCAACACATCTACACATCCCCACACCTACACATCTACACACCTACACATCTACACACCTACACACATACACATCTACACACCTACACATCTACACATCTACACACCTACACTTACACACATCTACACATCTACACACCTACACTTACACACATCTACACATCTACACATCTACACACCTACACTTACACAAATCTACACATCTACACACCTACACATCTACACACCTACACATCTACACACCTACACATCTACACATCTACACACCTACACACCTACACATCTACACATCTACACACCTACACATCTACACACCTACACACCTACACATCTACACATCTACACACCTACACACCTACACTTACACACATCTACACACCTATACATCTACACACCTACACATCTACACACCTACACATCTACACTTACACACACCTACACACCTACACACCTACACACCTACACTTACACACATCTACACATCTACACACCTACACACCTACACATCTACACTTACACACACCTACACACCTACACTCCTACACATATACACACCTACACATCTACACACCTACACATCTACACACCTACACATCCACACACCAACACAGCTCCACATATACACACCCACACATCTACACACCTACACACCTACACATCTACACACCTACACACATACACATCTACACACCTACACATCTACACACCTACACATCTACACACCTACACTTACACACATCTACACACCTACACACCTACACACCTACACACCTACACTTACACACATCTACACATCTACACACCTACACATCTACACACCTACACATCTACACATCTACACATCTACACAACTACACATCTACACACCTACACATCTACACATCTACACATCTACACTTAAACACATCTATATCTAAGAAATTAACAGCTTACAGACATTAGCTCAGTTGGTAGAACATGGCGTTTGCAACGCCAGCGTTGTGGGTTCGTTTCCCACGGGGGGCCAGTATGAAAAAAAATTATGCACTCACTAACTGTAAGTCGCTCTGGATAAGAGCGTCTGCTAAATGATTTATTATATTATATATTATATATTATATTATATTATTATTATATTATATTATATTATTATATTATAAATGACTAAAATGTAAGATCACAGTTACGAAAACTTAGGACACTAAAGAGGCCTTTCTATTGACTCTGAAAAATGCAAAAATAAAGATGCCCAGGGTCCCTGCTCATCTGCGTGAACGTGCCTGAGGCCTGCAGATGTGGCGAGGGCAATAAATTGCAATGTCCGTACTGTGAGAAGCCTTAGACAGCGCTACAGGGAGACAGGACGGACAGCTTATCGTCCTCGCAGTGGCAGACCACGTGTAACAACACCTGCACATCTACACACCTACACACCTACACACCTACACACCTACACTTACACACATCTACACACCTACACACCTAAACATCTACACACCTACACATCTACACATCTACACACCTACACATCTACACACCTACACATCTACACACCTACACACCTACACACCTACACACCTACACATCTACACACCTACACACCTACACATCTACACACCTACACACCTACACATCTACACACCTACACATCTACACACCTACACTTACACACATCTACACATCTACACACCTACACACCTACACATCTACACTTACACACACCTACACACCTACACATATACACACCTACACATCTACACACCTACACATCTACACACCTACACTTACACACATCTACACATCTACACACCTACACACCTACACATCTACACACCTACACATCTACACATCTACACACCTACACATCTACACACCTACACTTACACACATCTACACACCTACACACCTACACACCTACACACCTACACATCTACACATCTACACACCTACACATCTACACACCTACACTTACACACATCTACACATCTACACATCTACACATCTACACACATACACTTACACACACCTACACATCTACACATCTACACACCTACACACCTACACACCTACACTTACACACATCTACACACCTACACACCTAAACATCTACACACCTACACATCTACACATCTACACACCTACACATCTACACACCTACACATCTACACACCTACACACCTACACATCTACACACCTACACATCTACACACCTACACATCTACACACCTACACACCTACACACCTACACTTACACACATCTACACATCTACACACCTACACACCTACACATCTACACTTACACACACCTACACACCTACACTCCTACACATATACACACCTACACATCTACACACCTACACATCTACACACCTACACATCCACACACCAACACAGCTCCACATCTACACACCTACACATCTACACACCTACACACCTACACATCTACACACCTACACACATACACATCTACACACCTACACATCTACACACCTACACATCTACACACCTACACTTACACACATCTACACACCTACACACCTACACACCTACACACCTACACTTACACACATACACATCTACACACCTACACATCTACACACCTACACATCTACACACCTACACTTACACACATCTACACACCTACACACCTACACACCTACACTTACACACATCTACACATCTACACACCTACACATCTACACACCTACACATCTACACATCTACACATCTACACAACTACACATCTACACACCTACACATCTACACACCTACACACCTACACATCTACACATCTACACATCTACACATCTACACTTAAACACATCTACATCTAAGAAATTAACAGCTTACAGACATTAGCTCAGTTGGTAGAACAAGGCGTTTGCAACGCCAGCGTTGTGGGTTCGTTTCCCACGGGGGGCCAGTATGAAAAAAAATTATGCACTCACTAACTGTAAGTCGCTCTGGATAAGAGCGTCTGCTAAATGATTTATTATATTATATATTATATATTATATTATATTATTATTATATTATATTATATTATTATATTATAAATGACTAAAATGTAAGATCACAGTTACGAAAACTTAGGACACTAAAGAGGCCTTTCTATTGACTCTGAAAAATGCAAAAATAAAGATGCCCAGGGTCCCTGCTCATCTGCGTGAACGTGCCTGAGGCCTGCAGATGTGGCGAGGGCAATAAATTGCAATGTCCGTACTGTGAGAAGCCTTAGACAGCGCTACAGGGAGACAGGACGGACAGCTGATCGTCCTCGCAGTGGCAGACCACGTGTAACAACACCTGCACAGGATCGGTACATCTGAACATCACACCTGCAGGAAAGTTACAGAATGGCAACAACAACTGCCAGAGTTACATCAAATCTTATTTGTCACATGCACGTGTTTAGCAGATGTTATAGCGGGTGTAGCGAAATGCTTGTGCTTCTAGCTCCGATAGTGCAGTAATATCTAACAGTTAATATCTAACAATTTGACAACATATACCCAATACACACAAATCTAGTAAGGAATGGAATTTAAGAATATATACATATATGGACAAGCAATGACAGAGCGGCATGGACTAAGATGCAGTAGAATATTATAGAATAGAATGCAGTATATACATATGAGATGAGTAGTGCAAGATATGGAAACATTATTAAAGTGACTAGTGTTCCATTTCTAAAAGTAGCCAGTGATTTCAATAGGCAGCAGCAGCCTCTAATGTGCTAGTGATGGCTATTTAACAGTCTGATGGCCTTGAGATAGAAGCAGTTTTTCATTCTCTCTGTCCCAGCTTTGATGCACCTGTACTGACCTCGCCTTCTGGATGATAGCGGGGTGAACAGGCAGTGGCTTGGGTGGTTGCTGTCGTTGATGATCTTTTTGGCCTTCCTGTGACATCGGGTGCTGTAGGTGTCCTGGAGGGCGGGTAGTTTGCCCCAGGTAATGCGTTCGGCAGACCGCACCACCCTCTGGAGAGCCCTGCGGTTGTGGGCGGTTGTGGGCGGTACAGCCCGACAGGATGCTCCAGGAACGCACAATTCCTCCATCAGTGGTCAGACTGTCCGTAATAGGCTGAGAGAGGCTGGACTAAGGGCTTGTAGGCCTGTTGTAAGGCAGGTCCTCACCAGACATCACCGGCAACAACGTCGCCTATGGGCACAAACCCACCGTCGCTGGACCAGACAGGACCGGCAAAAAGTGCTCTTCACTGACGAGTCTCGGTTTTGTCTCACCAGGGGTGATGGTCGGATTCGCGTCTATCGTCAAAGGAATGAGCGTTACACCAAGACCTGTACTCTGGAGCGGGATCGATTTGGAGGTGGAGGGTCCGTCATGGTCTGGGGCGATGTGTCACAGTATCATCGGACTGAGCTTGTTGTCATTGCAGGCAATCTCAACGCTGTGCGTTACAGGGAAGACATCCTCCTCCCTCATGTGGTACCCTTCCTGCAGGCTCATCCTGACATGACCCTCCAGCATGACAATGCCACCAGCCATACTGCTCGTTCTGTTCGTGATTTCCTGCAAGACAGGAATGTCAGTGTTCTGCCAGCGAAGAGCTCAGATCTCAATCCCATTGAGCACATCTGGGACTTGTTGGCTGTGAGGGCTAGGGTAATTCCCCTCAGATATGTCCTGGAACTTGCAGGAGCCTTGGTGGAAGAGTGGGGTAACATCTCACAGTAAAAACTGGAAAATCTGGTGCCGTCCATGAGGAGGAGATGCGCTGCAGTACCTAATGCAACTGGTGGCCACACCAGATACTGATTGTTACTTTGATTTTGACCCCCCCCCTTTGTTCAGGGACAAATTATTCAATTTATGTTAGTCACATGTCTGTGTAGATGTGTCTATGTTTAGATGTGTGTATATGTGTGTATGTGTGTGTGTGTGTGTGTAGATGTGTTAGTTTAAATGTGTGTATGTGTAGATATGTGTATGTGTAGATGTGTGTATGTGTAGATCTGTGTAGGTGTGCTTGTGTTGCGGATGATTGATTTAACATTTCTCCACATTACTCTTTGTTTGTGTATTCCATTTTTATGATAACGGTGTAAAGATGTCCCCAGAACAGACTCTGAAGCCACCAGTGGAAATGGATAAAGTGACTTTATAAGATGTCATTTTGTCACAATAGACAGTAAATAAAAGCGATGGTAAGTCCCTGTTAAATCACAGCTTGTTGAGGATTAAGATGTTTTGTAAATCACCTGGGGGGTTGTATTCCATAACAGCAGTCTTCTCAGAGAGAGAGAGAGAGAGAGAGAGAGAGAGAGAGAGAGAGAGAGAGAGAGAGAGAGAGAGAGAGAGAGGAGAGAGAGAGAGAGAGAGAGAGAGAGAGAGAGAGAGAGAGAGAGAGAGAGAGAGAGAGAGAGAGAGAGAGAGAGAGAGAGAGAGAGAGAGAGAGAGAGAGAGAGAAATGCATTCCTCAGCTCTCAGCGGACCAGTTAGACCAATATTATAAAATAGAAACAACAGAATGTATACATCATCCCAGGAACATAGACAATATTATCAGCGTACCTGAAAGGAAGGAAATGCTAATATTTTATATAATATAAATAAAAGAGAGAATCTGGTCCCTGCTGTACAATAAGGACTAAATAACAGGAGAATCACATATTTTTATGTAGCACAATATACTGCTGTTTCCGACAACATTATTGAGAAAACATGATCAGTTATCTCAATTTCAATCTTAACAATTTCACCTGAATAGAGGGAAATGGAAATATTGATACCACGTAACATTATCTTGTTATTTGCCAAATATTGATACCACTCATAGATGAAGACTTTCTCCAGTAAATGTAGTCAGAGAGGACCGTGCTGCTCATAATAATGCTGCCTTATCAGGTCTATTAGTTAGATTAGAGATCTGGGACTCCAAGCTAAAACATCAGCACACTGTTTAGCAGAAATATAGAGAAGGACAAGTGAGCATTGAAACATACTGTAATAATAGAAACAGTCTAGAGACCCGTGTGGTGCCAATCATCCAGCCAGCTAATCAATAGACACTAGCCTACAGCAGCTTTCTGTTACTGTTATCATCCAGCCAGCTAATCAATAGACACTAGCCTACAGCAGCTTTCTGTTACTGTTATCACTCTACAGCCGGTAGTCATTTAGCTGTGTGTTAAACTGTTCTACTCATCACTCAGGAGTCTTTACATGCACCACTTGGTTCAACATTATGATACTGTTGGAATACACATTCTATTGTTGGAATACATTGAAATTATTAGATTGTTGCAGTAAACAGCAATCGTAATTTATTGAGATTGACTTTATAGATCATTTCTCCCCTCTCTCTCCTCCGCCTTAAACCGCCAAAGGAAAATTGTGTGACATCACTTATGATTGGATCAAGGTATTGGCAGTCTTCACATTAAAGCCACTGAAATGCATTGTTGTTGGGCCGTAGTGCATTCTTCTAGTCTCAGCTCCAATCACATTGGCCTTCTAAAGGCAGGCACAGACTCTGTCTCTCTGTCACCATGCCGATTCACACCCTGACCTCTGACCCCTGACCTGGCCTGTCATGGGGTCGGAGGACACCGGGCGGTCAGACAGGATCAATACTCTCGATGGGGTCACTTCCAGTGTAGTGACAATCACTCTGTACCCCTAACCCTGTAAAATAGACATTATATATTTATTCATCCAAACACTGTGATCCACCTGCCACTGCACATTAACTAGCATCGCTAATAAACTGTCAATCTGAGAAAGGAGAAGAGAGGAGAGGATGGAGAGAAGAAGAGAGGGAAGGAGAGAGAAGAGAGGAGAGAGGGAAGGAGAGAGAGAAGGAGAGAAGGAGAGGAGAGAGAGAGGAGAGATGAGAGGAGACAGAAGGAGAGAGAAGAGAGGAGAGAGGGAAGGAGAGAGAGAAGGAGAGAAGGAGAGAGAGGAGATATGAGAGGAGAGAGAAGGAGAGAGAATAGAGGAGAGAGGGAAGGAGAGAGAGAAAGAAGGAGAGGAGAGAGGAGATGAAGAGAGGAGAGAAGGAGAGCGAAGGAGAGAGAAGAGAAGAAGAGAGAGAATAGAGGAGAGAGAGAAGGAGAGAGGGAAGGAGAGAGAAGGGATGAGAGAAGGAGAGAGGAGAGAGACGGAGAGAAGGAGAGAGGAGAGAAGGAGAGGAGAGCAAAGAGAGGAGGGAGAGAAGGAGAGAGAAAGGAGAGGAGAGAAGGAGTGGAGAGAGAGAAGAGAGAAGAGGCGAGAGAGAAGGAGAGGAGAGAGGAGAGAAGAGAGAGAAGGAGAGAGGAGAGGGAATGAGAGAGAAGAGAGGAGGGAGAGAGAGAAGAGAGAGAGAAGGAGAGGATGGAGAGAAGGAGAGGAGAGGGAGAAGGAGAGGAGGGAGAGAAGGAGAGGAGAGAGAGAAGGAGAGGAGGGAGAAAAGGAGAGAGGGAAGGAGAGGAGGGAGAGAAGGAGAGGAGAGAGAGAAGGAGAGAGGGAAGGAGAGGAGGAGAGGAGGGAGAGGAGGGAGAGAAGGAGAGGAGAGGAGAGGAGAGAGAGAGGGAGAGGAGAGAGAGGAGAGAGGGAAGGAGAGGAGGAGAGGAAGGCGAGAAGGAGAGGAGAGGGAAGGAGAGGAGGAGAGGAGGGCGAGGGGAAGGAGAGGAGGGAGAGAAGGAGAGGAGAGAGAGAAGGAGAGAGGAAAATAACAGAATACTTTCAATATTAAACTGATCTTTAGTTTTTTCTTTCTCAAGTTTCAGGTAAATTGAAGAGAGGAGAAGAAAACATGGTGAGCTACATGGGTGTCACCTGTCTGTCAGTCAAACAAGCCTTTTGGCTCGAGGCACAGGACTGCTAACCACCTCAGCTCATTAGCATACAGGCCCCTCCCCTTTGTGATATTAGCATACTGGCTTCTCACTCTGATCCAGTCAATTAAAAACAGAAAGGTGGAGGAGCTGACCAATCGCATGAAAATCCATATGAATTTATCTGTATTCATACTAATATTTATCTTATTTTAACCACTGGCAAAACAAATATCACAAAAATGGAAAAAATATATGAATTATTTTCCAACTGAGAGAAATGTAGAGAGGAACACAATGATGACATCAGAAGGTGTTATGATATTATCAGCATGATCAGCTGGTTAGGGTTATGCATTATGATATTATCATGATCAGATGGTTAGGGTTATGCATTATGATATTATCATGATCAGATGGTTAGGGTTATGCATTATGATATTATCATGATCAGATGGTTAGGGTTATGCATTATGATATTATCATGATCAGATGGTTAGGGTTATGCATTATCCATCCACTTTTATTTTACGATTATATTAATATCACAATAATATCACACTACAGAGCCATGCTTCAGAGAGAGATGGGTTACAATTATATTCATATCACAATACTGAGCCATGCTTCACAGAGAGATTGTTAATAATTATATTCATATCACACTACATAATCATGCTTCAGAGAGAGATGGGTTACAATTATATTCATATCAAACTACAGAGCCATTATTCAGAGAGAGATGGGTTACAATTATATTTATAGCACACTACAGAGCCATGCTTCACATAGAGATTGGTTGCACTTATATTCTTATCACAATACTGAGCAATGCTTCAGAGACAGATGGGTTACAATTATATTCATATCACAATACAGAGCCATGCTTCAGAGACAGAAGGGTTACAATTATATTCATATCACATTACAGAGCCATGATTCAGAGAGAGATGGGTTACTATTATATTCATATCACACTACAGAGAAATGGGTTACAGCGCCATAAAAATATATGATCTCCATTTCCCCTTTCTTTTATTGTATTCCCGTAGGACAGTAGGTTTCCATCCCTCTCCTTCCCCTCTCCTTCCCACTCTCTCTACCCCGCCCTCTCTACCTCCCCCTCTCTCCCTTACCCTCTCTACCTCCCCCTCTCTCCTTTACCCTCTCTTTCCCGCCCTCTCTACCTCCCCCTCTCACCCTCTCCTTCTCCTCTCTCCCTCCCCCACTACTTCCCCCCCAGGTGGCAGCAGCAGTAAGTTGTTTGTGCTGTCAGGGCCTGTTGTCTTGGTAAATGGGGAGTTAACCAGATATATCCAAGCGTAAAATCTAAAAGTGTCCCCAGTGAGGGCCTGAGGGTTGTTGTTTCAAATCAACTACATATCAATTGAGCAGCGGAGAGCGGATCCTAAGATAAATTCCTAGAAATTACATTTTTCTGTTCCTCCCCCCCCCCCCCCCCCCACCACTCCATCCAGTGCACTTGTTCCTTCTTTCTCCTTCTCATCTTGTCTTCAAACTCTACCTTTAACGTCGAGTCCTCCTCTAAGAGCAGCCAGTGTGTAGGAGAAACGACTGCAGATATGTTTTCTTAGCTTTAGGGACGGCATCACTAACTCTACCAACTCTACCAACACCATCCTGGTCTTCCCCTCTCTTCCTCCTCTCCCAGCCCATCCAAGCGCCTCCACAGTGTCATACAGTAGTTGATCATCTCATTGTTTTCTGTGAGTATATGCTTAGATTGAATTATTAGGAGTTCCATTGCTTATTTGGAGTCCCTCTTCCATGCAGCCTGATAATGAATGGCCAATTTACTGGATCTCAGTGAAACCTTCTTCTGTGTTTCACCCACTCCATTACTCTCAGTGTTAGCACTTTACTCTCAGTCACATGACGTTGCTCTCAGTGTTATTACTTTACTCCCAGTGGCATTACTTTACTCCCAGTGGCATTACTTTACTCCCAGTGGTATTACTTTACTCCCAGTGTTATTACCTTACTCTCAGTGTTATTACCTTACTCTCAGTGTTATTACTTTACTCCCAGTGGTATTACTTTACTCCCAGTGGTATTACTTTACTCCCAGTGTTATTACCTTACTCTCAGTGTTATTACTTTACTCCCAGTGGTATTACTTTACTCCCAGTGGTATTACTTTACTCCCAGTGTTATTACCTTACTCTCAGTGTTATTACTTTACTCCCAGTGGTATTACTTTACTCCCAGTGGTATTACTTTACTCTCCAGTGGTATTACTTTACTCTCAGTCACATGACGTTGCTCTCAGTGTTATTACTTTACTCCCAGTGGTATTACTTTACTCCCAGTGGTATTACTTTACTCTCAGTGGTATTACTTTACTCCCAGTGTTATTACCTTACTCTCAGTGCTATTACTTTACTCTCAGTGGTATTACTTTACTCCCAGTGATATTACTTTACTCCCAGTGGTATTACTTTATTCTCAGTCATATGACGTTGCTCTCAGTGTTATTACTTTACTCCCAGTGGTATTACTTTACTCCCAGTGGTATTACTTTACTCCCAGTGATATTACTTTACTCCCAGTGGTATTAATTTACTCCCAGTGGCATTACTTTACTCCCAGTGGCATTACTTTACTCCCAGTGGTATTACTTTACTCTCAGTGATATTACTTTACTCTCAGTGTTATTACTTTACTCCCAGTGGCATTACTTTACTCCCAGTGGCATTACTTTACTGTCAGTGGTATTACTTTACTCTCAGTGTTATTACTTTACTCGCAGTGGTATTACTTTACTCTCAGTGGTATTACTTTACTCCCAGTGATATTACTTTACTCCCAGTGGCATTACTTTACTCTCAGTGATATTACTTTACTCCCAGTGGTATTACTTTACTCTCAGTGATATTACTTTACTCCCAGTGGTATTACTTTACTCAAAGTGGCATTACTTTACTCCCAGTGGCATTACTTTACTCCCAGTGGCATTACTTTACCCCCAGTGGTATTACTTTACTCTCAGTGATATTACTTTACTCCCAGTGGTATTACTTTACTCCCAGTGGCATTACTTTACTCCCAGTGGTATTACTTTACTCTCAGTGATATTACTTTACTCCCAGTGGTATTACTTTACTCCCAGTGGAATTACTTTACTCCCAGTGGCATTACTTTACTGTCAGTGGTATTACTTTACTCTCAGTGTTATTACTTTACTCCCAGTGGTATTACTTTACTCCCAGTGGTATTACTTTACTCTCAGTGTTATTACTTTACTCCCAGTGGTATTACTTTACTCCCAGTGGCATTACTTTACTGTCAGTGGTATTACTTTACTCTCAGTGTTATTACTTTACTCCCAGTGGTATTACTTTACTCCCAGTGGTATTACTTTACTCTCAGTGTTATTACTTTACTCCCAGTGGCATTACTTTACTCCCAGTGGCATTACTTTACTCCCAGTGGTATTACTTTACTCTCAGTGATATTACTTTACTCTCAGTGTTATTAATTTACTCCCAGTGGCATTACTTTACTCCCAGTGGCATTACTTTACTGTCAGTGGTATTACTTTACTCTCAGTGTTATTACTTTACTCGCAGTGGTATTACTTTACTCTCAGTGGTATTACTTTACTCCCAGTGATATTACTTTACTCCCAGTGGCATTACTTTACTCTCAGTGATATTACTTTACTCCCAGTGGTATTACTTTACTCTCAGTGATATTACTTTACTCCCAGTGGTATTACTTTACTCAAAGTGGCATTACTTTACTCCCAGTGGCATTACTTTACTCCCAGTGGCATTACTTTACTCCCAGTGGTATTACTTTACTCTCAGTGATATTACTTTACTCCCAGTGGTATTACTTTACTCCCAGTGGCATTACTTTACTCCCAGTGGTATTACTTTACTCTCAGTGATATTACTTTACTCCCAGTGGTATTACTTTACTCCCAGTGGAATTACTTTACTCCCAGTGGCATTACTTTACTGTCAGTGGTATTACTTTACTCTCAGTGTTATTACTTTACTCCCAGTGGTATTACTTTACTCCCAGTGGTATTACTTTACTCTCAGTGTTATTACTTTACTCCCAGTGGTATTACTTTACTCCCAGTGGCATTACTTTACTGTCAGTGGTATTACTTTACTCTCAGTGTTATTACTTTACTCCCAGTGGTATTACTTTACTCCCAGTGGTATTACTTTACTCTCAGTGTTATTACTTTACTCCCAGTGGTATTACTTTACTCTCAGTGGTATTACTTTACTCCCAGTGTTATTACTTTACTGCCAGTGGTATTACTTTACTCCCAGTGGTATTACTTTACTCCCAGTGTTATTACTTTACTCCCAGTGGTATTACTTTACTCTCAGTGGTATTACTTTACTCCCAGTGTTATTACTTTACTGCCAGTGGTATTACTTTACTCCCAGTGGTATTACTTTACTCCCAGTGTTATTACTTTACTCCCAGTGGTATTACTTTACTCCCAGTGGTATTACTTTACTCTCAGTGGTATTACTTTACTCCCAGTGTTATTACTTTACTGCCAGTGGTATTACTTTACTCCCAGTGGTATTACTTTACTCCCAGTGTTATTACTTTACTCCCAGTGGTATTACTTTACTCTCAGTGGTATTACTTTACTCCCAGTGTTATTACTTTACTGCCAGTGGTATTACTTTACTCCCAGTGGTATTACTTTACTCCCAGTGTTATTACTTTACTCCCAGTGGTATTACTTTACTCTCAGTGGTATTACTTTACTCCCAGTGATATTACTTTACTCCCAGTGGTATTACTTTACTCTCAGTGGTATTACTTTACTCCCAGTGGTATTACTTTACTCCCAGTGGTATTACTTTACTCCCAGTGGTATTACTTTACTCCCAGTGGCATTATTTTACTCCCAGTGGTATTACTTTACTCTCAGTGGTATTACTTTACTCCCAGTGGTATTTCTTTACTCCCAGTGGTATTACATAACATCAGTGATATTACTTTACTCCCAGTGGTATTACTTTACTCCCAGTGGTATTACATAATCTCAGTGGTATTACTTTACTCCCAGTGGTATTACTTTACTCCCAGTGGTATTACTTTACTCCCAGTGGTATTACTTTACTCCCAGTGATATTACTTTACTCCCAGTGGTATTACATAATCTCAGTGATATTACTTTACTCCCAGTGGTATTACATACTCTCAGTGTTATTACTTTACTCCCAGTGGTATTACTTTACTCTCAGTGGTATTACTTTACTCCCAGTGGTATTACATAATCTCAGTGATATTACTTTACTCCCAGTGATATTACTTTACTCCCAGTGGTATTACATTATCTCAGTGTTATTACTTTACTCCCAGTGTTATTACTTTGCACTCAGTGATATTAATTTACTCCCAGTGGTATTACTTTACTCCCCGTGGTATTACTTTACTCCCAGTGGTATTACTTTACTCTCAGTGGTATTACTTTACTCTCAGTGGTATTACTTTACTCTCAGTGATATTACTTTACTCTCAGTGGTATTACTTTACTCCCAGATGTATTACTTTACTCCCAGTGGTATTACTTTACTCCCAGTGGTATTACTTTACTCCCAGTGGTAATACTTTACTCCCAGTGGTATTACTTTACTCCCAGTGGTATTACATGCTCTCAGTGTTATTACTTTGCACTCAGTGATATTACTTAACTCTCAGTGTTATCACTTAACTCTCAGTCATCACGCTCTCAGAAGCCGATGAGAGTAAAACTTTTATGCAGGTCAACATTCACAAGGCCGCAGGGCCAGACGGATTACCAGGACATGTACTCAGAGCATTCCCTGACCAACTGGCAAGTGTCTTCACTGACATTTTCAACATGTCCCTGACTGAGTCTGTAATACCAACATGTTTCAAGCAGACCACCATAGTCCCTGTGCCCAAGAACACTAAGGTAACCTGCCTAAATGACTACCAACACGTAGCACTGACGTCTGTAGCCATGAAGTGCTTTGAAAGGCTAGTCATGGCTCACATCAACACCATTATCACAGAAAGCCTAGACCCACTCCAATTTGAATACCGCCCCCTACAGATACACAGATGATGCAATCTCTATTGCACTCCACACTGCCCTTTCCCACCTGGACAAGAGGAACACCTACTTGAGAATGCTATTCATTGACTACAGCTCAGCGTTCAATACCATAGTGCCCACAAAGCTCATCACTAAGCTAAGGACCCTGGGACTAAACACCTCCCTCTGCAACTGGATCCTGGACTTCCTGACGGGCCTCCCCCAGGTGGTAAGTGTAGGTAACAACACATCCGCCACGCTGATCCTCAACACAGGGGCCCCTGAGGGGTGTGTGCTCAGTCCCCTCCTGTACTCCCTGTTCACCCTTGACTGCATGGCCAGGCATGACTCCAACACCATTTTTAAGTTTGCAGATGACACAACAGTAGCAGGCCTGATCACCGACAACGATGAGACAGCCTATAGGGAGGAGGTCAGAGACCTGGCAGTGTGGTGCCAGGACAACAACCTTTCCCTCAACGTGATCAAGACAAAGGAGATGATTGTGGACTACAGGATAAAAAAGAGGTCCCAGCACGCCCCCATTCTCATTGATGGGGCTGTAGTGGAGAAGGTTGAGAGCTTCACGTTCCTTGGTGTCCACATCACCAACAAACTATCATGGTCCAAACACACCAAGACAGTCGTGATGAGTGCACGACAAAGCCTATTCCCCCTCAGGATACTGAAAAGATTTGGCATGGGTCCTCAGATCCTCAAAAAATTATACAGCTGCACCATCGAGAGCATCCTGACTGGTTGCATCACCGCCTGGTATGGCAACTGCCTGCCATCCAGGACCTCTATACCAGACAGTGTCAGAGGAAGGCCCTACAAATTGTCAAAGACTCCAGCCACCCTAGTCATAGATTGTTCTCTCTGCTACCGCACGGTAAGCTGTTCCGGAGCGCCAAGTCTAGGTCCAAAAGACTTCTTAACAGGTTCTATCCCCAAGCCATAAGACTCCTGAACATCTAATCAAATGGCTACCCGGACTATTTGCATTGTCACCCCACCCCACCCCCTCATTTACGCTGCTGCTACTCTGTATATTATCTATGCATAGTCACTTTAACTCAACTAACCTGTGCCCCTGCACATTGACTCTGTACCGGTACCCCCTGTATATAGCCTCCCTACTGTTATTTCACATTGACTCTGTACCGGTACCCCCTGAAAAAAAAAAATTTTTTTACTGATCTATTTTCTAAATAACACTTTTTTTCTTAAAACTGCACTGTTGGTTAAGGGCCTGTAAGTAAGCATTTCACTGGTTGCATTCGGCGCATGTGGCAAATACAATTTGATTTGATTTACTCTGTGTGTTATTACTTTACTCTCAGTGTTATTACTTTACTATTGGCGTTATTATGTTACTCTCAGTGTTATTACTCAGTCTTATTATTATTATCTGAGATTGTTATTTTACTCAGTGTTATTACTTTACTTTACTCTCAGTGTTATTACTTTACTTTACTCTCAGTGTTATTACTTTACTTGCAGTATTATTACTTTACTCTCAGTGTTATTACATTACTATTGGCATTATTACTTCACTCTCAGTGTTAGTGCCTTAGGCTCAGTGTTATTACATTACTCTCAGTGTTATCACGTTACTCTCAGTGATATGACTTTACTCTCAGTGTTATCACGTTACTCTCAGTGTTATTACATTACTATTGGCGTTATTGCGTTACTCTCAGTGTTATTACTTTACTCTCATTGATATTACTTTACTCTCAGTGTTATCACGTTACTATTGGCGTTATTACATTACTATTGGCGTTATTACGTTACTCTCAGTGATATTACTTTACTCTCAGTGTTATCACGTTACTCTCAGTGATATTACATTACTATTGGCGTTATTACATTACTATTGGCGTTATAGAATTTCAACAACCATTTTGCTACGGCTGGCAATGCTTTCCACCAGGCTACCACTACCCCGGCCACCAGCTCTGCACCCTCCGCTGCAACTTGCCCATGCCCCCCCCCCACCCCCATACCTTCTCCGCTATGCAATCCGGTTTCCGAGCTGGTCATGGGTGCACCTCAGCCACGCTCAAGGTCCTAAATGATATTATAACACGATCAATAAAAGACAGTACTGCGCAGCCGTCTTCATCGACCTGGCCAAGGCTAAATGCATGCTCTTCAACCGAACGCTGCTTGCACCCGCCCACCTGACTAGAATCACTATTCTCTGCAGGTCTGACCTAGAGTATGTGGACAACTACAAATACCTAGGTGTCTGGTTAGACTGTAAACTCTCCTTCCAGACTCACATTAAACATCTCCAATCAAAAGTTAGATCTAGAATCGGCTTCCTATTTCGCAACAAAGCCTCCTTCACTCATGCTGCCAAACATGCCCTCGTAAAACTGACTATCCTACCGATCCTTGACTTCGGCGATGTCATTTACAAAATAGCCTCCAACACTCTACTCAGCAAATTGGATGTAGTCTATCACAGTGCCATCCGTTTTGTCACCAAAGTCCCATATACTACCCACCATTGTGACCTGTACGCTCTTGTTGGCTGGCCCTCACTACATATTTGTCGCCAAACCCACTGGCTCCAGGTCATCTATAAATCACTGCTAGGCAAATCCCTGTCTTATCTTAGCTCACTGGTCACCATAGCAACACCCACCCGTAGTCTGCGCTCCAGCAGGTATATCTCACTGGTCATATCCAAAGCCAACACCTCCTTTGGCCGCCATTCCTTCCAGTGCTCTGCTGCCAATGACTGGAACGAACTGCAGAAATCTCTGAAGCTGGAGACTCTTATCTCCCTCACTAACTTTAAGCATTAGTCAGAGCAGCTTACCGATCACTGCACCTGTACACAGCCCATCTGTAATTAGCCCATCCAACTACCTCATCCCCACATTGTTATTTATTTTGCTCATTTGCACCCCAGTATTTTTATTTGCACATCATCTCTTGCACATCTATCATTCCAGTGTTAATACTAATTGTAATTATTTTGCACTATGGCCTATTTATTGCCTTACCTCCATAACTTGCTACATTTGCACACACTGTATATATATTTTCTGTTGTATTTTTGACTTTATGTTTTGTTTTACCCCATATGTAACTCTGTGTTGTTGTTTTTATCGCACTGCTTTGCTTTATCTTGGGCAGGTCGCAGTTGTAAATGAGAACTTGTTCTCAACTGGCTTACCTGGTTAAATGAAGGTGACATTTTTTTTTTTTAAATAGTGACGAGCTTTGAGGCCCTTCAGGATGTCCAGGATCCAGTTGCAGAGGGAGGTGTTTAGGATCCTTAGCTTAGTGGTGAGCTTTGAGGGCACAATGGTGTTGAACGCTGAGCTTTAGTCAATGAATAGCATTCTGACGTAGGTGTTCCTCTTGTCCAAGTGGGAAAGGGCAGTGTTGAGTGCAATAGAGATTGCATCATCTGTGGATCTGTTGGGGCGGTATGCAAATTAGTGGGTCTAGGGTTTCTGGGATAATGGTCTTTATGTGAGCCATGACCAGCCTTTCAAAGCACTTCATGGCTACAGACGTGAGTGCTACAGGTCGGTAGTCATTTAGGCAGGTTATCTTAGTGTTCTTGGGCACAGGGACTATGGTGGTCTGTTTGAAACATGTTGGTATTAGAGACTCAGTCAGGGACATGTTGAAAATGTCAGTGAAGACACTTGCCAGTTGGTCAGCGCGTGCTCGGAGTACATGTCCTGGTAATCCGTCTGGCCCTGTGGCCTTGTGAATGTTGACCTGCTTAAAAGTCTTACTCACATTGGCTATGGAGAGTGTGATCACATAGTCATCCGGAACAGCTGATGCTCTCATGCATGCTTCAGTGTTGCTTGCCTCGAAGCTAGCATAGAAGTGATTTAGCTCGTCTGGTAGGCTTGTGTCACTGGGCATGAGAGTATAGATTGAATAATTGACAACTGATCGATTTTTTCGCATTATCATTCACATGGTTATGATAAATGGTTATGATCGTAAATGACCTCATCATGCTTCACATTGAATTCCTATTGAACTGAATTACTGAATGACCTCTATATTAATAATGAGAATGATTGTTATGATTTGACTTTTGTGATTACGAATTGGATACATGCTATTCTGTTTCCTTTGTTATGTATCACAGACAAACTACCCATTAATTATACCACTTTGTGGTTAAAGGAATTCTTTCCACAGTCTCCTCCATTCCTCTCCGTCACCTGACCCGTGACCACCTGTTCACCTTTACTATTGTAATCATCCTACCTGTCCAGCTACCCACACAGATTCCAATAATCTTTCAATGATCCTTCAAGCCGGATGATGACTGATCCAAAGACAGGTGAAAAGGAAATGGAGGAGAAGGAAGAATTGTCTCCACTGGAAGGAAGGAGAGAGGGAGAAA
This sequence comes from Coregonus ussuriensis, assembly GCA_031479575.1. Classification (NCBI taxonomy): domain Eukaryota; kingdom Metazoa; phylum Chordata; class Actinopteri; order Salmoniformes; family Salmonidae; genus Coregonus; species Coregonus ussuriensis. Next base: position 57,310,536 of record CM062487.1, read on the forward strand.
TAGCAGCTGAGGCTGAAGATGAGGGAAAAGTCCTGGAACAAATAAAAGATCCAGGAGCTAAGCCTAAAACACGAAAGAAGGCTTCATCTTCAACTAACAGCAGCACCAGGAGAACCAGACAACCACCTGGTTATCTTAAGGATTATGTGGTGGAGTTTCCCCCACCAAAGGGCAAGCCCACTAGGGCTCAAAGCAGCAATGGATCAACTGTATGTTTCAGCAATCAACCATCCCGTCCGAGACAAGGACTGGAAACTGCTTTGGAACAGGAGATTGGTCAACAGGAAGAACCCATGGAAGAGGTATCACCCACAGCATAGGTTGAACAGCTCCCCAAGGTGGGCTCCGCTCACCCCTTAAGTCATGGGAAATCGTTGAGGCACTCTAGACGGAGTGACTCTAGATGGAGTGAGAGTTCGACCGGTGGATACCCCTTAGGAAGTGGCCATGGCAGCCGCCATTCACTAGCCCTCAGCGATTCACAGACCGCTGTCCTATGAGAGGATGAAACTACAAGCGTTGAAGGAAATTGAGCGTCAGATTGAGGAGGAACGACAGGCTAATGAACACTGTCACCTATTGGATGTGCAGGCCCCTAGAGCTCTACAGGAATGGGAATTCATTGCCAAACACCGCACAGCAGCGGCGGCGCCGTCAAGCAAAAAGGGAATTGGAGGAGGCACGGATGGTCTCATCCTTCCTGGAGAGGAACGAACAGGGAGTTGACCTGACCACCACTCCACATGGACCTGACCTGTCTGCTCCTCCGGTGCAGCATGGCACACAGGCCCTGGAGGCTCCAAGGTCAACAGCCAGCACGGACCACAGGGGACAGGCTGCTCCACCAAGTGACACATATTAGCGTTCCTCCTCCATCTTGCCAAAACACCTCTCCTTCGCCTTTCCGCCAATTACCAACAACGGCAAATCGTTCCTCTCGTCCAGGGCCTGGGCCAGGCCAGTCATCAACCATCAGGGGGGAGAGCTCTCACTCAATTCAGGCTGCCACCAATGGAGGGTCTGGGCTGGTAGGGGAAAAGCCCAACGAGGCCACAATGAGCAGCTCAGCAGTCCCAAGTTTATCCTTCATGCAACCAGAATAGGGAGCCAACATCATGAAACTGCTGGTAGCCTCAGCCTATGGAATTCCCAGACCCAGACTGCCATACTTTGAGAGCGGAAAGGATGACCTCCTGTAGCTTCCAACCCGCTCAAAACTCCTATGCATTAGACCTCCTGGAGAAGCACACCACCACCACTGAAATGAAGGCTGTTCAGAGGTACACGACCCCACTGCTACAGGTGCCCAACCATCCTCCTCTGGCTACCACAACACAAGCTCTACTCCCACTACTCTGCGGAACGGAGCGGCGACTGGTGAAGAATCCTGAGCTTGCTGAAGTTCATAACTGAGAGATTCATAACCTTGTGTAGGCAGGCTATGTCACCAAGGTGACAGCTCATGAAGAGGGAAACCCACTCAGTGAATCCTGGTATCTCCCTCACCATGTTATCCAGCAACACAGTGGGAAGTACAGACTCATCTTCAACTGTTCATTGCATTCGACGAAACATATACACAATTGCAAATACCACTTAAATGTGTAGAGGTGCTGACTAACGAAACACCCAGAGAACATTATTTAGGTTAGAGGTGCTGACTAACGACACACCCAGAGAACATTATTTAGGTTAGAGGTGCTGACTAACGACACACCCAGAGAACATTATTTAGGTTAGAGGTGCTGACTAACGACACACCCAGAGAACATTATTTAGTGTAGAGGTGCTGACCAACGACACACCCAGAGAACATTATTTAGGTTAGAGGTGCTGACTAACGATACACCCAGAGAACATTATTTAGTGTAGAGGTGCTGACCAACGACACACCCAGAGAACATTATTTAGTGTAGAGGTGCTGACCAACGACACACCCAGAGAACATTATTTAGTGTAGAGGTGCTGACTAACGATACACCCAGAGAACATTATTTAGTGTAGAGGTGCTGACCAATGACACACCCAGAGAACATTATTTAGGTTAGAGGTGCTGACTAACGATACACCCAGAGAACATTATTTAGTGTAGAGGTGCTGACTAGCAACACACCCAGAGAACATTATTTAGTGTAGAGGTGCTGACCAACGACACACCCAGATAACATTATTTAGTGTAGAGGTGCTGACTAGCAACACACCCAGAGAACATTATTTAGTGTAGAGGTGCTGACCAACGACACACCCAGAGAACATTATTTAGTGTAGAGGTGCTGACCAACGACACACCCAGAGAACATTATTTAGGTTAGAGGTGCTGACCAACGACACACCCAGAGAACATTATTTAGTGTAGAGGTGCTGACCAACGACACACCCAGAGAACATTATTTAGTGTAGAGGTGCTGACTAACGACACACCCAGAGAACATTATTTAGTGTAGAGGTGCTGACCAACGACACACCCAGAGAACATTATTTAGTGTAGAGGTGCTGACCAACGACACACCCAGAGAACATTATTTAGTGTAGAGGTGCTGACCAACGACACACCCAGAGAACATTATTTAGTGTAGAGGTGCTGACCAACGACACACCCAGAGAACATTATTTAGTGTAGAGGTGCTGACCAACGACACACCCAGAGAACATTATTTAGTGTAGAGGTGCTGACCAACGACACACCCAGAGAACATTATTTAGGTTAGAGGTGCTGACCAACGACACACCCAGAGAACATTATTTAGTGTAGAGGTGCTGACCAACGACACACCCAGAGAACATTATTTAGTGTAGAGGTGCTGACCAACGACACACCCAGAGAACATTATTTAGTGTAGAGGTGCTGACCAACGACACACCCAGAGAACATTATTTAGGTTAGAGGTGCTGACTAACGATACACCCAGAGAACATTATTTAGTGTAGAGGTGCTGACTAGCAACACACCCAGAGAACATTATTTAGTGTAGAGGTGCTGACCAACGACACACCCAGAGAACATTATTTAGTGTAGAGGTGCTGACTAGCAACACACCCAGAGAACATTATTTAGTGTAGAGGTGCTGACCAACGACACACCCAGAGAACATTATTTAGTGTAGAGGTGCTGACCAACGACACACCCAGAGAACATTATTTAGGTTAGAGGTGCTGACTAACGATACACCCAGAGAACATTATTTAGTGTAGAGGTGCTGACTAGCAACACACCCAGAGAACATTATTTAGTGTAGAGGTGCTGACCAACGACACACCCAGAGAACATTATTTAGGTTAGAGGTGCTGACTAACGACACACCCAGAGAACATTATTTAGTGTAGAGGTGCCGACTAACGATACACCCAGAGAACATTATTTAGGTTAGAGGTGCTGACTAACGACACACCCAGAGAACATTATTTAGTGTAGAGGTGCTGACCAACGACACACCCAGAGAACATTATTTAGGTTAGAGGTGCTGACCAACGACACACCCAGAGAACATTATTTAGTGTAGAGGTGCTGACTAGCAACACACCCAGAGAACATTATTTAGGTTAGAGGTGCTGACCAACGACACACCCAGAGAACATTATTTAGTGTAGAGGTGCTGACCAACGACACACCCAGAGAACATTATTTAGGTTAGAGGTGCTGACTAACGATACACCCAGAGAACATTATTTAGTGTAGAGGTGCTGACCAACGACACACCCAGAGAACATTATTTAGTGTAGAGGTGCTGACCAACGACACACCCAGAGAACATTATTTAGGTTAGAGGTGCTGACCAACGACACACCCAGAGAACATTATTTAGTGTAGAGGTGCTGACTAACGATACACCCAGAGAACATTATTTAGTGTAGAGGTGCTGACCAACGACACACCCAGAGAACATTATTTAGGTTAGAGGTGCTGACTAACGATACACCCAGAGAACATTATTTAGTGTAGAGGTGCTGACCAACGACACACCCAGAGAACATTATTTAGTGTAGAGGTGCTGACCAACGACACACCCAGAGAACATTAATTAGGTTAGAGGTGCTGACTAACGATACACCCAGAGAACATTATTTAGTGTAGAGGTGCTGACTAGCAACACACCCAGAGAACATTATTTAGTGTAGAGGTGCTGACCAACGACACACCCAGAGAACATTATTTAGGTTAGAGGTGCTGACTAACGACACACCCAGAGAACATTATTTAGTGTAGAGGTGCTGACCAACGACACACCCAGAGAACATTATTTAGGTTAGAGGTGCTGACCATCGACACACCCAGAGAACATTATTTAGTGTAGAGGTGCTGACTAGCAACACACCCAGAAAACATTATTTAGGTTAGAGGTGCTGACCAACGACACACCCAGAGAACATTATTTAGGTTAGAGGTGCTGACCAACGACACACCCAGAGAACATTATTTAGTGTAGAGGTGCTGACTAACGATACACCCAGAGAACATTATTTAGTGTAGAGGTGCTGACCAACGATACACCCAGAGAACATTATTTAGTGTAGAGGTGCTGACCAACGACACACCCAGAGAACATTATTTAGGTTAGAGGTGCTGACTAACGATACACCCAGAGAACATTATTTAGTGTAGAGGTGCTGACCAACGACACACCCAGAGAACATTATTTAGTGTAGAGGTGCTGACCAACGACACACCCAGAGAACATTATTTAGGTTAGAGGTGCTGACTAACGATACACCCAGAGAACATTATTTAGTGTAGAGGTGCTGACTAGCAACACACCCAGAGAACATTATTTAGTGTAGAGGTGCTGACCAACGACACACCCAGAGAACATTATTTAGGTTAGAGGTGCTGACTAACGACACACCCAGAGAACATTATTTATTGTAGAGGTGCTGACTAGCAACACACCCAGAGAACATTATTTAGGTTAGAGGTGCTGACCAACGACACACCCAGAGAACATTATTTAGGTTAGAGGTGCTGACCAACGACACACCCAGAGAACATTATTTAGTGTAGAGGTGCTGACTAACGATACACCCAGAGAACATTATTTAGTGTAGAGGTGCTGACTAACGACACACCCAGAGAACATTATTTAGTGTAGAGGTGCTGACTAGCGATACACCCAGAGAACATTATTTAGTGTAGAGGTGCTGACTAACGACACACCCAGAGAACATTATTTAGTGTAGAGGTGCTGACCAACGACACACCCAGAGAACATTATTTAGGTTAGAGGTGCTGACCAACGACACACCCAGAGAACATTATTTAGGTTAGAGGTGCTGACCAACGACACACCCAGATAACATTATTTAGTGTAGAGGTGCTGACTAGCAACACACCCAGAGAACATTATTTAGTGTAGAGGTGCTGACTAACGACACACCCAGAGAACATTATTTAGTGTAGAGGTGCTGACCAACGACACACCCAGAGAACATTATTTAGGTTAGAGGTGCTGACCAACGACACACCCAGAGAACATTATTTAGGTTAGAGGTGCTGACCAACGACACACCCAGAGAACATTATTTAGTGTAGAGGTGCTGACTAGCAACACACCCAGAGAACATTATTTAGTGTAGAGGTGCTGACCAACGACACACCCAGAGAACATTATTTAGTGTAGAGGTGCTGACCAACGACACACCCAGAGAACATTATTTAGTGTAGAGGTGCTGACCAACGACACACCCAGAGAACATTGTTTAGTGCAGAGGTCGTAGGGACCATGGCTTTCCCACATGAACAGGTGATGAGATAGATTACTCCCTTTGTCTTGCGTGAGATGATGCCCCTAACAGGGATTTTTACAACCTGTATGTGGGTGTCTGAAGGATGTTTTTGTAGTGCTGTTGCACTGTGCGCATGAGCCACATTTGTAGTTCCCATTTGGAATGGGATGAGTGTCTGAGTGGGCTCAGGGGGCAGGTCAGATCTCACTAAGCTATCTCCAATACTGTGACCACGCTTCTAGACCACCGGTGGGGGTTCCTTGAAGAGATTCTGATTGCAGAATATGCCAGTGCTTTTTCAGGATGCAGTGCCTTGCAAAAGTATTCAACCCCCTTGGCGTTTTTCCTATTTTGTTGCATTAAAACTTGTAATTTAATTGAATTTTATTTGGATTTCATGTAGCGGACATACACAATAGTCCAAATTGGTGAAGTGAAATGAAAAAGATGACTTGTTTCAAAGAATTCTAAAAAATAAATAACGGAAAAGTGGTGCGTGCAGAATGTATTTACACCAGAATGTATTTACACCAGAATGTATTTACAAGATTGCTGTACACCAGCGGAACCCATCCAACTTGAAGGAGCTGGAGCAGTTTTGCCTTGAAGAATGGGCAAAAATCCCAGTGGCTAGATGTGCCAAGCTTATAGAGACATACCCTAAGAGTCTTGCAGCTGTAATTGCTGCAAAAGGTGGCTCTACAAAGTATTGACTTTGGGGGGGTGAATAGTTATGCACGCTTTAGTTTTCTGTTTTTTGTCTTATTTCTTGTTTGTTTCACAATAAAAAATATTTTGCATCTTCAAATATACAACCCCCCCCCAAAATCTATTTTAATTCCAGGTTGTAAGGCAACAAAATAGGAAAAATGTCAAGGGGGGTGGAATACTTTCTGAATCCGCAGTATATGCATGCTGAAAGTCAGTAGTTCAACTGTTCTCATAACAATAGCATTGTATTTGTTCAAACACAATTCTCTCCATCAGTTTACTGAGAACAGGCAGCAAACTGATTGGGTGGCTGTTAGAGCCAGCAAAGGGTGTTTTACTATTTTTAAGCAGTGGAATTACTTTAGCTTCCTTCCACGCCTGTGGGCACACACATTCCTTTAGGCTTTGGTTACAGACATGGCAAATAGGAGTGGCAATACAGTCTGCTACCATTCTCAATAGTTTCCCATCTAGGTTGTCTATACCTGATGGCTCATCATTATTGATGAGCCACCTCTCCCACACTAACTTGACCAAATTCAAAACAGCAATCCTTCTCTTTCATTATTGGATCTTTTATAAACAAATATGATGGTTCACTGTTCAATGTTGTCATTTTCACTTCTGAGTTTTTCCACTTTACTAGTGAAATAGTCATTGAAATGATTGGCAATATTGAAAGGTTTTGTTACAAATTACTCATCAACTTCAATGAACTATGGAGATGAACTGGGTTTTCTGCCAATTATATCATTTACGATACTCCAAAGTCTTTTTCCATTATGTTTTATGTCATTTATCTTGGTTTGGTAATGTAATTTCTTCTTCTTTTTGTTCAGTTCAGTCACAAAATGTCTCCATTGACAGTATGTCAGCTAATCAGCTGAGCAGCCAGACTTGTTGGACACCTCTTTTGCATCATTTCATTGAACCATACAAATTGTTCAATACATCATCAATCCAGAGGGCTCTAACAGTTCTCAAATTTAGTTTCTTAAGAGGTGAATGCTTGTCAACAATTTGCATGAATAATTGTACAAAGACTTCCACATCTGGATTCACTTCATCATACACATCAGACCAACATACATTTTTTACATCTTCAACAAAAGAGTCCTGAGAAAATATCTCTTATAAATTACTTTCGGCCAAACCCTTGGCACTTTGGCTTTCCTTGTTATTGCGAGAGTCAGTGGATCAGAGAGAATCACAGTAGAACAGAGAGTCACAATGGAACAAATAGTCACAGTAGAACAGAGTGAGTTACAGTGGAACAGACAGTTACAGTTGAAGAGAGAGTCACAGTGGAACAGACAGTTACAGTTGAAGAGAGAGTCACAGTGGAACAGGGAGTCACAGTGGAACAGAGAGTTACAGTGGAACAGAGAGAGTGACGGTGGAACACAGAGAGTAACAGTTCAAGAGAGAGTCACAGTGGAACAGACAGTCACAGTGGAACAGGGAGTCACAGTGGAAGAGAGAGTCACAGTGGAACAGACAGTCACAGTGGAACATAGATGTCACAGTAGAACAGAGAAAGTCACAGTGGAACAGAGAGTCACAATTGAAGAGAGAGTGACAGTAAAACAGAGAGTCACAGTTGAAGAGAGAGTGACAGTGGAACAGACAGTTACAGTTGAAGAGAGAGTCACAGTGGAACAGGGAGTCACAGTGGAAGAGAGAGTCACAGTGGAACAGACAGTTACAGTTGAAGAGAGAGTCACAGTGGAACAGACAGTCACAGTGGAACAGAGAAAGTCACAGTGGAACAGAGAGTCACAGTGGAAGAGAGAGTCACAGTGGAACAGGGAGTCACAGTGGAAGAGAGAGTCACAGTGGAACAGGACAGTTACAGTTGAAGAGAGAGTCACAGTGGAACAGGGAGTCACAGTGGAAGAGAGAGTCACAGTGGAACAGGGAGTCACAGTGGAAGAGAGAGTCACAGTGGAACAGAGAGTCACATTAGAACAGAGAGTTTCACTGGAACAAAGATAACCACAGTGGAACAGAGAGAGTCATAGTGGAACAGACACAGTCACTGTGGAACAGAGAGTCACAGTGGAAGAGAGAGTCACAGTGGAACAGAGAGTCACAGTGGAACAAGGAGTCACAGTGGAACAGATAGTTACAGTGGAAGAGAAAGTTACAGTGAAACAGAGAGAGTCAAAGTAAAACCGAGAGAGTCAAAGTAGAACAGAGCGTGTCAAAGTGGAACAGAGAGTTACAGATGAATTAGATTCACATTGGAAAAGACAGTCACAGTGGAACAGAGAGTCACATTGGAAAAGACAGTCACAGTGGAACAGACAGTCACTGTGGAACAGAGAGTCACAGTTGGAGAGTCACAGTGGAACAGAGCGAGTCACAGTGGAACAGAGAGTCACTGTGGAACAGAGAGAGTCAGAGTGGAATAGAGAGTCACAGTGGAACAGAGAGTCACTGTGGAACAGATAGACATTGTGGAATAGAGAGAGTCACAGTAGAAGACAGAGTCACTGTGTAACAAAAAAGTCACAGTGGAAGAGAGAGTCAAAGTGGAACATAGAGTTACAGTGGAAGAGAGAGTCAATGTGGAAGAGAGAGTTACAGTGGAACAGAGAGTCAATGTGTAAGAGAGAGTTACAGTGGAACAGAGAGTCAATGTGTAAGAGAGAGTTACAGTGGAACAAAAAGAGTCACCATGGAACAGATAGTCACAGTGGAACAGGGTGATTTCATAGTGAACTAGAGTTACAGTGGAAAAGAGAGAGTCAATGTGGAAGAGAGAATCACAGTAGAACAGAGAGTCACAATGGAACAGAGAGTTACAGTGGAACAGAGAGAGTAACAGTGGAACAGAAAGTCACAGTAGAACAGAAAGTCACAGTAGAACAGATAGAGTCACAGTGGAACAGAGAGGTCACTGTGGAACAGGGAGTCACAGTGGAACAGAGATTCACACTGGAACAAAGAGAACCACAATGGAACAGAGATAATCACAGTGGAGCACAGAGAGTCACAGTGGAACAGAGTCACTGTGGAACAGATAGAGTCACAGTGGAATAGAGAGTCACAGTAGAACAGAGAGTCACTGTGGAACAGATAGACATTGTGGAATAGAGAGAGTCACAGTAGAAGACAGAGTCACAGTTTAACAAAAAAGTCACAGTGGAAGAGAGAGTCAAAGTGGAACATAGAGTCAATGTGTAAGAGAGAGTTACAGTGGAACAGAGAGTCAATGTGTAAGAGAGAGTTACAGTGGAACAGAAAGAGTCACCATGGAACAGATAGTCACAGTGGAACAGGGTGATTTCATAGTGAACTAGAGTTACAGTGGAAAAGAAAGAGTCAATGTGGAAGAGAAAATCACAGTAGAACAGAGAGTCACAATGGAACAGAGAGTTACAGTGGAACAGAAAGTCACAGTAGAACAGAAAGTCACAGTAGAACAGATAGAGTCACAGTGGAACAGAGAGGTCACTGTGGAACAGGGAGTCACAGTGGAACAGAGATTCACACTGGAACAAAGAGAACCACAATGGAACAGAGATAATCACAGTGGAGCACAGAGAGTCACAGTGGAACAGAGAGTCACTGTGGAACAGATAGAGTCACAGTGGAATAGAGAGTAACAGTGGAACAGAGAGTCACTGTGGAACAGATAGACATTGTGGAATAGAGAGAGTCACAGTAGAAGACAGAGTCACAGTGTAACAAAAAAGTCACAGTGGAAGAGAGAGTCAAAGTGGAACATAGAGTCAATGTGTAAGAGAGAGTTACAGTGGAACAGAGAGTCAATGTGTAAGAGAGAGTTACAGTGGAACAGAAAGAGTCACCATGGAACAGATAGTCACAGTGGAACAGGGTGATTTCATAGTGAACTAGAGTTACAGTGGAAAAGAGAGAGTCAATGTGGAAGAGAGAATCACAGTAGAACAGAGAGTCACAATGGAACAGAGAGTTACAGTGGAACAGAGAGAGTAACAGTGGAACAGAAAGTCACAGTAGAACAGAAAGTCACAGTAGAACAGATAGAGTCACAGTGGAACAGAGAGTTACAGTGGAACAGAGAGAGTAACAGTGGAACAGAAAGTCACTGTGGAACAGAGAGTCACAGTGGAAGAGAGAGTCACAGTGGAACAGAGATGTCACAGTGGAACAGAGAGTCACAATGGAATAGAGATTCGCAGTGGAACACAGAGTTACAGTGGAACAGAGAGAGTGATGTAGGAACACAGAGAGTAACAGCTGAACAGACAGTCACAGTAGAACAGAGTGAGTTACAGTGGAACAGAGAGTCACAGTTGAAGAGAGAGTCACCGTGGAACAGACAGTTACAGTTGAAGAGAGATTCACAGTGGAACAGGGAGTCACAGTGGAACAGACAGTCACAGTGGAACAGAGATGTCACAGTAGAACAGAGAAAGTCACTGTGGAACAGAGAGAGTCACAGTGGAACAGAGAGAGTCACAGTGGAACAGAGAGTCACTGTGGAACAGAGAGTCACTGTGGAACAGAGAGAGTCACAGTGGAACAGAGAGTCATTGTGGAATAGAGAGAGTCACAGTAGAAGACAGAGTCACAATGGAACAGAGAGTCGCAGTGGAACACAGAGTTACAGTGGAACAGAGAGAGTGATGGTGGAACACAGAGAGTAACAGTTGAACAGACAGTCACAGTAGAACAGAGAGAGTCACAGTGGAACAGAGAGGTCACTGTGGAACAGGGAGTCACAGTGGAACAGAGAGTCACACTGGAACAGAGAGAACCACAGTGGAACAGAGATAATCACAGTGGAGCACAGAGAGTCATAATGGAACAGACACAGTCACAGTGGAACAGAGAGTCACAGTTGGAGAGTCACAGTGGAATAGAGAGAGTCACAGTAGAAGACAGAGTCACAGTGTAACAAAAAGTCCCAGTGGAAGAGATACTCAAAGTGGAACATGGAGAGTAAAAGTGGAACAGAGAGAGTCAAAATGGGACAGAGAGTTACAGTGGAAGAGAGAGTCAATGTGGAAGAGAGAGTTATAGTGGAACAGAGAGTCAATGTGGAAGAGAGAGTTACAGTGGAACAGATAGAGTCACAGTGGAATAGAGAGTCACAGTGGAACAGAGAGTCACTGTGGAGCAGATAGACATTGTGGAATAGAGAGAGTCACAGTAGAAGACAGAGTCACAGTGTAACAAAAAAGTCACAGTGGAAGAGAGAGTCAAAGTGGAACATAGAGTCAATGTGTAAGAGAGAGTTACAGTGGAACAGAGAGTCAATGTGTAAGAGAGAGTTACAGTGGAACAGAAAGAGTCACCATGGAACAGATAGTCACAGTGGAACAGGGTGATTTCATAGTGAACTAGAGTTACAGTGGAAAAGAGAGAGTCAATGTGGAAGAGAGAATCACAGTAGAACAGAGAGTCACAATGGAACAGAGAGTTACAGTGGAACAGAGAGAGTAACAGTGGAACAGAAAGTCACAGTAGAACAGAAAGTCACAGTAGAACAGATAGAGTCACAGTGGAACAGAGAGTTACAGTGGAACAGAGAGAGTAACAGTGGAACAGAAAGTCACTTTTGAACAGAGAGTCACAGTGGAAGAGAGAGTCACAGTGGAACAGAGATGTCACAGTGGAACAGAGAGTCACAATGGAATAGAGATTCGCAGTGGAACACAGAGTTACAGTGGAACAGAGAGAGTGACATAGGAACACAGAGAGTAACAGTTGAACAGACAGTCACAGTAGAACAGAGTGAGTTACAGTGGAACAGAGAGTCACAGTTGAAGAGAGAGTCACCGTGGAACAGACAGTTACAGTTGAATAGAGATTCACAGTGGAACAGGGAGTCACAGTGGAACAGACAGTCACAGTGGAACAGAGATGTCACAGTAGAACAGAGAAAGTCACTGTGGAACAGAGAGAGTCACAGTGGAACAGAGAGAGTCACAGTGGAACAGAGAGTCACTGTGGAACAGAGAGTCACTGTGGAACAGAGCGAGTCACAGTGGAACAGAGAGTCATTGTGGAATAGAGAGAGTCACAGTGGAACAGAGAGAGTCACAGTAGAACAGAGAAAGTCACTGTGGAACAGAGAGAGTCACAGTGGAACAGAGAGAGTCACAGTGGAACAGAGAGTCACTGTGGAACAGAGAGAGTCACAGTGGAACAGAGAGTCATTGTGGAATAGAGAGAGTCACAGTAGAAGACAGAGTCACAATGGAACAGAGAGTCGCAGTGGAACACAGAGTTACAGTGGAACAGAGAGAGTGATGGTGGAACAAAGAGAGTAACAGTTGAACAGACAGTCACAGTAGAACAGAGAGAGTCACAGTGGAACAGAGAGGTCACTGTGGAACAGGGAGTCACAGTGGAACAGAGAGTCACACTGGAACAGAGAGAACCACAGTGGAACAGAGATAATCACAGTGGAGCACAGAGAGTCATAATGGAACAGACACAGTCACAGTGGAACAGAGAGTCACAGTTGGAGAGTCACAGTGGAATAGAGAGAGTCACAGTAGAAGACAGAGTCACAGTGTAACAAAAAGTCCCAGTGGAAGAGATACTCAAAGTGGAACATGGAGAGTAAAAGTGGAACAGAGAGAGTCAAAATGGGACAGAGAGTTACAGTGGAAGAGAGAGTCAATGTGGAAGAGAGAGTTATAGTGGAACAGAAAGAGTCACTGTGGAACAAATAGTCACAGTGGATCAGAGAGAATCACAGTAGAACAGAGAGTCACAATGGAACACAGAGTTACAGTGGAACAGAGAGTTAAAGTGGAACAGAGAGAGTGACGGTGGAACACAGAGAGTAACAGTGGAATAGAAAGTCACAGTAGAACAGAGTGAGTTACAGTGGAACAGAGAGTCACAGTGGAACAGACAGTCACAGTAGAACAGAGAGTCACAATGGAACAGAGAGTTACAGTGGAACAGAGAGAGTAACAGTGGAACAGAAAGTCACAGTAGAACAGAAAGTCACAGTAGAACAGATAGAGTCACAGTGGAACAGAGAGTTACAGTGGAACAGAGAGAGTAACAGTGGAACAGAAAGTCACTTTTGAACAGAGAGTCACAGTGGAAGAGAGAGTCACAGTGGAACAGAGATGTCACAGTGGAACAGAGAGTCACAATGGAATAGAGATTCGCAGTGGAACACAGAGTTACAGTGGAACAGAGAGAGTGACATAGGAACACAGAGAGTAACAGTTGAACAGACAGTCACAGTAGAACAGAGTGAGTTACAGTGGAACAGAGAGTCACAGTTGAAGAGAGAGTCACCGTGGAACAGACAGTTACAGTTGAATAGAGATTCACAGTGGAACAGGGAGTCACAGTGGAACAGACAGTCACAGTGGAACAGAGATGTCACAGTAGAACAGAGAAAGTCACTGTGGAACAGAGAGAGTCACAGTGGAACAGAGAGAGTCACAGTGGAACAGAGAGTCACTGTGGAACAGAGAGTCACTGTGGAACAGAGCGAGTCACAGTGGAACAGAGAGTCATTGTGGAATAGAGAGAGTCACAGTGGAACAGAGAGAGTCACAGTAGAACAGAGAAAGTCACTGTGGAACAGAGAGAGTCACAGTGGAACAGAGAGAGTCACAGTGGAACAGAGAGTCACTGTGGAACAGAGAGAGTCACAGTGGAACAGAGAGTCATTGTGGAATAGAGAGAGTCACAGTAGAAGACAGAGTCACAATGGAACAGAGAGTCGCAGTGGAACACAGAGTTACAGTGGAACAGAGAGAGTGATGGTGGAACAAAGAGAGTAACAGTTGAACAGACAGTCACAGTAGAACAGAGAGAGTCACAGTGGAACAGAGAGGTCACTGTGGAACAGGGAGTCACAGTGGAACAGAGAGTCACACTGGAACAGAGAGAACCACAGTGGAACAGAGATAATCACAGTGGAGCACAGAGAGTCATAATGGAACAGACACAGTCACAGTGGAACAGAGAGTCACAGTTGGAGAGTCACAGTGGAATAGAGAGAGTCACAGTAGAAGACAGAGTCACAGTGTAACAAAAAGTCCCAGTGGAAGAGATACTCAAAGTGGAACATGGAGAGTAAAAGTGGAACAGAGAGAGTCAAAATGGGACAGAGAGTTACAGTGGAAGAGAGAGTCAATGTGGAAGAGAGAGTTATAGTGGAACAGAAAGAGTCACTGTGGAACAAATAGTCACAGTGGATCAGAGAGAATCACAGTAGAACAGAGAGTCACAATGGAACACAGAGTTACAGTGGAACAGAGAGTTAAAGTGGAACAGAGAGAGTGACGGTGGAACACAGAGAGTAACAGTGGAATAGAAAGTCACAGTAGAACAGAGTGAGTTACAGTGGAACAGAGAGTCACAGTGGAACAGACAGTCACAGTAGAACAGAGAGTCACAGTGGAACAGAAAGTCACAGTAGAACAGACAGAGTCACAGTGGAACAGAGAGGTCACTGTGGAACAGGGAGTCACAGTGGAACAGAGATTCACACTGGAACAAAGAGAACCACAATGGAACAGAGATAATCACAGTGGAGCACAGAGAGTCACAGTGGAACAGAAAGTCACTGTGGAACAGAGAGTCACAGTGGAAGAGAGAGTCACAGTGGAACAGAGATGTCACAGTGGAACAGAGAGTCACAATGGAATAGAGATTCACAGTGGAACACAGAGTTACAGTGGAACAGAGAGAGTGACATAGGAACACAGAGAGTAACAGTTGAACAGACAGTCACAGTAGAACAGAGTGAGTTACAGTGGAACAGAGAGTCACAGTTGAAGAGAGAGTCACCGTGGAACAGACAGTTACAGTTGAAGAGAGATTCACAGTGGAACAGGGAGTCACAGTGGAACAGACAGTCACAGTGGAACAGAGATGTCACAGTAGAACAGAGAAAGTCACTGTGGAACAGAGAGAGTCACTGTGGAACAGAGAGAGTCACAGTGGAACAGAGAGTCATTGTGGAATAGAGAGAGTCACAGTGGAACAGAGAGAGTCACAGTAGAACAGAGAAAGTCACTGTGGAACAGAGAGAGTCACAGTGGAACAGAGAGAGTCACAGTGGAACAGAGAGTCACTGTGGAACAGAGAGAGTCACAGTGGAACAGAGAGTCATTGTGGAATAGAGAGAGTCACAGTAGAAGACAGAGTCACAATGGAACAGAGAGTCGCAGTGGAACACAGAGTTACAGTGGAACAGAGAGAGTGATGGTGGAACACAGAGAGTAACAGTTGAACAGACAGTCACAGTAGAACAGAGAGAGTCACAGTGGAACAGAGAGGTCACTGTGGAACAGGGAGTCACAGTGGAACAGAGAGTCACACTGGAACAGAGAGAACCACAGTGGAACAGAGATAATCACAGTGGAGCACAGAGAGTCATAATGGAACAGACACAGTCACAGTAGAACAGAGAGTCACAGTTGGAGAGTCACAGTGGAATAGAGAGAGTCACAGTAGAAGACAGAGTCACAGTGTAACAAAAAGTCCCAGTGGAAGAGATACTCAAAGTGGAACATGGAGAGTAAAAGTGGAACAGAGAGAGCCAATATGGGACAGAGAGTTACAGTGGAAGAGAGAGTCAATGTGGAAGAGAGAGTTATAGTGGAACAGAGAGTCAATGTGGAAGAGAGAGTTACAGTGGAACAGAAAGAGTCACTGTGGAACAAATAGTCACAGTGGATCAGAGAGAATCACAGTAGAACAAAGAGTCACAATGGAACACAGAGTTACAGTGGAACAGAGAGTTAAAGTGGAACAGAGAGAGTGACGGTGGAACACAGAGAGTAACAGTGGAATAGAAAGTCACAGTAGAACAGAGTGAGTTACAGTGGAACAGAGAGTCACAGTGGAACAGAGCGTCACAGTTGAAGAGAGAGTCACAGTTGAAGAGAGAGTCACAGTGGAACAGACAGTTACAGTTGAAGAGAGATTCACAGTGGAACAGAGTCACAGTGGAACAGATAGTTACAGTGGAAGAGAAAGTTACAGTGAAAAAGAGAGAGTCAAAGTAGAACAGAGAGAGTCACTGTGGAACAGAGAGGTCACTGTGGAACAGGGAGTCACAGTTGAAGAGAGTCACAGTGGAACAGAAAGTCACAGTTGAAGAGATATTCACAGTGGAACAGACAGTCACAGTGGAACAGAGAGTCACACTTGAAGAGAGAGTCACAGTGGAACAGAGAGAGTCACTGTGGAACAGAGAGGTCACAGTGGAACAGAGAGTCACAGTTGAAGTGAGAGTCACAGTGGAACAGACAGGTCACAGTGGAACAGAGAGTCACACTTGAAGAGAGAGTCACAGTGGAACAGAAAGTCAAAGTTGAACAGAGAGTCACAATAGAACAGAGAGTTACAGTAGAACAGAGTGAGTTGCACTGGACTCTACCCCCACAGTCACTGGGATATATGAACACTCACAACATTATACACACTCACTGGACTCTATACACACTCACTGGACTCTATACCAACATGCTCACTAGACTCCACCCGCACTCACTGAAATCTATACACACTCACTGGACTCTGCCCACACTGACTGGACTCTATACACGATCACTGGACTCCATAAACACTCAGTGGACGCTACTCACACACTCATTGGATTCTATTCACACTCACGTTCTATTACCACTTACTGGATTCTAAAAAAAAAACTCACTGGACTCCACCCACACACTCACTGGACTCCACCCACACACTCACTGGACTCCACCCACACACTCACTGGTCTCTACCCACACACTCACTGGACTCCACCCACACACTCACTGGACTCCACCCACACACTCACTGGACTCCACCCACACACTCACTGGACTCTACCCACCCACACACTCACTGGACTCCACCCACACACTCACTGGACTCTACCCACACACTCACTGGACTCACCACCCACACACTCACTGGACTCCACCCACACACTCACTGGACTCTACCACCCACACACTCACTGGACTCCACCCACACACTCACTGGACTCCACCCACACACTCACTGGACTCCACCCACACACTCACTGGACTCCACCCACACACTCACTGGACTCCACCCACACACTCACTGGACTCCACCCACACACTCACTGGACTCCACCCACACACTCACTGGACTCCACCCACACACTCACTGGACTCCACCCACACACTCACTGGACTCTACCCACCCACACACTCACTGGACTCCACCCACACACTCACTGGACTCCACCCACACACTCACTGGACTCCACCCACACACTCACTGGACTCCACCCACACACTCACTGGACTCCACCCACACACTCACATGACTCTATACAGACTCACTGGACTGTACCTGCACTCACTGAACTGTATACACACAAAGTGCAGAGAGATCCTAATGAAAACCTGCTCCAGAGTGCTCAGGACCTCACACTTAGGGACAACTACCCTAAGCACACAGCCAAGACAACGCAGGAGTGGCTTCGGGACATGTCTCTGAATGTCCTTGAGTGGCCCAGCCAGAGCCCGGACTCAAACCCGATCTAACATCTTTGGAGAGACCTGAAAATAGCTGTGCAGAGCCGCTCCCCATCCAATCTGACAGAGCTTGAAAGGATCTACAGAGAAGAATGGGAGAAACTCCCCAAATACAGGTGTGCCAAGCTTGTAGTGTCATACCCAAGAAGACAGTAATGATGAAAAACAAATGTGGGTCTTGCTATTGGCCCATACATATGGACCCGTGTAGCTCAGTTGGTAGAGCATGGCGCTTGCAGCGCCAGGGTTGTGGGTTCGTTTCCCACGGGGGACCAGTATGAAAATGTATGCACTCACTAACTGTAAGTCGCTCTGGATAAGAGTGTCTGCTAAATGACTAAAATGTAAATACAAACGCATTGAATAACAGATAGTCCCAACAAAAAACCAAAGTGTCTGTCCTATATCTGAGAGATATAAGAAAGATCAGGAAACATTTGTAATTTTTTTAACATGTATTTAAACCGTTATTTTTGGCACAAAATAATCTCCATACAGTTCTTCAATTCATTTTATCAACTAGTACCGGGGGACCTTCAGACAAGTCTCGTGAGCATCCTAGAGCATGTATGTGTTCATGAGAGTATCACCGTTCAACAGAGGGGTAATATTAATGTGTAGCCCAAACTGATCGGACGCAATGGACAGAAGTTGGCAGATCAGCTGTACCAACTTCAGACGAGTCCCAAGACGCTTGCGGGGGCTGTAGAGAAAAACGGAGAACACCATCGTTTTCGTGAGAGTCTCATCTTTCCATGTAGGCCAAGCTGTTCGAAAGCTACAGATGATTTTGTGACAAGACAGATTTTGGGGATGTCTCATGGTCTAACAAACACCGATCTAGCGCTGTCACCTTTCACCGCAGATGAACTGATGGATTTATATTATGCTAATTAGATTTCCGCGGGGGAGCGGACATTGACTCTAGGGGGTCTACAGAATTAGAGAAGAGCTTTCTATGAACCTTAGGCAGTAGGCTGAAGCGATCCCCAGTGAGAGGCAGCCTCCCTGTCTCCCAGACTCTGACCATTGACCAACAGCAGCAACCTATCCTCCTTATTTTAGCCAATTTGAATGCCCAAACGTTCATGTTTATGCAACTTAATAATCACCATTAAAATACTTCCAGAACCAACGTTAGTTTTTATTTCAATTTGAGAATCTACAATAGAAAACAGCCGAGTCTTTATTGATAAAGATACATGTGACATTGCACAGCAGTAAGCTGCTTTATGTCTCCTTGATTATTTTTTCTGTCTTGATTTCAAAATGGAAGGGAAATCAGGTAATGGGTTATGTTAAATTGAGTTAAAGCAGGGGTTTGATGGTGACTTTCTGAACTGTTAGAGTTAGACCAACAGTTTAATGTAATACAGAAATTATTGGTATTTCACTTGTGGTAAAGATACAGTGAGGTCCAAAATCATCCCTTAATAAAGAAAGAGCAAAAAAGACTACATAGTAAATAATATATAAATACTGAGCTATATTGTATGCTAAAAAAAACTGGACACGTTTTATTTATTTATACTAATACAATTGCTTGGATAAATAAATGTTGTCTAACAAGTAATGAAAAAAAAAATCTCAAAGATAGGGGTCAAAATGATTGGAATTCCCTGTTTCAATACTCAAGCAGCCTCCCCTTGGGAGGATAATGACACTGAGCCTTTTTCTAAAATGTTTTATGAGATTGGAGCACACATTGGGAGGGATCTTAGACCATTCCTCCATACAGAATCTTTCCAGATCCTTGATATCCTTTGTCTGAGCTTATGGACTGCCCTCTTCAATTCAAACCACAGGTTTTCAATGGGCTTCAAGTCTGGAGATTGAGATTGCCTTTGCAAAATTGTGATTTTTTGTGGACCTTGATGTGTGCTTGGGGTTATTGTCTTGCTGGAAGATCCATGTGCGGCCAAGTTTCAGCCTCCTGGCAGAGGCAACCATGTTTTTGGATAAAATATCCTGGTACTTGGTAAAGTTCATGATGCCGTTGACCTTAAAAAGGACTCCACGACCAGTGGAAGCAAAATAGCCCCATAACATAAAAGATCCACCACCATATTTTACAGCAGGGATGAGATGTGTTCTGCATTTGCATTGTTCTTCTGAAGGCCAAAGACATTTTAGTCATTTAGCAGATGCTCTTATCCAGAGCAACTTACAGTTAGCGAGTGCATACATTTTCCATACTGGCTCCCCGTGGGAAACGAACCCACAACCCTGCCGTTGCAAGCGTCATGCTCTACCAACTGAGCTACACGAGGACTAGCTCAGTTGGTAAATAAATATCTTTATTTTCGTGTCATATGACCAAAGCACAGGTTCCAAGTGCCAATACCGTTTTAGCAAACTCCAGGCAGTGCTATGGTCAGATGACATGAAAATAGAGGTCTTTGGCACATCAATGGTGGTTTTGGCCTTCGAAAGAACAATGCAGAAAATACCTAATAATAATAATTGGACCAAATTATCAAGAAATTCACCAGAAACAACCATTTCACTGCTTTTTTTTTTTTTTTTTTCTCACGGCAGGGCATGTCTCCGGACCCCCCAAGAAGGGTGTTGAACTCAGAACAAATTGACCCTGACCCCCCCAATATGCAACACAAAGTTATGCCCTTCCACTAACTGCAGAATACAAATCATCATTGTAATAACTAACAAATGCCTTTGTTGCAATCATGATCAATCGTTATAATCCCAGAACCATCTGGTACTCCATTAAAAGCAGACATTCAATTAAATTAAAGGATGTCATTATTACTAAAAGTAGGATAGAATCCAGTAGACAGAAAGATGTAACACACAGAATGTACTATTATACAACAGAGATGTTATTTCCAAACATGTTATTGACCAATGAAGCATCAGACAGTGTTATTACAATCTGATCTGATTATTATCTCAGCAGTGTACAAATCTCTGAATGGTATGAAAATAAACTGCACTTTGGGTCTTTTGTGCTTTTAAAGTAATTGTTTTCTTGGTAAGACTGTAATGTGAAAACAGATACCTTCTGATACAATTCTAACCCCATAGCAGACTAGCTTTTGGAAAAAGTCTGTGTGCATCCTGACTGACTGACTCACAGGAAAGTGTATAAACTAAACAAGGTGAGGCACTCTGCCCTGTTGTTAACCACACTGTTGAACATTTGGAGTGAGCTGCCCAAATACAGGGTCACACACAGTAATTAATCCCATGCCTCTCATCGCCAGTGTAACAGGGTTGCATCTTATCGCCAGGATAACAGGGTTGCATCTCATCACCACGGTAACAGGGTTGCATCTCATCACCACGGTAACAAGGTTGCTTACTGATCCGGAGGGGGAGATCAGAGGTGTCACGCAGTCGATTGTGTCAACAGGGTCCTCAACTTTCCTGGGCAGTCGGCCAATTTCCCCCACACTCACCCCTGACAGGCTAACTAAAGAGTGGGGGGAATCAGAAAGAAAGAGAGAGAGAGAGAGAGAGAGAGAGAGAGAGAGAGAGAGAGAGAGAGAGAGAGAGAGAGAGAGAGAGAGAGAGAGAGAGAGAGAGAAGGGGGCAGTGTGATGGACAGGGGGGAATTGGCCCAATAAATTGGTCTGTGTAAAATCTGTGTTGTTCATTAAAACCGTGTGAATCTCTATTGCTTTTCATTAGAGCTGCCTGGCCAGACTAGATGTTTAATCTACGGAGCACGGCTCCCCCCGCTCTTCCCTCCTCTCACCCCGACAGATTCAGAGACAACACCGCCCCAACGCCTGCTCCCACAAAAGGATATTCTTATTTATTAAGGAGGTGACAGGTACTGAATAAGTTGTTGTCGTTTCTGTTTTTTTCTGTTGGAGGACAATCTCAGTGTTTGGTTATGAAGGAGGTTAATTTGGGGAAGGTCTCTTATGGTCTGATGCTAAGCAGAAGTGACAGAGTCCTGTTGGGTCCAGTTAGCTGTCTGCTGGAATTAGACCCTCTATAACATGGAGGAACAGATTGGTGGGGTTTTATCCAGAGAGAAGTGTAAGACACTTTAAACAGATCTGAGTGTTCTGAGAGCTGGAGCTGCGATATGGTTGGAACATGTCTGGGGTCAGAATCTCATTTTATGTTTTTTCATAAAATGTTTTATTCTGATGTTTTCACCATGTTTCTATGAGGGCCTAGACTTATTGTGTTGGTGGAAGGTTTTAATGTAAAATAGAATACAATTAATTTCCATTGCATCCAGCTACCCATTTGGAGTTTCAATGTATAATCTTTGAAAATGAAAAAAATATATAAAAAATTAAGAGCCAGCAAAGAAACCCTTTAAAGACCAAATCCCATAGAGTATGTTCATGTATGTTTCTATGATGTACACAGTGTACAGGTCTTCGGCTAGCTAGAGAAACAGAATGTATTCCCCTGGACAGAGACACTATCTTGATCCACTTTCCAGTTCCATCAATATTTATGACTCCCACAGGATCTGTGGTATAAAGCATCAACAATCTGTGGAGTAAATGGACACCAGCCCAGCTCCAGGACTGACCACTACCCAGCCCAGCTCCAGAACAGACCACTACCCAGCCCAGCTCCAGAACAGACCATTACCCAGCCCAGCTCAAGAACAGACCATTACCCAGCCCAGCTCCAGAACAGACCATTACCCAGCCCAGCTCCAGAACAGACAATTACCCAGCCCAGCTCCAGAACAGACCATTACCCAGCCCAGCTCCAGAACAGACCATTACCCAGCCCAGCTCCAGAACAGACCACTACCCAACCCAACTCCAGAACAGACCAGCTACAGAAATGACCACTAACCAGCCCAGCTCCAGAAAAAGATAATTACCCAGCCATGCTCATGAACAGACCACTGCCCAGCCCAGATGCAGAATAGCCCAGCTCCAGAACAGAACAACCCAGCTCCAGAACAGACCACCACCCAGCCCAGCTCCAGAACAGACAACTACCCACCCCAACTCCAGAACAGACCAGCTACAGAAAAGAACATTACCCAGTCAAGCTCATGAACAGACCATTGCCCAGCCCAGATGCAGAATAGCCCAGCTCCAGAACAGCCCAGCTCCAGAACAGACCAGCTACAGAAAAGACCACTACCCAGACCAGCTACAGAAAAGACCACTACCCAGACCAGCTACAGAACAGACCACCACCCACCCCAACTCCAGAACAGACCAGCTAGAGAAAAGACCAAAGCCCTGACATCCACCAGAACAGATTAACAGTCAGCCCATCTACAGGACAGACCAAAGCCCTGACATCCACCAGAACAGATTAACAGTCAGCCCATCTACAGGACAGACCAAAGCCCTGAAATCCTCCAGAACAGATTAACAGTCAGCCCATCTCCAGGACAGACCAAAGCCCTGACATCCTCCAGAACAGATTAACAGTCAGCCCATCTCCAGGACAGACCAAAGCCCTGACATCCTCCAGAACAGATTAACAGTCAGCCCATCTCCAGGACAGACCAAAGCCCTGACATCCTCCAGAACAGATTAACAGTCAGCCCATCTCCAGGACAGACCAAAGCCCTGACATCCTCCAGAACAGATTAACAGTCAGCCCATCTCCAGGACAGACCAAATCCCTGACAACCTCCAGAACAGATTAACAGTCAGCCCATCTCCAGGACAGACCAAATCCCTGACATCCTCCAGAACAGATTAACAGTCAGCCCATCTCCAGGACAGACAACTATCCAACCCAGCTACAGAACAAACCACTACACATCCCAGATCCAAAACAGACCACTACCCAGCCCAGCTCCATAACAGCCCAGCTCCAGAACAGCCAATATCCAGCCAGGCTCCAGAACAGCCCAGCTCCAGAACAGACTAATACTCAGCCCAGCTCCAGAACAGACCAGTACCCATCCCAGCTTCAGAACAGCACAGATCCAGATCAGCACAGCTCCAGAACAGAATACTGCCCATGCAAGCTCCAGAACAAACCACTACTAAGCCCATCTCTGGAACAGGCCATGTCCAGAACAGCCACTACCCAGCCCAGCTCCAGAACAGATACCACCCAGCCCAGATGCAGAATAGCCCAGCTCCATAAAAGCTCAAGAACAGCCCAGCTCCAGAACAGACCAATACTCAGCCCAACTCCAGAACAGACCACTACCCATCCCAGCTCCAGAACAGACAACTACCCACCCCAGCTCCAGAACAGACCAGCTCTAGAACAGACCACTACCCAGCCCAGCTCCAGAAAAGGCCACTACTCAGCCCAGCTCGAGAACAGACCACTACCCAGTCAAGCTACAGAAAAGACCACGAACCAGCGCATCCCCAGAACAGACCACTACCCAGCCCAGCTCCAGAGCATGCCGCTATCATGCCCAGCTCCAGAACAGACCACCACCCAGCCCAGATTCAGAATACACTACTGCTCAGCCCAGCTCCATAACAGACAACTAACCAGCCCAGCTCCAGAGTAAACCACTACCCAGACCAGCTCCAGAAAAGATGACTACCCAGCCCAGCTCCAGAACAGACCACCACCCAGCCCAGTTCCAGAACAGACCACTACCCAGCCCAGCTCCAGAAAAGGCCATAACCCATTTCAGCTCCAGAACAGCCCAGCTCAAAAACAGACCACTGCACAACCCAGCTCCAGAACAGTCTACTACCCAGCCCAGCTCCAGAACAGACCACTGCCCACACCAACTCTACAATAGCCCAGCTCCAGAACAGACCACTATCCAACCCAGCTCCAGAACAGTCCACTAACCAGCCCAGATCCAGAACATCCCAGCTCCAGAACAGACCAACACCATACAAAGCTCCAGAAGAGATCATCACCCGGCCCAGCACCAGAACAGACCATTACCCAGCAGACCTCCAGATATGCCCTGCTCTAGAACATACCATTACCCAGCAGACCTCCAGATATGCCCTGCTCTAGAACAGACCATTACCCAGCAGACCTCCAGATATGCCCTGCTCTAGAACAGCCCATTACCCAGCAGACCTCCAGATATGCCCTGCTCTAGAACATACCATTACCCAGCAGACCTCCAGATATGCCCTGCTCTAGAACAGACCATTAGCCAGCAGACCTCCAGATATGCCCTGCTCTAGAACAGACCATTACCCAGCAGACCTCTAGATATGCCCTGCTCTAGAACAGACCATTATCCAGCAGACCTTCATATATGCCCTGCTCTAGAACAGACCATTACCCAGCAGAACTCCAGATATGCCCTGCTCTAGAACAGACCATTACCCAGCAGAACTGCAGATATGCCCTGCTCTAGAACAGACCATTACCCAGCAGAACTCCAGATATGCCCTGCTCTAGAACAGACCGTTACCCAGCAGACCTCCAGATATGCCCTGCTCTAGAACAGACCATTACCCAGCAGACCTCCAGAAATGCCCTGCTCTAGAACAGATCATTACCCAGCAGACCTCCAGATATGCCCTGCTCTAGAACATACTAATACCCAGCCCAGCTCCAGAACAGACCAGTGTCCAACCCAGGTCCGTGGTGTGTAATGAGGAGCAAACAGATACTGCACTTCACACATTCATGAAATTGCTTATTCCAGTTACTAATGAGCATGCACCCATTAAGAAAATTACTGTAAAAACGGTAAAATCCCTGTGGATTGATGAGGAATTGAAAAATTGTATGGTTGAGAGGGATGAGGCAAAAGGAATGGCAAATAAGTCTGGCTGCACAACCGATTGGCAAACGTATTGCAAATTGAGAAATCATGTGACTAAACTGAATAAAAAGAAGAAGAAACTACACTATGAAACAAAGATAAATGACATAAGGAATGATAGTAAAAAGCTTTGGAGCTGCTTAAATGAAATGTTGGGGAAAAAGGCAAACTCAGCTCCATCATTCATTGAATAAGATGGCTCATCCATCACAAAACCAACTGATATTGCCAACTACTTTAATCGTTTTTTAATTGGTAAGATTATCAAACTTAGGTATGACATGCCAGCAACAATTGCTGACAATACACATCCAAGTATATCTGACCAAATTATGAAAGACAAGCATTGTAATTTTGAATTCCGTAAAGTGAGTGTTGAAGAGGTGAACAAATGATTGTTGTCTATTGACAATGACAAGCCACCGGGGTCTGACAACTTGGATGGAAAATTACTGAGGATAATATCGGACGATATTGCCACTCCTATTTGCCATATTTTCAATTTAAGTCTACTAGAAAGTGTGTGCCCTCAGTCCTGGAGTGAAGCAAAAGTCATTCCGCTGCCTAAGAAAAGTAAAGCCCCCTTTACTGGCTATATAACATTTGATTTGATTTGTCTAACGCCATGCCACTGGCTTTGAGTAAAGCCAGTGTGTCTTTGTATGCGGATGACTCAACACTATACACGTCAGCTACTACAGCGACTGAAATGACTGCAACACTTAAAGAGCTGCAGTTAGTTTCGGAATGGGTGGCAAGGAATAAGTTAGTCCTACATATTTCAAAAGCTAAAAGCATTGTATTTGGGACATATCATTCCCTAAACCCTAAACCTCAACTAAATATTGTAATGAATAATGTGGAAATTGAGCAAGTTGAGGTGAATAAACTGCTTGGAGTAACCCTGGATTGTAAACTGTCATGGTCAAAACATATTGATACAACAGTAGCTAAGATGGGGAGAAGTCTGTCTATAATAGTGTTGCTCTGTCTTCACAGCACTATCAACAAGGCAGGTCCTACAGGCTCTAGGTTTATCACACCTGGACTACTGTTCAGTCGTGTGGTCAGGTGCCACAAAGAGGGACTTAGGAAAATTGCAATTGTCTCAGAACAGGGCAGCACGGCTGGCCCTTGGATGTACACAGAGAGCAAACATTAACCCTCCTGTTGTCCTAGGGTCACAATGACCCGCCACTGTGTTGAACCAACTTTATTTAATTTTTATATTTTTGGCATCATTTGTGAGAAGGAGGCAGTGAGTCTTTAAAGAAAGTATCACTGCCTCCTTCTCACAAATGATCCAAAAAATAGAAAAATTAAATAAAGTTGGTTCAACACAGTGGCGGGTCATTTTGACCCTAGGACAACGGGAGGGTTAATATCAACAAGGCATGACGATCTCTCCTGGCTCAAAGTGGAGGAGGGTTTGACTTCATTACTACTTGTATTTTTGAGAGGTATTGACATGTTGAAAGCACCGAACTGTCTGTTTAAAAGACTAGCACACAGCTCAGACACCCATGCATTCTCCACAAGACATGCCACCAGAGGTCTCTTCACAATCCCCAAGTCCAGAACAGACTATGGGAGGTGCACAGTACTACATAGAGCCATGACTACATGGAACTCTATTCCACATCAGGTAACTGACGCAAGCAGTAGAATCAGATTTAAAAAACAGATAAAAATAGACCTTATGGAACAGCAGGGACTGTGAAGCAACACAAACATAGGCACAGACACATGCATACACACATATGATAACATGTGCACTATACACACACATACACATGGATTTTGTATTGTAGATATGTGGTAGTGGTGGAGTAGGGGCCTGAGGACACACATTTAGTGTGTTGTGAAATCTGTTATGAATGTATTGCAATGTTTAAAAAAAATGTATAACTGCCTTAATTTTGCAAGACCTCCGGAAGAGTAGCTGCTGCCTTGGCAGGAACTAATGGGGATCCCTAATAAATACAAATACATATACAAACACAACACAACCCCAGCCCAGCCTAACACAACACAACCCCATCCCAACACAACCCCACCCCAGCCTAACACAACCCCATCCCAACACAACACAACCCCAACACAACACAACACAACCCCATCCCAAGACAACACAACCCCAACACAACACAACCTGATCCCAACACAACACAACCCCATCCCAACACAACACAACCCCATCCCAACACAACAAAACCCCAACACAACACAACCCCATCCCAACACAACACAACCCCAACACAACACAACCCCAACACAACACAATACAACACCACCCCAACACAACACAACCCCATCCCAACCCAACCCCAGCCCAACACAACACAACCCCATCCCAACACAACACAACCCCATCCAAACACAACACAACCCCAACACAACACAACCCCAACACAACACAACCCCATCCCAACACAACACCACCCCAACACAACACAACACAACCCCAGCCCAACACAACACAACACAACCCCATCCCAACACAACACCACCCCAACACAACACAACCCCATCCCAACACAACACCACCCCAACACAACACAACACAACCCCAGCCCAACACAACACAACACAACCCCATCCCAACACAACACCACCCCAACACAACACAACCCCATCCCAACACAACACCACCCCAACACAACACAACACAACCCAAGGCAACACAACACAACCCCAACACAACACAACACCATCCCAACACAACACAACCCCACCCCATCACAACACAACACCATCCCAACACAACACAACACCACCCCATCCCAACACAACACAACACAACCCCAGCCCAACACAACCCCAGCCCAACACAACCCCATCCCAACACAACACCACCCCAACACAACACAACACAACCCCAGCCCAACACAACACAACCCCAACACAACACAACACAACCCCAGCCCAACACAACACAAAACAACCCCAGCCCAACACAACACAACCCCAACACAACACAACCCCAACACAACACAACCCCATCACAACACCATCCCAACACAACACAACACCACCCCATCCCAACACAACACAACCCCAACACAACACAACACAACCCCAGCCCAACACAACCCCATCCCAACACAACACAACCCAACACAACACCACCCCAACACAACACAACACAACCCCAGCCCAACACAACACAACCCAAACACAACACAACCCCATCCCAACACAACACCACCCCATCCCAACACAACACAACCCCAACACAACACAACCCCAACACAACACAACCCCAACACAACACAACCCCAGCCCAACACAACACAACCCCATCCCAACACAACCCCATCCCAACACAACCCCAGCCCAACACAACACAACACAACCCCATCCCAACACAACACAACCCCATCCCAACACAACCCCAGCCCAACACAACACAACACAACCCCAGCCCAACACAACACAACACAACCCCATCCCAACACAACAAAACCCCATCCCATCCCAACACAACACAACCCCATCCCAACACAACACAACCCCAGCCCAACACAACCCCATCCCAACACAACACAACCCCATCCCAACCCCAGCCCAACACAACACAACCCCATCACAACACAACCCCACCCCAGCCCAACACAACACAACCCCATCACAACACAACCCCATCCCAACCCCCAGCCCAGCCCAACACAACACAACCCCATCACAACACAACCCCATCACAACACAACCCCATCCCAACACAACCCAACCCCAGCCCAACCCAACCCCAGCCCAACACAACCCCAGCCCAACACAACCCCAGCCCAACTGAGCCCAGCCCAGTCTAAAGTCAAGTCCCAGGCCAGTCCCAGCCCAGTCCCAGTCCCTGTCCCAGTCCAGATTTTTTACATAGAATTAATTTAATCAAATATACCTAGTATTGGTAAGAGTAGCCACAGTCCCAGCCCAACACAGCCCCAGCCCAGCCTTATCCAGCATCACCCAGCCATGCACAGTCCCAGCCTTATCCAGCAGCAGTGCAGCCTTATCCAGCATCACCCAGCCATGCACAGTCCCAGCCCAACACAGCCCCAGCACAGCCTTATCCAGCATCAGCCCAGCCTTATCCAGCATCATCCCAGCCATGCACAGTCCCAGCCTTATCCAGCAGCAGTGCAGCCTTATCCAGCCCCAGCCCCAGCCTAATCCAGCATCACCCAGCCATGCACAGTCCCAGCCCAACACAGCCCCAGCACAGCCTTATCCAGCATCAGCCCAGCCTTATCCAGCATCATCCCAGCCATGCACAGTCCCAGCCTTATCCAGCAGCAGTGCAGCCTTATCCAGCCCCAGCCCCAGCCTAATCCAGCATCAGACCAGCCATGCACAGTCCCAGCCCAACACAGCCCCAGCCCAGCCCAACACAGTCCCAGTCCCACATCAGCCCAGCCCAGCTCAGCCCAACACAGCCCCAGTCCATCCCAGCCCAACACAGTCCCAGTCCCATCCCATCCCATCCCATCCCAACACAGTCCCAGTCTCAGTTCAGCCCAGCACAACCCCAGTCCCATCCCAGCCCAACACAGTCCCAGTCATAGTTCAGCCCAGCACAACCCCAGTCCCAGCCCCAGTCCCATCCCAGCCCAGCACAACCCCTGTCCCAGCCCCAGTCCATCCCAGCCCAACACAGTCCCAGCCCCAGTCCCAGCCCAGCCCAACACAGTCCCAGTCATAGTTCAGCCCAGCCTAGCACAGCCCCAACGCTGCCCCAGTCCCAGTCCCAGCCCAACACAGCCCCAGTCCCAGTCCCAGCCCAACACAGCCCCAGTCCCATCCCAGCCCAACACAGCCCCAGTCCAGTCAGCCCACACAGCCCAGTCCCATCCCAGGCCCCAGCCCCAGTCCCAGCCCAGCCCAACACAGCCAGTCCCAGTCATAGTTCAGCCCCAGTCCTAGCACAGCCCAACACAGCCCCAGTCATAGTTCAGCCCAGCCTAGCACAGCCCCAACGCAGCCCCAGTCCCAGTCCCAGTTCAGCCCAGCTCAGCCCCAATCCCAGTCTAAGCCCTACACAGCACCCGTCCCAGCTCAGCCCAGCTCAGCCCAGCTCAGCCCAAAACAGTCCCAGCCCTTGTCCCAGTCTCAAAACAGCCCTACACAACACCAGTCCAGCAAGTGGTAATAGTATATATAGCTTTGTGTAAAAGAAGCAATTTTACCTTTCTGTTTTATTTCAGGAAATTATAATTATTTTAGCTGAAGGCGTTTCCATTGCCCCTGATCCAATGAGCAACAGCCTTGGGGTTGGGGTTAGGAGAACATGTTGTAACGTGTTATCAAGAGTAATTATACAATTGTCTTTTTGATCTTTTAAAGTATTATTTGTCTATGTTTTTATCCTTTTTTGTTTGAAAGCACGTCAGCTGTGCAGGTGCAAACATGGCATGTAATTAACATGTCATAATCAAAATGACTAAATTGGACACACTGTAATCACAGCACAGAGATTAGACTGTAGCCAGAGGACATACATGGCTGCTTTAATATCATTTGCATAATGAAAGCCCTGCCACAGAAATAGCTTTCCTTTATTATCTTATTATCCTAAATTCACCCTGGACAGCCACACAATGCCTCCGTCTCACTGTAACCTGGAACACACTGCCTCCGTCTCACTGTTACCTTGGAACAGTCTGCCTCCATCTATCTCACTGTTACCTTGGAACACACTGCCTCCATCTCTCTCACTGTTACCTTGGAACACACTGCCTCCATCTATCTCACTGTTACCTTGGAACACACTGCCTCCATCTATCTCACTGTTACCTTGGAACACACTGCCTCCATCTATCTCACTGTTACCTTGGAACACACTGCCTCCATCTCTCTCACTGTTACCTTGGAACACACTGCCTCCATCTCTCTCACTGTTACCTTGGAACACACTGCCTCCATCTATCTCACTGTTACCTTAGAACACACTGCCTCCATCTATCTCACTGTTACCTTGGAACACACTGCCTCCATCTATCTCAATGTTACCTTGGAACACACTGCCTCCATCTATCTCACTGTTACCTTGGAACATAATGCCACCATCTATCTCAATGTTACCTTGGAACACACTGCCTCCATCTATCTCACTGTTACCTTGGAACACACTGCCTCCACATCTCTCTCACTGTTACCTTGGAACACACTGCCTCCATCTATCTCAATGTTACCTTGGAACACACTGCCTCCATCTCTCTCACTGTTACCTTGGAACACACTGCCTCCATCTATCTCACTGTTACCTTGGAACACACTGCCTCCATCTATCTCACTGTTACCTTGGAACACACTGCCTCCACATCTCTCTCACTGTTACCTTGGAACACACTGCCTCCATCTATCTCACTGTTACCTTGGAACACACTGCCTCCATCTCTCTCACTGTTACCTTGGAACACACTGCCTCCATCTATCTCACTGTTACCTTGGAACACACTGCCTCCATCTATCTCACTGTAACCTTGGAACACACTGCCTCCATCTATCTCACTGTTACCTTGGAACACACTGCCTCCGTCTCACTGTAACCTTCGAACACACTGCCTCCATCTCTCTCACTGTTACCTTGGAACACACTGACTCCATCTATCTCACTGTTACCTTGGAACACACTGCCTCCATCTATCTCACTGTTACCTTGGAACACACTACCTCCATCTATCTCGCTGTAACCTTGGAACACACTGCCTCCATCTATCTCACTGTTACCTTGGAACAC
Organism: Coregonus ussuriensis; assembly: GCA_031479575.1. Lineage (NCBI taxonomy): Eukaryota > Metazoa > Chordata > Actinopteri > Salmoniformes > Salmonidae > Coregonus > Coregonus ussuriensis. Next base: position 57,342,850 of record CM062487.1, read on the forward strand.
ACTGCCTCCATCTCTCTCACTGTTACCTTGGAACACACTGCCTCCATCTCTCTCACTGTTACCTTGGAACACACTGACTCCATCTATCTCACTGTTACCTTGGAACACACTGCCTCCATCTATCTCACTGTTACCTTGGAACACACTACCTCCATCTATCTCGCTGTAACCTTGGAACACACTGCCTCCATCTATCTCACTGTTACCTTGGAACACACTGCCTCCATCTCTCTCACTGTTACCTTGGAACACACTGCCTCCATCTCTCTCACTGTTACCTTGGAACACACTGCCTCCATCTATCTCACTGTTACCTTGGAACACACTGCCTCCACATCTCTCTCACTGTTACCTTGGAACACACTACCTCCATCTATCTCGCTGTAACCTTGGAACACACTGCCTCCATCTATCTCACTGTTACCTTGGAACACACTGCCTCCATCTCTCTCACTGTTACCTTGGAACACACTGCCTCCATCTCTCTCACTGTTACCTTGGAACACACTGCCTCCATCTATCTCACTGTTACCTTGGAACACACTGCCTCCACATCTCTCTCACTGTTAACTTGGAACACACTACCTCCATCTATCTCACTGTTACCTTGGAACACACTACCTCCATCTATCTCACTGTTACCTTTGAACACACTGCCTCCGTCTCACTGTAACCTTTGAACACACTGCCTCCGTCTCACTGTAACCTTGGAACACACTGCCACCATCTATCTCACTGTTACCTTTGAACACACTGCCTCCGTCTCACTGTAACCTTCGAACACACTGCCTCCATCTCTCTCACTGTTACCTTGGAACACACTGACTCCATCTATCTCACTGTTTCCTTGGAAAACACTACCTTGGAACACACTGCCTCCACATCTCTCTCACTGTTACCTTGGAACACACTGCCTCCATCTCTCTCACTGTTACCTTGGAACACACTACCTCCATCTATCTCACTGTAACCTTGGAACACACTGCCTCCATCTATCTCACTGTTACCTTGGAACACAATGCCTCCATCTCTCTCACTGTTACATTGGAATACAATGCCTCCATCTCTCTCACTGTTACATTGGAATACAATGCCTCCTTCTCACTGTAAACTTGGAACACACTGCCTCCATCTATCTCACTGTTACCTTGGAACACACTACCTCCATCTATCTCGCTGTAACCTTGGAACACACTGCCTCCATCTATCTCACTGTTACCTTGGAACACACTGCCTCCATCTCTCTCACTGTTACCTTGGAACACACTGCCTCCATCTCTCTCACTGTTACCTTGGAACACACTGCCTCCATCTATCTCACTGTTACGTTGGAACACACTGCCTCCACATCTCTCTCACTGTTAACATGGAACACACTGCCTCCATCTATCTCAATGTAACCTTGGAACACATTACCTCCATCTATCTCACTGTTACCTTGGAACACACTACCTCCATCTATCTCACTGTTACCTTTGAACACACTGCCTCCGTCTCACTGTAACCTTTGAACACACTGCCTCCGTCTCACTGTAACCTTGGAACACACTGCCTCCATCTATCTCACTGTTACCTTGGAACACACTGCCTCCGTCTCACTGTAACCTTCGAACACACTGCCTCCATCTCTCTCACTGTTACCTTGGAACACACTGACTCCATCTATCTCACTGTTACCTTGGAACACACTGCCTCCATCTATCTCACTGTTACCTTGGAACACACTACCTCCATCTATCTCGCTGTAACCTTGGAACACACTGCCTCCATCTATCTCACTGTTACCTTGGAACACACTGCCTCCATCTCTCTCACTGTTACCTTGGAACACACTGCCTCCATCTCTCTCACTGTTACCTTGGAACACACTGCCTCCATCTATCTCACTGTTACCTTGGAACACACTGCCTCCACATCTCTCTCACTGTTAACTTGGAACACACTGCCTCCATCTATCTCAATGTAACCTTGGAACACACTACCTTGGAACACACTGCCTCCACATCTCTCTCACTGTTACCTTGGAACACACTGCCTCCATCTCTCTCACTGTTACCTTGGAACACACTACCTCCATCTATCTCACTGTTACCTTGGAACACACTGCCTCCATCTATCTCACTGTTCCCTTGGAACACACTGCCTCCATCTATCTCACTGTTACCTTCGAACACACTGCCTCCATCTATCTCACTGTAACCTTGGAACACACTGCCTCCATCTATCTCACTGTTATCTTGGAACACACTGCCTCCATCTCTCTCACTGTTACCTTGGAACACACTGCCTCCGTCTCACTGTAACCTTCGAACACACTGCCTCCATCTCTCTCACTGTTACCTTGGAACACACTGACTCCATCTATCTCACTGTTTCCTTGGAACACACTACCTTGGAACACACTGCCTCCACATCTCTCTCACTGTTACCTTGGAACACACTGCCTCCATCTCTCTCACTGTTACCTTGGAACACACTACCTCCATCTATCTCACTGTAACCTTGGAACACACTGCCTCCATCTATCTCACTGTACCTTGGAACACACTGCCTACATCTATCTCACTGTTACCTTGGAACACAATGCCTCCATCTCTCTCACTGTTACATTGGAATACAATGCCTCCTTCTCACTGTAAACTTGGAACACACTGACTCCATCTATCTCACTGTTTCCTTGGAACACACTACATTGGAACACACTGCCTCCACATCTCTCTCACTGTTACCTTGGAACACACTGCCTCCATCTCTCTCACTGTTACCTTGGAACACACTACCTCCATCTATCTCACTGTTACCTTGGAACACACTGCCTCCATCTATCTCACTGTTCCCTTGGAACACACTGCCTCCATCTATCTCATTGTAACCTTGGAACACACTGCCTCCATCTATCTCACTCTTACATTGGAACACAATGCCTCCGTCTAACTGTTACCTTGGATCACACTGCCTCCATCTCTCTCACTGTTACCTTTGAACACACTGCCTCTGTCTCACTGTAACCTTCGAACACACTGACTCCATCTCTCTCACTGTTAACTTGGAACACACTGCCTCCATCTATCTCACTGTAACCTTGGAACACACTGCCTCCATCTATCTCACTCTTACATTGGAACACAATGCCTCCGTCTAACTGTTACCTTGGAACACATTGCCTCCATCTATCTCACTGTTACCTTGGAACACACTACCTCCATCTATCTCACTGTTACCTTGGAACACACTGCTCCATCTCTCTCACTGTTACCTTGGAACACTCTGCCTCCATCTTTCTCACTGTTACCTTGGAACACACTGCCTCCATCTCTCTCACTGTTATATTGGAACACACTGCCTCCATCTATCTCACTCTTACCTTGGAACACAATGCCTCCATCTCACTGTAACCTTGGAACACACTGCCTCCATCTATCTCACTGTTACCTTGGAATACAATGCCTCCTTCTCACTGTAAACTTGGAACACACTGACTCCATCTATCTCACTGTTTCCTTGGAACACACTACATTGGAACACACTGCCTCCACATCTCTCTCACTGTTACCTTGGAACACACTGCCTCCATCTCTCTCACTGTTACCTTGGAACACACTACCTCCATCTATCTCACTGTTACCTTGGAACACACTGCCTCCATCTATCTCACTGTTCCCTTGGAACACACTGCCTCCATCTATCTCATTGTAACCTTGGAACACACTGCCTCCATCTATCTCACTCTTACATTGGAACACAATGCCTCCGTCTAACTGTTACCTTGGATCACACTGCCTCCATCTCTCTCACTGTTACCTTTGAACACACTGCCTCTGTCTCACTGTAACCTTCGAACACACTGACTCCATCTCTCTCACTGTTAACTTGGAACACACTGCCTCCATCTATCTCACTGTAACCTTGGAACACACTGCCTCCATCTATCTCACTCTTACATTGGAACACAATGCCTCCGTCTAACTGTTACCTTGGAACACATTGCCTCCATCTATCTCACTGTTACCTTGGAACACACTACCTCCATCTATCTCACTGTTACCTTGGAACACACTGCTCCATCTCTCTCACTGTTACCTTGGAACACTCTGCCTCCATCTTTCTCACTGTTACCTTGGAACACACTGCCTCCATCTCTCTCACTGTTATATTGGAACACACTGCCTCCATCTATCTCACTCTTACCTTGGAACACAATGCCTCCATCTCACTGTAACCTTGGAACACACTGCCTCCATCTATCTCACTGTTACCTTGGAACACACTGCCTCCGTCTCACTGTAACATTGGAACACACTGCCTTCATCTCTCTCACTGTTACCTTGGAACACACTGCCTCCATCTATCTCACTGTTACCTTGGAACACACTGCCTCCATCTATCTCACTGTTACCTTGGAACACACTGCCTCCATCTATCTCACTGTAACATTGGAACACACTGCCTTCATCTCTCTCACTGTTACCTTGGAACACACTGCCTCCATCTATCTCACTGTTACATTGGAACACAATGCCTCCTTCTCACTGTAACCTTGGAACACACTCCCTCCATCTATCTCACTGTAACCTTGGAACACACTGCTTCCATCTATCTCACTTTTACCTTGGAACACACTGCCTCCATCTCTCTCACTGTTACCTTGGAACACATTGTCTCCATCTGTCTCACTGTTACCTTGGAACAAAATGCCTCCATCTCTCTCACTGTTACATTGGAATACAATGCCTCCTTCTCACTGTAAACTTGGAACACACTGCCTCCATCTATCTCACTGTTACCTTGGAACACACTGCCTCCATCTATCTCACTTTTACCTTGGAACACACTGCCTCCGTCTCACTGTAACCTTCGAACACACTGCCTCCATCTCTCTCACTGTTACCTTGGAACACACTGACTCCATCTATCTCACTTTTTCCTTGGAACACACTACCTTGGAACACACTGCCTCCACATCTCTCTCACTGTTACCTTGGAACACACTGCCTCCATCTCTCTCACTGTTACCTTGGAACACACTACCTCCATCTATATCACTGTTACCTTGGAACACACTGCCTCCATCTATCTCACTGTTCCCTTGGAACACACTGCCTCCATCTATCTCACTGTAACCTTGGAACACACTGCCTCCATCTATCTCACTGTTATCTTGGAACACACTGCCTCCATCTATCTCACTGTTACATTGGAACACACTGCCTCCATCTATCTCACTGTTACCTTGGAACACACTGCCTCCATCTATCTCACTGTTACCTTGGAACACACTACCTCCATCTATCTCACTGTTCCCTTGGAACACACTGCCTCCATCTCTCTCACTGTTACCTTGGAACACACCGACTCCATCTATCTCACTGTTATCTTGGAACACACTGCCTCCATCTATCTCACTCTTACATTGGAACACAATGCCTCCGTCTCACTGTAACCTTCGAACACACTGCCTCCATCTCTCTCACTGTTACCTTGGAACACTCTGACTCCATCTCTCTCACTGTTTCCTTGGAACACACTGACTCCATCTATCTCACTGTAACATTGGAACACACTGCCTCCATCTCTCTCACTGTAACCTTGGAACACATTGACTCCATCTATCTCACTGTTACCTTGGAACACACTGCCTCCATCTATCTCACTGTTACATTGGAACACATTGCCTTCATCTATCTCACTGTTACCTTGGAACACACTGCCTCCATCTATCTCACTGTTACCTTGGAACACATTGCCTCCATCTATCTCACTGTTACCTTGGAACACATTGCCTCCATCTATCTCACTGTTACCTTGGAACATAATGCCTCCGTGTCACTGTAATTTGGAACACACTCCCTCCATCTATCTCACTGTTACCTTGGAACACACTGCCTCCGTCTCACTGTAACATTGGAACACACTGCCTTCATCTCTCTCACTGTTACCTTGGAACACACTGCCTCCATCTATCTCACTGTTACCTTGGAACACACTGCCTCCATCTATCTCACTGTTACCTTGGAACACATTGCCTCCATCTATCTCACTGTTACCTTGGAACACATTGCCTCCATCTATCTCACTGTTACCTTGGAACATAATGCCTCCGTGTCACTGTAATTTGGAACACACTCCCTCCATCTATCTCACTGTTACCTTGGAACACACTGCCTCCGTCTCACTGTAACATTGGAACACACTTCCTTCATCTCTCTCACTGTTACCTTGGAACACACTGCCTCCATCTATCTCACTGTTACCTTGGAACACACTGCCTCCATCTATCTCACTGTTACCTTGGAACACACTGTCTCCATCTCTCTCACTGTTACCTTGGAACACACTGCCTCCATCTATCTCACTGTACCTTGGAACACACTGCCTCCATCTATATCACTGTAACCTTGGAACACACTGACTCCATCTATCTCACTGTTACCTTGGAACACACTGCCTCCATCTATCTCACTGTTTCCTTGGAAACCTTGCCTCCATCTATCTCACTGTTAACTTGGAACACACTACCTTGGAACACACTGCCTCCACATCTCTCTCACTGTTACCTTGGAACACACTGCCTCCATCTATCTCACTGTACCTTGGAACACACTGCCTCCATCTATCTCACTGTACCTTGGAACACACTGCCTCCATCTATCTCACTGTAACCTTGGAACACACTGCCTCCATCTCTCTCACTGTTACCTTGGAACACACTACCTCCATCTATCTCACTGTTACATTGGAACACACTGCCTCCATCTATCTCACTGTTCCCTTGGAACACACTGCCTCCATCTATCTCACTGTAACCTTGGAACACACTGCCTCCATCTATCTCACTGTTACCTTGGAACACACTGACTCCATCTATCTCACTGTAACATTGGAACACACTGCCTCCAGCTCTCTCACTGTTACCTTGGAACACACTGCCTCCATCTATCTCACTGTTACCTTGGAACACACTGCCTACATCTCTCTCACTGTAACCTTGGAACACACTGCCTCCATCTATCTCACTGTTACCTTGGAACACACTGCCTCCGTCTCTCTTTTTACCTTGGAACACACTGCCTCCATCTCTCTCACTGTTACCTTGGAACACACTGCCTCCATCTATCTCACTGTTACCTTGGAACACACTGCCTCCATCTATCTCACTGTTACCTTGGAACACAATGCCTCCATCTCTCTCACTGTTACATTGGAACACAATGCCTCCTTCTCACTGTAACCTTGGAACACACTCCCTCCATCTATCTCACTGTTACCTTGGAACACACTGCCTCCGTCTCACTGTAACATTGGAACACACTGACTCCATCTATCTCACTGTAACATTGGAACACACTGCCTCCATCTCACTCACTGTTACCTTGGAACACACTGCCTCCATCTATCTCACTGTTACCTTGGAACACACTGCCTCCGTCTCTCTTTTTACCTTGGAACACACTGCCTCCATCTCTCTCACTGTTACCTTGGAACACATTGCCTCCATCTATCTCACTGTTACCTTGGAACACATTGCCTCCATCTATCTCACTGTTACCTTGGAACACAATGCCTCCATCTCTCTCACTGTTACCTTGGAACACACTGCCTCCGTCTCACTGTTACCTTGGAACACACTGCCTCCATCTATCTCACTGTAACATTGGAACACACTGCCTCCATCTATCTCACTGTTACCTTGGAACACACTGACTCCATCTATCTCACTGTTATCTTGGAACACACTGCCTCCATCTATCTCACTGTTACCTTGGAACACACTGCCTCAATCTATCTCACTGTACCTTGGAACACACTGCCTCCATCTATCTCACTGTAACCTTGGAACACACTGCCTCCATCTATCTCACTGTAACCTTGGAACACACTGCCTCCATATATCTCACTGTAACCTTGGAACACACTGCCTCCATCTATCTCACTGTTACCTTGGAACACACTGCCACCTATCTATCTCACTGTTACCTTGGAACACACTGCCACCATCTATCTCACTGTTACCTTGGAACACACTGCCTCCGTCTCACTTTAACCTTCGAACACACTGCCTCCATCTCTCTCACTGTTACTTTGGAACACACTGCCACCATCTATCTCACTGTTACCTTGGAACACACTGCCTCCATCTATCTCACTGTAACCTTGGAACACACTGCCTCCATCTATCTCACTGTTACCTTGGAACACACTGTCTCCATCTATCTCACTGTAACCTTGGAACACACTCCCTTCATCTATCTCACTGTTACCTTGGAACACACTGCCTCCGTCTCACTGTAACATTGGAACACACTGCCTCCATCTCTCTCACTGTTACCTTGGAACACACTGCCTCCATCTATCTCACTGTTACCTTGGAACACACTGCCTCCGTCTCTCTTTTTACCTTGGAACACACTGCCTCCATCTCTCTCACTGTTACCTTGGAACACACTGCCTCCATCTATCTCACTGTTACCTTGGAACACACTGCCTCTATCTATCTCACTGTTACCTTGGAACACACTGTCTCCATCTATCTCACTGTTTCCTTGGAACACACTGCCTCCATCTATCTCACTGTTACCTTGGAACACACTGCCTCCATCTATCTCACTGTTACCTTGGAACACAATGTCTCCATCTCTCTCACTGTTACCTTGGAACACAATGCCTCCTTCTCACTGTAACCTTGGAACACACTCCCTCCATCTATATCACTGTTACCTTGGAACACATTGCCTCCATTTATCTCACTGTTACCTTGGAACACACTGCCTCCATCTATCTCACTGTTACCTTGGAACACACTGCCTCCATCTATCTCACTTTTACCTTGGAACACACTGTCTCCATCTATCTCACTGTTTCCTTGGAACACACTGCCTCCATCTATCTCACTGTTACCTTGGAACACACTGCCTCCATCTATCTCACTGTTACCTTGGAACACAATGTCTCCATCTCTCTCACTGTTACCTTGGAACACAATGCCTCCTTCTCAATGTAACCTTGGAACACACTCCCTCCATATATATCACTGTTACCTTGGAACACATTGCCTCCATTTATCTCACTGTTACCTTGGAACACACTGCCTCCATCTCTCTCACTGTTACCTTGGAACACAATGCCTCCTTCTCACTGTAACCTTGGAACACACTCCCTCCATCTCTCTCACTGTTACCTTGGAACACATTTTCTCCATCTATCTCACTGTTACCTTGGAACACATTGCCTCCATCTATCTCACTGTTACCTTGGAACACAATGCCTCCATCTCTCTCACTGTTACCTTGGAACACACTGCCTCCGTCTCACTGTTACCTTGGAACACACTGCCTCCATCTATCTCACTGTAACATTGGAACACACTGCCTCCATCTATCTCACTGTTATCTTGGAACACACTGCCTCCATCTATCTCACTGTTACCTTGGAACACACTGCCTCAATCTATCTCACTGTACCTTGGAACACACTGCCTCCATCTATCTCACTGTAACCTTGGAACACACTGCCTCCATTTATCTCACTGTAACCTTGGAACACACTGCCTCCAGCTATCTCACTGTTACCTTGGAACACACTGCCACCTTCTATCTCACTGTTACCTTGGAACACACTGCCACCATCTATCTCACTGTTACCTTGGAACACACTGCCTCCGTCTCACTGTAACCTTCGAACACACTGCCTCCATCTCTCTCACTGTTATTTTGGAACACACTGCCACCATCTATCTCACTGTTACCTTGGAACACACTGCCTCCGTCTCTCTTTTTACCTTGGAACACACTGCCTCCATCTCTCTCACTGTTACCTTGGAACACATTGCCTCCATCTATCTCACTGTTACCTTGGAACACATTGCCTCCATCTATCTCACTGTTACCTTGGAACACAATGCCTCCATCTCTCTCACTGTTACCTTGGAACACACTGCCTCCGTCTCACTGTTACCTTGGAACACACTGCCTCCATCTATCTCACTGTAACATTGGAACACACTGCCTCCATCTATCTCACTGTTACCTTGGAACACACTGACTCCATCTATCTCACTGTTATCTTGGAACACACTGCCTCCATCTATCTCACTGTTACCTTGGAACACACTGCCTCAATCTATCTCACTGTACCTTGGAACACACTGCCTCCATCTATCTCACTGTAACCTTGGAACACACTGCCTCCATCTATCTCACTGTAACCTTGGAACACACTGCCTCCATATATCTCACTGTAACCTTGGAACACACTGCCTCCATCTATCTCACTGTTACCTTGGAACACACTGCCACCATCTATCTCACTGTTACCTTGGAACACACTGCCACCATCTATCTCACTGTTACCTTGGAACACACTGCCTCCGTCTCACTTTAACCTTCGAACACACTGCCTCCATCTCTCTCACTGTTACTTTGGAACACACTGCCACCATCTATCTCACTGTTACCTTGGAACACACTGCCTCCATCTATCTCACTGTAACCTTGGAACACACTGCCTCCATCTATCTCACTGTTACCTTGGAACACACTGTCTCCATCTATCTCACTGTAACCTTGGAACACACTCCCTTCATCTATCTCACTGTTACCTTGGAACACACTGCCTCCGTCTCACTGTAACATTGGAACACACTGCCTCCATCTCTCTCACTGTTACCTTGGAACACACTGCCTCCATCTATCTCACTGTTAGCTTGGAACACAATGCCTCCATCTATCTCACTGTTACCTTGGAACACACTGCCTCCGTCTCTCTTTTTACCTTGGAACACACTGCCTCCATCTCTCTCACTGTTACCTTGGAACACACTGCCTCCATCTATCTCACTGTTACCTTGGAACACACTGCCTCTATCTATCTCACTGTTACCTTGGAACACACTGTCTCCATCTATCTCACTGTTTCCTTGGAACACACTGCCTCCATCTATCTCACTGTTACCTTGGAACACACTGCCTCCATCTATCTCACTGTTACCTTGGAACACAATGTCTCCATCTCTCTCACTGTTACCTTGGAACACAATGCCTCCTTCTCACTGTAACCTTGGAACACACTCCCTCCATCTATATCACTGTTACCTTGGAACACATTGCCTCCATTTATCTCACTGTTACCTTGGAACACACTGCCTCCATCTATCTCACTGTTACCTTGGAACACACTGCCTCCATCTATCTCACTTTTACCTTGGAACACACTGTCTCCATCTATCTCACTGTTTCCTTGGAACACACTGCCTCCATCTATCTCACTGTTACCTTGGAACACACTGCCTCCATCTATCTCACTGTTACCTTGGAACACAATGTCTCCATCTCTCTCACTGTTACCTTGGAACACAATGCCTCCTTCTCAATGTAACCTTGGAACACACTCCCTCCATATATATCACTGTTACCTTGGAACACATTGCCTCCATTTATCTCACTGTTACCTTGGAACACACTGCCTCCATCTCTCTCACTGTTACCTTGGAACACAATGCCTCCTTCTCACTGTAACCTTGGAACACACTCCCTCCATCTCTCTCACTGTTACCTTGGAACACATTTTCTCCATCTATCTCACTGTTACCTTGGAACACATTGCCTCCATCTATCTCACTGTTACCTTGGAACACAATGCCTCCATCTCTCTCACTGTTACCTTGGAACACACTGCCTCCGTCTCACTGTTACCTTGGAACACACTGCCTCCATCTATCTCACTGTAACATTGGAACACACTGCCTCCATCTATCTCACTGTTATCTTGGAACACACTGCCTCCATCTATCTCACTGTTACCTTGGAACACACTGCCTCAATCTATCTCACTGTACCTTGGAACACACTGCCTCCATCTATCTCACTGTAACCTTGGAACACACTGCCTCCATTTATCTCACTGTAACCTTGGAACACACTGCCTCCAGCTATCTCACTGTTACCTTGGAACACACTGCCACCTTCTATCTCACTGTTACCTTGGAACACACTGCCACCATCTCACTGTAACCTTCGAACACACTGCCTCCATCTCTCTCACTGTTATTTTGGAACACACTGCCACCATCTATCTCACTGTTACCTTGGAACACACTGCCTCCATCTATCTCACTGTAACCTTGGAACACACTGCCTCCATCTATCTCACTGTTACCTTGGAACACACTGCCTCCATCTCTCTCACTGTTACCTTGGAACACATTGCCTCCATCTATCTCACTGTTACCTTGGAACACACTGCCTCCATCTATCTCACTGTTACCTTGGAACACACTGACTCCATCTATCTCACTGTAACATTGGAACACACTGCCTCCATCTCTCTCACTGTTACCTTGGAACACACTGCCTCCATCTCACTGTAACCTTGGAACAAACTGCCTCCATCTATCTCACTGTTACCTTGGAACACACTGCCACCATCTATCTCACTGTTACCTTGGAACACACTGCCACCATCTATCTCACTGTTACCTTGGAACACACTGCCTCCGTCTCACTGTAACCTTCGAAAACACTGCCTCCATCTCTCTCACTGTTACTTTGGAACACACTGACTCCATCTATCTCAATGTTACCTTGGAACACACTCTCCATCTATCTCACTGTAACCTTGGAACACACTGTCTCCATCTATCTCACTGTTACCTTGGAACACACTGCCTCCATCTATCTCACTGTAACCTTGGAACACACTGACTCCATCTATCTCACTGTTACCTTGGAACACACTGCCTCCATCTATCTCACTGTAACCTTGGAACACACTGCCTCCATCTATCTCACTGTTACCTTGGAACACACTGCCTCCATCTCTCTCACTGTTACCTTGGAACACACTGACTCCATCTATCTCACTGTTACCTTGGAACACACTGACTCCATCTATCTCACTGTTACCTTGGAACACACTGCCTCCATCTCTCTCACTGTTACGTTGGAACAAACTACCTCCATCTCACTGTAACCTTGGAACACACTGCCTCCATCTATCTCACTGTTACCTTGGAACACACTGACACCATCTATCTCACTGTTACCTTGGAACACACTGCCACCATCTATCTCACTGTTACCTTGGAACACACTGCCTCCGTCTCACTGTAACCTTCGAACACACTGCCTCCATCTCTCTCACTGTTACTTTGGAACACACTGCCTCCATCTATCTCACTGTTACCTTGGAACACACTGCCTCCATCTATCTCACTGTAACCTTGGAACACACTGCCTCCATCTATCTCACTGTTACCTTGGAACACACTGCCTCCATCTCTCTCACTGTAACCTTGGAACACACTGCCTCCATCTCTCTCACTGTTACCTTGGAACTCACTGACTCCATCTATCTCACTGTAACCTTGGAACACACTCCCTTCATCTATCTCACTGTTACCTTGGAACACACTGCCTCCGTCTCACTGTAACGTTGGAACACACTGCCTCCATCTCTCTCACTGTTACCTTGGAACACACTGCCTCCATCTATCTCACTGTTAGCTTGGAACACAATGCCTCCATCTATCTCACTGTTACCTTGGAACACACTGCCTCCGTCTCTCTTTTTACCTTGGAACACACTGCCTCCATCTCTTTCACTGTTACCTTGGAACACACTGCCTCCATCTATCTCACTGTTACCTTGGAACACACTGCCTCTATCTATCTCACTGTTACCTTGGAACACACTGTCTCCATCTATCTCACTGTTTCCTTGGAACACACTGCCTCCATCTATCTCACTGTTACCTTGGAACACACTGCCTCCATCTATCTCACTGTTACCTTGGAACACAATGCCTCCATCTCTCTCACTGTTACCTTGGAACACAATGCCTCCTTCTCACTGTAACCTTGGAACACACTCCCTCCATCTATCTCACTGTTACCTTGGAACACATTGCCTCCATTTATCTCACTGTTACCTTGGAACACACTGCCTCCATCTATCTCACTGTTACCTTGGAACACACTGCCTCCATCTATCTCACTGTTACCTTGGAACACACTGCCTCCATCTATCTCACTGTTACCTTGGAACACAATGCCTCCATCTCACTGTAACCTTGGAACACACTGCCTCCATCTCTCTCACTGTTACCTTGGAACACATTCCTCCATCTATCTCACTGTTACCTTGGAACACACTGCCTCCATCTATCTCACTGTTACCTTGGAACACAATGCCTCCATCTCTCTCACTGTTACCTTGGAACACACTGCCTCCATCTATCTCACTGTTACCTTGGAACACACTGCCTCCATCTATCTCACTGTAACCTTGGAACACACTGCCTCCATCTATCTCACTGTTACCTTGGAACACACTGCCTCCATCTATCTCACTGTTACCTTGGAACACACTGCCTCCATCTATCTCACTGTTACCTTGGAACACACTGCCTCCATCTATCTCACTGTAACCTTGGAACACACTGCCTCCATCTATCTCACTGTAACCTTGGAACACACTGCCTCCATCTATCTCACTGTTACCTTGGAACACACTGCCTCCATCTATCTCACTGTTACCTTGGAACACACTGCCTCCATCTATCTCACTGTTACCTTGGAACACACTGCCTCCATCTATCTCACTGTTACCTTGGAACACACTGCCTCCATCTATCTCACTGTTACATTGGAACACAATGCCTCCGTCTCACTGTAACCTTGGAACACACTGCCTCCATCTATCTCACTGTTACCTTGGAACACATTGCCTCCATCTATCTCACTGTTACCTTGGAACACATTGCCTCCATCTATCTCACTGTTACCTTGGAACACAATGCCTCCATCTCTCTCACTGTTACCTTGGAACACACTGCCTCCGTCTCACTGTTACCTTGGAACACACTGCCTCCATCTATCTCACTGTAACCTTGGAACACACTGCCTCCATCTATCTCACTGTTACCTTGGAACACACTGACTCCATCTATCTCACTGTTATCTTGGAACACACTGCCTCCATCTATCTCACTGTTACCTTGGAACACACTGCCTCAATCTATCTCACTGTACCTTGGAACACACTGCCTCCATCTATCTCACTGTAACCTTGGAACACACTGCCTCCATCTATCTCACTGTAACCTTGGAACACACTGCCTCCATATATCTCACTGTAACCTTGGAACACACTGCCTCCATCTATCTCACTGTTACCTTGGAACACACTGCCACCTATCTATCTCACTGTTACCTTGGAACACACTGCCACCATCTATCTCACTGTAACCTTGGAACACACTGCCTCCGTCTCACTGTACCTTGGAACACAATGCCTCCATCTCACTGTTACCTTGGAACACACTGCCTCCATCTCTCTCACTGTTACCTTGGAACACACTGCCACCATCTATCTCACTGTTACCTTGGAACACACTGCCTCCATCTATCTCACTGTAACCTTGGAACACACTGCCTCCATCTATCTCACTGTTACCTTGGAACACACTGACTCCATCTATCTCACTGTTACCTTGGAACACACTGCCTCCATCTATCTCACTGTTACATTGGAACACAATGCCTCCGTCTAACTGTAACATTGGAACACACTGCCTCCATCTCTTTCACTTTTACCTTGGAACACACTGCCTCCATCTATCTCACTGTAACCTTGGAACACACTGCCTCCACCTATCTCACTGTAACCTTGGAACACACTGCCTCCGTCTCTCTTTTACCTTTGACCACACTGACTCCATCTATCTCACTGTTACCTTGGAACACACTGCCTCCATCTATCTCACTGTTACCTTGGAACACACTGCCTCCATCTATCTCACTGTTACCTTGGAACACACTGCCTCCATCTATCTCACTGTTACCTTGGAACACACTGCCTCCATCTATCTCACTGTTACCTTGGAACACACTGCCTCCATCTATCTCACTGTTACCTTGGAACACAATGTCTCCATCTCTCTCACTGTTACCTTGGAACACAATGCCTCCTTCTCACTGTAACCTTGGAACACACTGCCCTCCATCTATATCACTGTTACCTTGGAACACATTGCCTCCATTATCTCACTGTTACCTTGGAACACACTGCCTCCATCTATCTCACTGTTACCTTGGAACACACTGCCTCCATCTATCTCACTTTTACCTTGGAACACACTGTCTCCATCTATCTCACTGTTTCCTTGGAACACACTGCCTCCATCTATCTCACTGTTACCTTGGAACACACTGCCTCCATCTATCTCACTGTTACCTTGGAACACAATGTCTCCATCTCTCTCACTGTTACCTTGGAACACAATGCCTCCTTCTCAATGTAACCTTGGAACACACTCCCTCCATATATATCACTGTTACCTTGGAACACATTGCCTCCATTTATCTCACTGTTACCTTGGAACACACTGCCTCCATCTCTCTCACTGTTACCTTGGAACACAATGCCTCCTTCTCACTGTAACCTTGGAACACACTCCCTCCATCTCTCTCACTGTTACCTTGGAACACATTTTCTCCATCTATCTCACTGTTACCTTGGAACACATTGCCTCCATCTATCTCACTGTTACCTTGGAACACAATGCCTCCATCTCTCTCACTGTTACCTTGGAACACACTGCCTCCATCTCTCACTGTTACCTTGGAACACACTGCCTCCATCTATCTCACTGTAACATTGGAACACACTGCCTCCATCTATCTCACTGTTACCTTGGAACACACTGCCTCCATCTATCTCACTGTTACCTTGGAACACACTGCCTCCATCTATCTCACTGTACCTTGGAACACACTGCCTCCATCTATCTCACTGTAACCTTGGAACACACTGCCTCCATCTATCTCACTGTAACCTTGGAACACACTGCCTCCATCTATCTCACTGTTACCTTGGAACACACTGCCTCCATCTATCTCACTGTTACCTTGGAACACACTGCCTCCATCTCACTGTAACCTTCGAACACACTGCCTCCATCTCTCTCACTGTTACTTTGGAACACACTGCCTCCATCTATCTCACTGTTACCTTGGAACACACTGCCTCCATCTATCTCACTGTAACCTTGGAACACACTGCCTCCATCTATCTCACTGTTACCTTGGAACACACTGCCTCCATCTCTCTCACTGTTACCTTGGAACACATTGCCTCCATCTATCTCACTGTTACCTTGGAACACACTGCCTCCATCTATCTCACTGTTACCTTGGAACACACTGACTCCATCTATCTCACTGTAACATTGGAACACACTGCCTCCATCTCTCTCACTGTTACCTTGGAACACACTGCCTCCATCTCACTGTAACCTTGGAACAAACTGCCTCCATCTATCTCACTGTTACCTTGGAACACACTGCCACCATCTATCTCACTGTTACCTTGGAACACACTGCCACCATCTATCTCACTGTTACCTTGGAACACACTGCCTCCGTCTCACTGTAACCTTCGAAAACACTGCCTCCATCTCTCTCACTGTTACTTTGGAACACACTGACTCCATCTATCTCAATGTTACCTTGGAACACACTCTCCATCTATCTCACTGTAACCTTGGAACACACTGTCTCCATCTATCTCACTGTTACCTTGGAACACACTGCCTCCATCTATCTCACTGTAACCTTGGAACACACTGACTCCATCTATCTCACTGTTACCTTGGAACACACTGCCTCCATCTATCTCACTGTAACCTTGGAACACACTGCCTCCATCTATCTCACTGTTACCTTGGAACACACTGCCTCCATCTCTCTCACTGTTACCTTGGAACACACTGACTCCATCTATCTCACTGTTACCTTGGAACACACTGACTCCATCTATCTCACTGTTACCTTGGAACACACTGCCTCCATCTATCTCACTGTTACCTTGGAACACACTGCCTCCATCTATCTCACTGTTACCTTGGAACACAATGTCTCCATCTCTCTCACTGTTACCTTGGAACACAATGCCTCCTTCTCACTGTAACCTTGGAACACACTCCCTCCATCTATATCACTGTTACCTTGGAACACATTGCCTCCATTTATCTCACTGTTACCTTGGAACACACTGCCTCCATCTATCTCACTGTTACCTTGGAACACACTGCCTCCATCTATCTCACTTTTACCTTGGAACACACTGTCTCCATCTATCTCACTGTTTCCTTGGAACACACTGCCTCCATCTATCTCACTGTTACCTTGGAACACACTGCCTCCATCTATCTCACTGTTACCTTGGAACACAATGTCTCCATCTCTCTCACTGTTACCTTGGAACACAATGCCTCCTTCTCACTGTAACCTTGGAACACACTCCCTCCATCTATATCACTGTTACCTTGGAACACATTGCCTCCATTTATCTCACTGTTACCTTGGAACACACTGCCTCCATCTCTCTCACTGTTACCTTGGAACACAATGCCTCCTTCTCACTGTAACCTTGGAACACACTCCCTCCATCTCTCTCACTGTTACCTTGGAACACATTGCCTCCATCTATCTCACTGTTACCTTGGAACACATTGCCTCCATCTATCTCACTGTTACCTTGGAACACAATGCCTCCATCTCTCTCACTGTTACCTTGGAACACACTGCCTCCGTCTCACTGTTACCTTGGAACACACTGCCTCCATCTATCTCACTGTAACATTGGAACACACTGCCTCCATCTATCTCACTGTTATCTTGGAACACACTGCCTCCATCTATCTCACTGTTACCTTGGAACACACTGCCTCAATCTATCTCACTGTACCTTGGAACACACTGCCTCCATCTATCTCACTGTAACCTTGGAACACACTGCCTCCATTTATCTCACTGTAACCTTGGAACACACTGCCTCCAGCTATCTCACTGTTACCTTGGAACACACTGCCACCATCTATCTCACTGTTACCTTGGAACACACTGCCACCATCTATCTCACTGTTACCTTAGAACACACTGCCTCCATCTCTCTCACTGTTACTTTGGAACACACTGCCACCATCTATCTCACTGTTACCTTGGAACACACTGCCTCCATCTATCTCACTGTAACCTTGGAACACACTGCCTCCATCTATCTCACTGTTACCTTGGAACACACTGCCTCCATCTCTCTCACTGTTACCTTGGAACACATTGCCTCCATCTATCTCACTGTTACCTTGGAACACACTGCCTCCATCTATCTCACTGTTACCTTGGAACACACTGACTCCATCTATCTCACTGTAACATTGGAACACACTGCCTCCATCTCTCTCACTGTTACCTTGGAACACACTGCCTCCATCTCACTGTAACCTTGGAACAAACTGCCTCCATCTATCTCACTGTTACCTTGGAACACACTGCCACCATCTATCTCACTGTTACCTTGGAACACACTGCCACCATCTATCTCACTGTTACCTTGGAACACACTGCCTCCGTCTCACTGTAACCTTCGAAAACACTGCCTCCATCTCTCTCACTGTTACTTTGGAACACACTGACTCCATCTATCTCAATGTTACCTTGGAACACACTCTCCATCTATCTCACTGTAACCTTGGAACACACTGTCTCCATCTATCTCACTGTTACCTTGGAACACACTGCCTCCATCTATCTCACTGTAACCTTGGAACACACTGACTCCATCTATCTCACTGTTACCTTGGAACACACTGCCTCCATCTATCTCACTGTAACCTTGGAACACACTGCCTCCATCTATCTCACTGTTACCTTGGAACACACTGCCTCCATCTCTCTCACTGTTACCTTGGAACACACTGACTCCATCTATCTCACTGTTACCTTGGAACACACTGACTCCATCTATCTCACTGTTACCTTGGAACACACTGCCTCCATCTCTCTCACTGTTACGTTGGAACAAACTACCTCCATCTCACTGTAACCTTGGAACACACTGCCTCCTCTATCTCACTGTTACCTTGGAACACACTGACACCATCTATCTCACTGTTACCTTGGAACACACTGCCACCATCTATCTCACTGTTACCTTGGAACACACTGCCTCCGTCTCACTTTAACCTTCGAACACACTGCCTCCATCTCTCTCACTGTTACTTTGGAACACACTGCCACCATCTATCTCACTGTTACCTTGGAACACACTGCCTCCATCTATCTCACTGTAACCTTGGAACACACTGCCTCCATCTATCTCACTGTTACCTTGGAACACACTGCCTCCATCTCTCTCACTGTAACCTTGGAACACACTGCCTCCATCTCTCTCACTGTTACCTTGGAACTCACTGACTCCATCTATCTCACTGTAACCTTGGAACACACTCCCTTCATCTATCTCACTGTTACCTTGGAACACACTGCCTCCGTCTCACTGTAACGTTGGAACACACTGCCTCCATCTCTCTCACTGTTACCTTGGAACACACTGCCTCCATCTATCTCACTGTTAGCTTGGAACACAATGCCTCCATCTATCTCACTGTTACCTTGGAACACACTGCCTCCGTCTCTCTTTTTACCTTGGAACACACTGCCTCCATCTCTCTCACTGTTACCTTGGAACACACTGCCTCCATCTATCTCACTGTTACCTTGGAACACACTGCCTCTATCTATCTCACTGTTACCTTGGAACACACTGTCTCCATCTATCTCACTGTTTCCTTGGAACACACTGCCTCCATCTATCTCACTGTTACCTTGGAACACACTGCCTCCATCTATCTCACTGTTACCTTGGAACACAATGTCTCCATCTCTCTCACTGTTACCTTGGAACACAATGCCTCCTTCTCACTGTAACCTTGGAACACACTCCCTCCATCTATATCACTGTTACCTTGGAACACATTGCCTCCATTTATCTCAATGTTACCTTGGAACACACTGCCTCCATCTATCTCACTGTTACCTTGGAACACACTGCCTCCATCTATCTCACTTTTACCTTGGAACACACTGTCTCCATCTATCTCACTGTTTCCTTGGAACACACTGCCTCCATCTATCTCACTGTTACCTTGGAACACACTGCCTCCATCTATCTCACTGTTACCTTGGAACACAATGTCTCCATCTCTCTCACTGTTACCTTGGAACACAATGCCTCCTTCTCACTGTAACCTTGGAACACACTCCCTCCATCTATATCACTGTTACCTTGGAACACATTGCCTCCATTTATCTCACTGTTACCTTGGAACACACTGCCTCCATCTCTCTCACTGTTACCTTGGAACACAATGCCTCCTTCTCACTGTAACCTTGGAACACACTCCCTCCATCTCTCTTACTGTTACCTTGGAACACATTGCCTCCATCTATCTCACTGTTACCTTGGAACACATTGCCTCCATCTCTCTCACTGTTACCTTGGAACACACTGCCTCCGTCTCACTGTTACCTTGGAACACACTGCCTCCATCTATCTCACTGTAACATTGGAACACACTGCCTCCATCTATCTCACTGTTACCTTGGAACACACTGCCTCCATCTATCTCACTGTTACCTTGGAACACACTGCCTCCATCTATCTCACTGTTACCTTGGAACACACTGCCTCCATCTATCTCACTGTAACCTTGGAACACACTGCCTCCATCTATCTCACTGTAACCTTGGAACACACTGCCTCCATCTATCTCACTGTAACCTTGGAACACACTGCCTCCATCTATCTCACTGTTACCTTGGAACACACTGCCTCCTTCTATCTCACTGTTACCTTGGAACACACTGACTCCATCTATCTCACTGTAACATTGGAACACACTGCCTCCATCTCTCTCACTGTTACCTTGGAACACACTGCCTCCATCTCACTGTAACCTTGGAACACACTGCCTCCATCTATCTCACTGTTACCTTGGAACACACTGCCTCCATCTATCTCACTGTTACCTTGGAACACACTGCCACCATCTATCTCACTGTTACCTTGGAACACACTGCCTCCATCTATCTCACTGTTACCTTGGAACACACTGCCTCCATCTATCTCACTGTTACTTGGAACACACTGCCTCCATCTATCTCACTGTTACCTTGGAACACACTGCCTCCATCTATCTCACTGTAACCTTGGAACACACTGCCTCCATCTATCTCACTGTTACCTTGGAACACACTGCCTCCATCTATCTCACTGTAACCTTGGAACACACTGCCTCCATCTATCTCACTGTTACCTTGGAACACACTGCCTCCATCTATCTCACTGTTACCTTGGAACACACTGCCTCCATCTATCTCACTGTTACCTTGGAACACACTGCCTCCATCTATCTCACTGTTACCTTGGAACACACTGCCTCCATCTATCTCACTGTTACCTTGGAACACACTGCCTCCATCTATCTCACTGTTACCTTGGAACACACTGCCTCCTTCTCACTGTAACCTTGGAACACACTGCCTCCATCTATCTCACTGTTACCTTGGAACACACTGCCTCCATCTATCTCACTGTTACCTTGGAACACACTGCCTCCATCTATCTCACTGTTACCTTGGAACACACTGCCTCCATCTATCTCACTGTTACCTTGGAACACACTGCCTCCATCTCTCTCACTGTTACCTTGGAACACACTGCCTCCATCTATCTCACTGTTACCTTGGAACACACTGCCTCCATCTATCTCACTGTTACCTTGGAACACACTGACTCCATCTATCTCACTGTAACATTGGAACACACTGCCTCCATCTATCTCACTGTTACCTTGGAACACACTGCCTCCATCTATCTCACTGTTACCTTGGAACACACTGCCTCCATCTCTCTCACTGTTACCTTGGAACACACTGCCTCCTCTATCTCACTGTTACCTTGGAACACACTGCCTCCATCTATCTCACTGTTACCTTGGAACACACTGCCTCCATCTATCTCACTGTTACCTTGGAACACACTGCCTCCATCTATCTCACTGTTACCTTGGAACACACTGCCTCCATCTATCTCACTGTAACCTTGGAACACACTGCCTCCATCTCTCTCACTTTTACCTTTGAACACACTGCCTCCATCTATCTCACTGTTACCTTGGAACACACTGCCTCCATCTATCTCACTGTAACCTTGGAACACACTGCCTCCATCTATCTCACTGTTACCTTGGAACACACTGCCTCCATCTATCTCACTGTAACCTTGGAACACACTGACTCCATCTATCTCACTGTTACCTTGGAACACACTGCCTCCATCTATCTCACTGTAACCTTGGAACACACTGCCTCCATCTATCTCACTGTTACCTTGGAACACACTGCCTCCATCTCTCTCACTGTTACCTTGGAACACACTGCCTCCATCTATCTCACTGTTACCTTGGAACACACTGACTCCATCTATCTCACTGTTACCTTGGAACACACTGCCTCCATCTCTCTCACTGTTACGTTGGAACAAACTACCTCCATCTCACTGTAACCTTGGAACACACTGCCTCCTCTATCTCACTGTTACCTTGGAACACACTGACACCATCTATCTCACTGTTACCTTGGAACACACTGCCACCATCTATCTCACTGTTACCTTGGAACACACTGCCTCCGTCTCACTTTAACCTTCGAACACACTGCCTCCATCTCTCTCACTGTTACTTTGGAACACACTGCCACCATCTATCTCACTGTTACCTTGGAACACACTGCCTCCATCTATCTCACTGTAACCTTGGAACACACTGCCTCCATCTATCTCACTGTTACCTTGGAACACACTGCCTCCATCTCTCTCACTGTAACCTTGGAACACACTGCCTCCATCTCTCTCACTGTTACCTTGGAACTCACTGACTCCATCTATCTCACTGTAACCTTGGAACACACTCCCTTCATCTATCTCACTGTTACCTTGGAACACACTGCCTCCGTCTCACTGTAACATTGGAACACACTGCCTCCATCTCTCTCACTGTTACCTTGGAACACACTGCCTCCATCTATCTCACTGTTAGCTTGGAACACAATGCCTCCATCTATCTCACTGTTACCTTGGAACACACTGCCTCCGTCTCTCACTGTTACCTTGGAACACACTGCCTCCATCTCTCTCACTGTTACCTTGGAACACACTGCCTCCATCTATCTCACTGTTACCTTGGAACACACTGCCTCCATCTATCTCACTGTTACCTTGGAACACACTGCCTCCATCTATCTCACTGTTACCTTGGAACACACTGCCTCCATCTATCTCACTGTTACCTTGGAACACACTGCCTCCATCTATCTCACTGTTACCTTGGAACACACTGCCTCCATCTCTCTCACTGTTACCTTGGAACACAATGCCTCCGTTATACTGTTACCTTGGAACACACTGCCTCCATCTATCTCACTGTTACCTTGGAACACACTGCCTCCATCTATCTCACTGTTACCTTGGAACACACTGCCTCCATCTATCTCACTGTTACCTTGGAACACACTGCCTCCATCTATCTCACTGTTACCTTGGAACACACTGCCTCCATCTATCTCACTGTTACCTTGGAACACACTGCCTCCATCTATCTCACTGTTACCTTGGAACACACTGCCTCCATCTATCTCACTGTTACCTTGGAATACAATGACTCCATCTCTCTCACTGTTACCTTGGAACACACTGCCTCCATCTCTCTCACTGTAACCTTGGAACACACTCCCTCCATCTATCTCACTGTTACCTTGGAACACACTTGCCTCCATTCTATCTCACTGTTACCTTGGAACACACTGCCTCCATCTCTCTCACTGTTACCTTGGAACACAATGCCTCCATCTCTCACTGTAACCTTGGAACACACTGCCTCATCTATCTCACTGTTACCTTGGAACACACTGACTCCATCTATCTCACTGTTACCTTGGAACACACTGCCTCCATCTATCTCACTGTTACATTGGAACACAATGCCTCCGTCTAACTGTAACATTGGAACACACTGCCTCCATCTCTTTCACTGGTACCTTGGAACACACTCCTCCATCTATCTCACTGTTAGCTTGAACACACTGCCGTCCATCTATCTCACTGTTACCTTGGATCACACTGCCTCAATCTATCTCACTGTACCTTGGAACACACTGCCTCCATCTATCTCACTGTTACCTTGGAACACACTGCCTCCATCTATCTCACTGTTACCTTGGAACACACTGCCTCCATCTATCTCACTGTTACCTTGGAACACACTGCCTCCATCTATCTCACTGTACCTTGGAACACACTGCCTTCATCTATCTCACTGTTACTTTGGAACACACTGACTCCATCTATCTCACTGTTACCTTGGAACACACTGCCTCCATCTATCTCACTGTTACATTGGAACACAATGCCTCCATCTAACTGTAACATTGGAACACACTGCCTCATCTATCTCACTGTTAACCTTGGAACACACTGCCTCCATCTATCTCACTGTTACCTTGGAACACACTGCCTCCATCTATCTCACTGTTACCTTGGAACACACTGCCTCCGTCTCACTGTAACCTTCGAACACACTGCCTCCATCTCTCTCACTGTTACCTTGGAACACACTGACTCCATCTATCTCACTGTTACCTTGGAACACACTGCCTCCATCTATCTCACTGTAACCTTGGAACACACTGTCTCCATCTATCTCACTGTTACCTTGGAACACACTGCCTCCATCTATCTCACTGTAACCTTGGAACACACTGCCTCCATCTATCTCACTGTTACCTTGGAACACACTGCCTCCATCTATCTCACTGTAACCTTGGAACACACTGCCTCCATCTATCTCACTGTT
The DNA here is from genome assembly GCA_031479575.1 of Coregonus ussuriensis. Lineage (NCBI taxonomy): Eukaryota > Metazoa > Chordata > Actinopteri > Salmoniformes > Salmonidae > Coregonus > Coregonus ussuriensis. The sequence continues at coordinate 57,368,594 of CM062487.1, forward strand.
ACCTTGGAACACACTGCCTCCATCTCTCTCACTGTTACCTTGGAACACACTGACTCCATCTATCTCACTGTTACCTTGGAACACACTGCCTCCATCTATCTCACTGTTACCTTGGAACACACTGCCTCCATCTCTCTCACTGTTACCTTGGAACACACTGACCTCCATCTCACTGTAACCTTGGAACACACTCGCCTCCTCTATCTCACTGTTACCTTGGAACACACTGACTCCATCTATCTCACTGTTACCTTGGAACACAATGCCTCCGTCTCACTGTTACCTTGGAACACAATGCCTCCATCTCACTGTAACCTTGGAACACACTGCCTCCATCTCTCTCACTGTTACCTTGGAACACACTGCCTCCATCTATCTCACTGTTACCTTGGAACACACTGCCTCCATCTATCTCACTGTTCTTGGAAAAAAACCACTGCTTCCACTATTCTCACTGTTACCTGGAACACACTGTCTCCATCTATCTCATCTGTTTCCTTTGGAAACACACTGCCTCCATTATTCTCACTGTTAACTTGGAACACACTGCCTCCATCTATCTCACTGTAACCTTGGAACAACTGCCTCCATCATCTCACATGCTAACCTTGAATACACTGCCTCCATCTATCTCACTGTAACATTGGAACCACACTGACTCCGTCTCACTGTAACCTTGGAACACACTGCCTCCATCTATCTCACTGTTACCTTTGGAACACACTGCCTCCATCTATCTCACTGTTACCTTGGAACACATTGCCTCCATCTATCTCACTGTTACCTTGGAACACACTGCCTCCATCTATCTCACTGTACCTTGGAACACACTGCCTTCATCTATCTCACTGTTACTTTGGAACACACTGCCTCCATCTATCTCACTGTTACCTTTGGAACACACTGCCTCTATCTGATCTCACTGTTACCTTGGAACACAATGCCTCCATCTCACTGTAACCTTGAACACACTGCCTCCATCTCTTCTCACTGTTACCTTGGAACACATCTGCCTCATCTTCTCACTGTTACCTGGAACACAATGCCTCCTTCTCACTGTTAACCTTGGGAACACACTGTCTCCATCTATCTCACTGTTACCTTGGAACACACTGCCTCATCTATCTCACTGTTACCTTGGAACACACTGCCTCCATCTCTCTCACTGTTCCCTTGGAACACAATGCCTCCATCTGTCTCACTGTAACCTTGGAACACACTGTCTCCATCTATCTCACTGTTACCTTGGAACACACTGCCTCCATCTCTCTCACTGTTACCTTGGAACACAATGCCTCCGTCTCACTGTTACCTTGGAACACAATGCCTCCGTCTCACTGTAACCTTGGAACACACTGTCTCCATCTATCTCACTGTTACCTTGGAACACACTGCCTCCATCTCTCTCACTGTTACCTTGGAACACAATACCTCCGTCTCACTGTAACCTTGGAACACACTACTCCATCTCTCTCACTGTAACCTTGGAACACACTGCCTCCATCTCTCTCACTGTTCCCTTGGAACACACTGCCTCCATCTATCTCACTGTTACCTTGGAACACACTGCCTCCGTCTCACTGTTACCTTGGAACACAATGCCTCCATCTCACTGTAACCTTGGAACACACTGCCTCCATCTCTCTCACTGTTACCTTGGAACACAATGCCTCCGTCTCACTGTTACCTTGGAACACACTGCCTCCATCTCTCTCACTGTTACCTTGGAACACAATGCCTCCGTCTCACTGTAACCTTGATACACACTGCCTCCATCTATCTCACTGTTACCTTGGAACACACTGCCTCCATCTATCTCACTGTAACCTTGGAACACACTGCCTCCATCTATCTCACTGTTACCTTGGAACACACTGCCTCCATCTATCTCACTGTAACCTTGGAACACACTGCCTCCATCTATCTCACTGTTACCTTGGAACACACTGCCTCCATCTATCTCACTGTTACCTTGGAACACACTGCCTCCATCTATCTCACTGTTACCTTGGAACACACTGCCTCCATCTCTCTCACTGTTACCTTGGAACACACTACCTCCATCTATCTCACTGTTCCTTGGAGCACACTGCCTCCATCTATCTCACTGTTACCTTGGAACACACTGCCTCCATCTATCTCACTGTTCCCTTGGAACACACTGCCTCCATCTATCTCACTGTTACCTTGGAACACACTGCCTCCATCTATCTCACTGTAACCTTGGAACACACTGCCTCCATCTATCTCACTGTTACCTTGGAACACACTGCCTCCATCTCTCTCACTGTTACCTTGGAACACACTGCCTCCATCTATCTCACTGTAACATTGGAACACAATGCCTCCAGCTCTCTCACTGTTACCTTGGAACACACTGCCTCCATCTATCTCACTGTTACCTTGGAACACACTGACTCCATCTCTCTCACTGTTACCTTGGAACACACTGCCTCCGTCTCACTGTAACCTTGGAACACACTGCCTCCATCTCTCTCACTGTTACCTTGGAACACACTGCCTCCATCTATCTCACTGTTACCTAGGAACACACTGCCTCCATCTCTCTCACTGTTACCTTGGAACACACTGCCTCCATCTATCTCACTGTTACCTTGGAACACACTGCCTCCATCTATCTCACTGTTATCTTGGAACACACTGCCTCCATCTCTCTCACTGTTACCTTGGAACACACTGCCTCCATCTATCTCACTGTTATCTTGGAACACACTGCCTCCATCTCTCTCACTGTTACCTTGGAACACACTGCCTCCATCTATCTCACTGTAACATTGGAACACACTGCCTCCATCTCTCTCACTGTTACCTTGGAACACACTGCCTCCATCTATCTCACTGTTACCTTGGAACACAATGCCTCCGTCTCACTGTAACCTTGGAACACACTACTCCATCTCTCTCACTGTTACCTTGGAACACACTGCCTCCCACTCTCTCACTGTTACAGTCGAACATAATGCCTCCGTCTCACAATAACATTGGAAAAGCGTCAATAAAGGACTAATATTGAATCCTACTACACCGGCTCTGACGCTCATCGGATGTGGCAGGGCTTGAAAAATATTACGGACTACAAAGAGAAACCCAGACGCGAACTGCCCAGTTACGCAAGCCTACCAGTCGAGCTAAATGCCTTTTATGATCTTTTCAAGGCAAGCAACACTTAAGCATGCATGAGAGCACCAGTTGTTCCTGACAACTGTGTGATCACACTCTACGTAGCCGATGTGAGCAAGACCTTTAAACAGGTGAACATTCACAAGGCCGCGGGGCCAGACGGATTACCAGTAAGTGTACTCAAAGCATGCACGGACCAACAAGCAAGTGTCTTCACTGACATCTTCAACCTCTCCCTGAACGAGTCTGTAATACCTACAGTTGAAGTCGGAAGTTTACATACACTTTGGTTAGAGTCATTGAAACTCGTTTTTCAACCACTCCACACATTTCTTGTTAACAAACATACGTATACCACTGCATGCTGTTGTGATTTAGTGCTGTACTTTGTAGTTTTATCATTTAATTTTAATGTAGCCTAACTACAGTGTGTAAGGTAAAAAGTAAAAATGTCCAATCATTAAAAGACATGGCAACATATATTTTGGAATATATTTTACTAGCTACAGAACCACAGCATGCTGTAAAAATATTTTTCCACACCATATATTTGCTGAATATGGATGCTGTCTGGTGTTTCTTCAGCATGCCCTGGAGGTGCTGAGTGACAAGCTAATGGATGGGGCATCTGCATTGGATGTGGGATCAGGAAGTGGCTCTCTCACAGCGTGCTTTGCGAGGATGGTAGGGCCGACAGGGAAAGTAGTAGGGATCGAACACATAGATGAGCTGGTCCAAACCTCTGTGAGGAACGTCCAGGCTGACGACCCCGAGCTGCTCTCTTCAGGGCGCATCAGACTTGTCGACCATTTCCAGAGACCTTCTCCCTTACCTCACCTCGCTCATCAACTCATCCTTGTCCGCTGGCTATGTCCCTTTCATCTTCAAGAAAGCGAGAGTTGCACCCCTCCTCAAAAAACCTACACTCGATCCCTCCGATGTCAACAACTACAGACCAGTATCCCTTCTTTCTTTTCTCTCCAAAACACTTGAGTGTTGCCATCTATAGCCAACTCTCCTGCTATCTCTCTCAGAATGACCTTCTTGATCCAAACCAGTCAGGTTTCAAGATTGGTCATTCAACTGAGACTGCTCTTCTCTGTGTCACGGAGGCTCTCCTCACTTGGCTCTGTCATATCCTCACATGGCCTCTCCTATCATTGCTACGCAGACGACAAACAATTTATCTTCTCCTTTCCCCCTTCTGATAACCAGGTGGCGAATCGCATTTCTGCATGTCTGGCAGACACATCAGTGTGGATGTTGGATCACCACCTCAAGCTGAACCTCGGCAAGACGGAGCTGCTCTTCCTCCCGGGGAAGGACTGCCCGGGAGAAATATATCAAAACGGCCAATTTTGTAAAATGTCCATATCCTTTTGTACATACATATAAGGCTTAAACACATATTTAGATATCTGTCATTTACATATACGTAAATACTTTAAAAATATATGTCAATATATTATTTTTCTGTATGGGACAGAGCCTGTATCCACCCACCCCGTATCCCTCCACCCACCCCGTATCCCTCCACCCCCCCCGTATCCCTCCACCCCCCCCCTGTATCCCTCCACCCACCCCTGTATCCCTCCACCCACCCCGTATCCCTCCACCCCGTATCCCTCCACCCACCCCGTATCCCTCCACCCCGTATCCCTCCACCCACCCCGTATCCCTCCACCCCGTATCCCTCCACCCACCCCGTATCCCTCCACCCCGTATCCACCCACCCCGTATCACTCCACCCACCCCGTATCCACCCACCCCATATCCCTCCACCCACCCCGTATCCCTCCACCCCGTATCCCTCCACCCACCCCGTATCCCTCCACCCCGTATCCACCCACCCCGTATCCACCCACCCCATATCCCTCCACCCACCCCGTATCCCTCCACCCCATATCCCTCCACCCACCCCATATCCCACCCACCCCATATCCCTCCACCCCGTATCCCTCCACCCACCCCGTATCCACCCACCCACCCACCCCGTATCCCTCCACCCCGTATCCCTCCACCCACCCCCTATCCCTCCACCCCGTATCCCTCCACCCACCCCGTATCCCTCCACCCCGTATCCCTCCACTCCGTATCCCTCCACCCACCCCGTATCCCTCCACCCCATATCCCCCCACCCACCCCGTATCCCTCCACTCCGTATCCCTCCACCCCATATCCCTCCACCCACCCCGTATCCCTCCACTCCGTATCCCTCCACCCCATATCCCTCCACCCACCCCGTATCCCTCCACTCCGTATCCCTCCACCCCATATCCCTCCACCCACCCCGTATCCCTCCACTCCGTATCCCTCCACCCACCCCGTATCCCTCCACCCACCCCGTATCCCTCCACCCCATATCCCTCCACCCACCCCGTATCCCTCCACCCCGTATCCCTCCACCCACCCCGTATCCCTCCACCCCGTATCCCTCCACCCACCCCGTATCCCTCCACCCACCCCATATCCCTCCACCCCGTATCCCTCCACCCACCCCGTATCCCTCCACTCCGTATCCCTCCACCCCATATCCCTCCACCCACCCCGTATCCCTCCACTCCGTATCCCTCCACCCACCCCGTATCCCTCCACCCCATATCCCTCCACCCACCCCGTATCCCTCCACCCACCCCATATCCCTCCACCCCGTATCCCTCCACCCACCCCGTATCCCTCCACTCCGTATCCCTCCACCCACCCCGTATCCCTCCACCCCATATCCCCCCACCCACCCCGTATCCCTCCACCCCATATCCCCCCACCCACCCCGTATCCCTCCACTCCGTATCCCTCCACCCCATATCCCTCCACCCACTCCGTATCCCTCCACCCACCCCGTATCCCTCCACCCCATATCCCTCCACCCACCCCGTATCCCTCCACCCACCCCGTATCCCTCCACCCACTCCGTATCCCTCCACCCACTCCGTATCCCTCCACCCCGTATCCCTCCACCCCATATCCCTCCACCCACCCCGTATCCCTCCACTCCGTATCCCTCCACCCCGTATCCCTCCACCCACCCCGTATCCCTCCACCCCGTATCCCTCCACCCACTCCGTATCCCTCCACCCACTCCGTATCCCTCCACCCACCCCGTATCCCTCCACCCCGTATCCCTCCACCCCCCCGTATCCCTCCACCCACTCCGTATCCCTCCACCCCATATCCCTCCACCCACCCCGTATCCATCCACCCACCCCGTATCCCTCCACCCCGTATCCCTCCACCCACCCCGTATCCCTCCACCCCGTATCCCTCCACCCACCCCGTATCCCTCCACCCCGTATCCCTCCACCCCGTATCCACCCACCCCGTATCCCTCCACCCACCCCGTATCCCTCCACCCCGTATCCCTCCACCCACCCTGTATCCACCCACCCCGTATCCCTCCACCCACCCTGTATCCACCCACCCCGTATCCCTCCACCCACCCCGTATCCCTCCCCCCTGTATCCCTCCACCCACCCCTGTATCCCTCCCCCCTAATCTCTCCACCCACCCCGTATCCCTACACTCCGTATCCCTCCACCCAGCCAAGTCACACCATGACTCCATACAGTATGCAGTACATGCTAGCCCCTTCTAGACCCCCCTCTCTCTCCCTGAACCCCCCTGTCTCCTGGGAACTACTAAGAGCTTATGAGAATCTAAGACAATCTGACAGGATTTGTTCCGGATCTGACCAGTTTAGGGTTTCCAAGCTGTGAGCTGTCAGATGCTTACAGGACATTATATATGTCTTTGGTACAAGTCTTCCTTCAAATTCTGTTCTCTCATTCTTTATTTTGGTACAAGTCTTCCTTCAAAGGCTGTTCTCTCATTCTTTATTTTGGTACAAGTCTTCCTTCAAAGGCTGTTCTCTCATTCTTTATTTTGGTACAAGTCTTCCTTCAAAGGCTGTTCTCTCATTCTTTATTTTGGTACAAGTCTTCCTTCAAAGGCTGTTCTCTCATTCTTTATTTTGGTACAAGTCTTCCTTCAAATGCTGTTCTCTCATTCTTTATTTTGGTACAAGTCTTCCTTCAAAGGCTGTTCTCTCATTCTTTATTTTGGTACAAGTCTTCCTTCAAAGGCTGTTCTCTCATTCTTTATTTTGGTACAAGTCTTCCTTCAAATGCTGTTCTCTCAATCTTTATTTTGGTACAAGTCTTCCTTCAAAGGCTGTTCTCTCATTCTTTATTTTGGTACAAGTCTTATTTCAAAGGCTGTTCTCTCATTCTTTATTTTGGTACAAGTCGTCCTTCAAATGCTGTTCTCTCATTCTTTATTTTGGTACAAGTCTTCCTTCAAAGGCTGTTCTCTCATTCTTTATTTTGGTACAAGTCTTCCTTCAAATGCTGTTCTCTCATTCTTTATTTTGGTACAAGTCTTCCTTCAAATGCTGTTCTCTCATTCTTTATTTTGTATGCTCTCAGTCTTGACAAAATCATTTCTATATGAGTATAATTCTTTGCATTGTAGAAAATCTTCAGTATTTTCTATTCAGTATTGATATCTAAATGTTTAAATCAAATCTGTATTCATATATATGACAGATTAATGATACCATGATTAATGATTTCACAACAAATATAAGTACCAACACTACTTCATTACTATACAAATCCCCTCACCCAATGAGGTCTGAAATCAGTATGCAAAGTCCTTTAACTCTCCCCATCCTAAGAGGCTGCTGCACTATCCTGCCTGCTACTGGTAAAGACAGAGTAATAGCCAAAAATCAACTCATGTGTCAGTTAATCTCTGCCTCACATTGATTCCTGACAAAAATATAATAGCAGCAACATTTTGGTCCATAAAAGTGGGATCGAGTTTTCTGAGAGAGACAGAGTATGCATCACTAATGTAATTCATCTTAGCCTCTGCATTCCAATGTCTCAGGAGCCATAAAGCTGTGATCCTGCCTGGTCTCTTGCCCTCCCTGTTACGCACCCTGCTATCTATGCTGCCGTATTGACAGAGAACTGCATTTGCTAAAATGATGAATATTTGATGTGGACAAGGTTTCAGAGGCCCTGGGCGGATGTAAATAAGTGAAAATCAGATCAGATGATATTCACCCCAGAATGAAACATTGATGAGGCATGAGCATCTATTTAAGAGCTGGATCTGACATGGTGTTTACAGTAGGGGCAGAATGAGGGTCAGGGAGTGACTGGGCCGTCTAACAGGAGGATAAGGTTACCCGACAGAAACACTAGGACATCCCACAGAAACACAAGGTCAGAATCACAGGGTCAGAATCACAGGGTCAGAAACACAGGGTCAGAAACACAGGGTCAGAAACACAGGGTCAGAAACACTAATCAACATTAACCGTCAGAAACACCAGGACTGCCCCGGCTGTGGTGACACATATCAGACTGATATTCCTCTTTAGAGGAGAGGACTTGATTCTCTCCCTCCACACACTAACCAGAAACACAGGTTCAGATAAACTAATCAGAAACATAGCGACAGAATCTCATTGGCCAGAAACAGTAATCAGAAACAAATGGTCAGAAACACTAATAAGATACCAAGGTTCAGAAAATCAATGGTCATAAACGTTAATCAGAAGCAGAGGGTCAGAAACACGGGGTCAGAAACCCATGGTCAGAAACACGGGGTCAGAAACCCATGGTCAGAATCACTAATCAGGGTCAAGATAACAGGATCACAAACAAAGGATCAGAAAAAACAATCACTAACACAGGGTCAGAAACACTCATCAGAAACACAGAGTCAGAAACACAGACCAGAAACACAAGGTCAGAAAAACGAATAAGATACCCAGGGTCAGAAAATCAAGGGTCAGAAAAACACAGGTTCAGAAACACAGGTTCAGAAACACAGGGTCAGAAGCACAAAGTCAGATACACAGGGTCAGAAACACAGGTTAAGAAAAACTAATCAGAAACACAAGGTCAGGAACACTAATCAGAAACACAGGGTCAGAAACACTAATCAGAAACACAGGGCCGGAAACACAGGGTCAGAAACACTAATCAGAAACACAGGGTCAGAAACACTAATCAGAAACACAGGGTCAGAAACACTAATCAGAAACACAGGGTCAGAAACACTAATCAGAAACACAGGGTCAGAAACACTAATCAGAAACACAGGGCCGGAAACACTAATCAGAAACACAGGGTCAGAAACACTAATCAGAAACACAGGGTCAGAAACACTAATCAGAAACACAGGGTCAGAAACACTAATCAGAAACACAGGGCCGGAAACACAGGGTCAGAAATACAGGGTCAGAAACACTAATCAGAAACACAGGGTCGGAAACACAGGGTCAGAAATACAGGGTCAGAAACACTAATCAGAAACACAGGGTCAGAAACACTAATCAGAAACACAGGGCCGGAAACACAGGGTCAGAAATACAGGGTCAGAAACACTAATCAGAAACACAGGGTCAGAAACACTAATCAGAACCACAGGGTCAGAAACACTAATCAGAAACACAGGGTCAGAAACACTAATCAGAAACACAGGGTCAGAAACACAGGGTCAGAAACACTAATCAGAAACACAGGGTCAGAAACACTAATCAGAAACACTGGGCCAGAAACACTAATCAGAAACACAGGGTCAGAAACACTAATCAGAAACACAGGGCCAGAAACACTAATCAGAAACACAGGGTCAGAAACACTAATCAGAAACACAGGGTCAGAAACACTAATCAGAAACACAGGGTCAGAAACACTAATCAGAAACACAGGGCCAGAAACACTAATCAGAAACACAGGGTCAGAAACACTAATCAGAAACACAGGGTCAGAAACACTAATCAGAAACACAGGGTCAGAAACACTAATCAGAAACACAGGGTCAGAAACACTAATCAGAAACACAGGGTCAGAAACACTAATCAGAAACACAGGGTCAGAAACACTAATCAGAAACACAGGGTCAGAAACACTAATCAGAAACACAGGGCCGGAAACACTAATCAGAAACACAGGGTCAGAAACACTAATCAGAAACACAGGGCCGGAAACACTAATCAGAAACACAGGGTCAGAAACACTAATCAGAAACACAGGGTCAGAAACACTAATCAGAAACACAGAGTCAGAAACACTAATCAGAAACACAGAGTCAGAAACACTAATCAGAAACACAGGGCCGGAAACACTAATCAGAAACACAGGGTCAGAAACACTAATCAGAAACACAGGGTCAGAAACACTAATCAGAAACACAGAGTCAGAAACACTAATCAGAAACACAGGGCCGGAAACACTAATCAGAAACACAGGGTCAGAAACACTAATCAGAAACACAGGGTCAGAAACACTAATCAGAAACACAGGGCCGGAAACACAGGGTCAGAAACACAGGGTCAGAAACACAGGGCCGGAAACACTAATCAGAAACACAGGGTCAGAAACACTAATCAGAAACACAGGGTCAGAAACACTAATCAGAAACACTAATCAGAAACACTAATCAGAAACACAGGGTCAGAAACACTAATCAGAAACACAGGGTCAGAAACACTAATCAGAAACACAGGGTCAGAAACACTAATCAGAAACACAGGGCCGGAAACACTAATCAGAAACACAAGGCCAGAAACACTAATCAGAAACACAGGGTCAGAAACACTAATCAGAAACACAGGGTCAGAAACACTAATCAGAAACACAGGGCCGGAAACACTAATCAGAAACACAGGGCCAGAAACACTAATCAGAAACACAGGGTCAGAAACACTAATCAGAAAAACAGGGTCAGAAACACTAACCAGAAACACAGGGTCAGAAACACTAATCAGAAACACAGGGCCGGAAACACAGGGTCAGAAACACAGGGCCAGAAACACTCATCAGAAACACAGGGTCAGAAACACTAATCAGAAACACAGGGTCAGAAACACTAATCAGAAACACAGGGTCAGAAACACAGGGTCAGAAACACTAATCAGAAACACAGGGTCAGAAACACTAATCAGAAACACAGGGCCGGAAACACTAATCAGAAACACAGGGTCAGAAACACTAATCAGAAACACTAATCAGAAACACAGGGCCAGAAACACAGGGTCAGAAACACTAATCAGAAACACAGGGTCAGAAACACTAATCAGAAACACAGGGTCAGAAACACTAATCAGAAACAGAGGGCCGGAAACACAGGGTCAGAAACACTAATCAGAAACACAGGGTCAGAAACACTAATCAGAAACACAGGGCCAGAAACACAGGGTCAGAAACACTAATCAGAAACACAGGGTCAGAAACACAGGGTCAGAAACACTAATCAGAAACACAGGGCCGGAAACACAGGGTCAGAAACACTAATCAGAAACACTAATCAGAAACACAGGGCCAGAAACACAGGGTCAGAAACACTAATCAGAAACACAGGGCCGGAAACACTAATCAGAAACACAGGGTCAGAAACACTAATCAGAAACACAGGGCCAGAAACACTAATCAGAAACACAGGGTCAGAAACACTAATCAGAAACACAGGGCCGGAAACACTAATCAGAAACACAGGGTCAGAAACACTAATCAGAAACACAGGGTCAGAAACACTAATCAGAAACACAGGGCCGGAAACACTAATCAGAAACACAGGGTCAGAAACACTAATCAGAACCACAGGGCCGGAAACACAGGGTCAGAAACACTAATCAGAAACACAGGGTCAGAAACACTAATCAGAAACACAGGGTCAGAAACACTAATCAGAAACACAGGGTCAGAAACACTAATCAGAAACACAGGGTCAGAAACACTAATCAGAAACACAGGGTCAGAAACACTAATCAGAAACACAGGGTCAGAAACACTAATCAGAAACACAGGGTCAGAAACACTAATCAGAAACACAGGGCCGGAAACACTAATCAGAAACACAGGGTCAGAAACACTAATCAGAAACACAGGGCCGGAAACACTAATCAGAAACACAGGGTCAGAAACACTAATCAGAAACACAGGGTCAGAAACACTAATCAGAAACACAGAGTCAGAAACACTAATCAGAAACACAGAGTCAGAAACACTAATCAGAAACACATGGCCGGAAACACTAATCAGAAACACAGGGTCAGAAACACTAATCAGAAACACAGGGTCAGAAACACTAATCAGAAACACAGAGTCAGAAACACTAATCAGAAACACAGGGCCGGAAACACTAATCAGAAACACAGGGCCGGAAACACAGGGTCAGAAACACAGGGTCAGAAACACAGGGCCGGAAACACTAATCAGAAACACAGGGTCAGAAACACTAATCAGAAACACAGGGTCAGAAACACTAATCAGAAACACTAATCAGAAACACTAATCAGAAACACAGGGTCAGAAACACTAATCAGAAACACAGGGTCAGAAACACTAATCAGAAACACAGGGTCAGAAACACTAATCAGAAACACAGGGCCGGAAACACTAATCAGAAACACAGGGCCAGAAACACTAATCAGAAACACAGGGTCAGAAACACTAATCAGAAACACAGGGTCAGAAACACTAATCAGAAACACAGGGCCGGAAACACTAATCAGAAACACAGGGCCAGAAACACTAATCAGAAACACAGGGTCAGAAACACTAATCAGAAAAACAGGGTCAGAAACACTAACCAGAAACACAGGGTCAGAAACACTAATCAGAAACACAGGGCCGGAAACACAGGGTCAGAAACACAGGGCCAGAAACACTCATCAGAAACACAGGGTCAGAAACACTAATCAGAAACACAGGGTCAGAAACACTAATCAGAAACACAGGGTCAGAAACACAGGGTCAGAAACACTAATCAGAAACACAGGGTCAGAAACACTAATCAGAAACACAGGGCCGGAAACACTAATCAGAAACACAGGGTCAGAAACACTAATCAGAAACACTAATCAGAAACACAGGGCCAGAAACACAGGGTCAGAAACACTAATCAGAAACACAGGGTCAGAAACACTAATCAGAAACACAGGGTCAGAAACACTAATCAGAAACACTAATCAGAAACACAGGGCCGGAAACACAGGGTCAGAAACACTAATCAGAAACACAGGGTCAGAAACACTAATCAGAAACACAGGGCCAGAAACACAGGGTCAGAAACACTAATCAGAAACACAGGGTCAGAAACACAGGGTCAGAAACACTAATCAGAAACACAGGGCCGGAAACACAGGGTCAGAAACACTAATCAGAAACACTAATCAGAAACACAGGGCCAGAAACACAGGGTCAGAAACACTAATCAGAAACACAGGGCCGGAAACACTAATCAGAAACACAGGGTCAGAAACACTAATCAGAAACACAGGGCCAGAAACACTAATCAGAAACACAGGGTCAGAAACACTAATCAGAAACACAGGGCCGGAAACACTAATCAGAAACACAGGGTCAGAAACACTAATCAGAAACACAGGGTCAGAAACACTAATCAGAAACACAGGGCCGGAAACACTAATCAGAAACAAAGGGTCAGAAACACTAATCAGAACCACAGGGCCGGAAACACAGGGTCAGAAACACTAATCAGAAACACAGGGTCAGAAACACTAATCAGAAAAACAGGGTCAGAAACACTAACCAGAAACACAGGGTCAGAAACACTAATCAGAAACACAGGGCCGGAAACACAGGGTCAGAAACACTAATCAGAAACACAGGGTCAGAAACACTAATCAGAAACACAGGGTCAGAAACACTAATCAGAAACACATGGTCAGAAACACTAATCAGAAACACAGGGCCAGAAACACAGGGTCAGAAACACTAATCAGAAACACAGGGTCAGAAACACAGGGTCAGAAACACTAATCAGAAACACAGGGCCGGAAACACAGGGTCAGAAACACTAATCAGAAACACTAATCAGAAACACAGGGCAGAAACACAGGGTCAGAAACACTAATCAGAAACACAGGGCCGGAAACACTAATCAGAAACACAGGGTCAGAAACACTAATCAGAAACACAGGGCCAGAAACACTAATCAGAAACACAGGGTCAGAAACACTAATCAGAAACACAGGGTCAGGAAACACTAATCAGAAACACAGGGTCAGAAACACTAATCAGAAACACAGGGTCAGAAACACTAATCAGAAAACACAGGGCAGGAAACACTAATCAGAAACACAGGGTCAGAAACACTAATCAGAACCACAGGGCCGGGAAACACAGGGTCAGAAACACATATCAGAAACACAGGGTCAGAAACACTAATCAGAAACACAGGGTCAGAAACACTAATCAGAAACACAGGGTCAGAAACACTAATCAGAAACACAGGGTCAGAAACACTAACAGAAACACAGGGTCAGAAACACTAATCAGAAACACAGGGTCAGAAACACTAATCAGAAACACAGGGTCAGAAACACTAATCAGAAACACAGGGCCAGGAAACACTAATCAGAAACACAGGGTCAGAAAACACTAATCAGAAAACACAGGGCCGGAAACACTAATCAGAAACACAGGGTCAGAAACACTAATCAGAAACACAGGGTCAGAAACACTAATCAGAAACACAGGGTCAGAAACACTAATCAGAAACACAGGGTCAGGGCCGGAAACACTAATCAGAAACACAGGGCCGAAACACTAATCAGAAACACAGGGTCAGAAACACTAATCAGAAACACAGGGTCAGAAACACTAATCAGAAACACAGAGTCAGAAACACTAATCAGAAACACAGGGCAGAAACACTAATCAGAAACACAGGGTCAGAAAACACTAATCAGAAACACAGGGTCAGAAACACTAATCAGAAACACTAATCAGGGGCCGGAAACACAGGGTCAGAAACACTAGGGTCAGAAACACAGGGTCAGAAACACTAATCAGAAACACAGGGTCAGAAACACAAAACTAATCAGAAACACAGGGTCAGAAACACTAATCAGAAACACTAATCAGAAACACTAGGGATCAGGAAACACAGGGTCAGAAACACTAATCAGAAACACAGGGTCAGAAACACTAGGGTCAGAAACACAGGGTCAGAAACACTAATCAGAAACACAGGGCCGGAAACACTAATCAGAAACACAGGGCCAGAAACACTAATCAGAAACACAGGGTCAGGAAAACACTAATCAGAAACACAGGGTCAGAAACACTAATCAGCAAACACAGGGCCGGAAACACTAATCAGAAACAACAGGGTCAGAAACCACTAATCAGAAACACAGGGTCAGAAACACTAATCAGAAAGAACAGGGTCAGAAACACTACCAACAGAAACACAGGGTCAGAAACACTAATCAGAAACACAGGGCCGGAAACACAGGAGTCAGAAAACACAGGGCCAGAAACACTCATCAGAAACACAGGGTCAGAAACACTAATCAGAAACACAGGGTCAGAAACACTAAACAGAAACACAGGGTCAGAAACACAGGGTCAGGAAACACTGAATCAGAAACACAGGGTCAGAAACACTAATCAGAAACACAGGGCCGGAAACACTAATCAGAAACACAGGGTCAGAAACACTAATCAGAAACACAAGTCAGAAACACAGGGTCAGAAACACAGGGTCAGAAACACTAACCAGAAACACAGGGTCAGAAACACTAACCAGAAACACAGGGTCAGAAACACAGGGTCAGAAACACAGGGTCAGAAACACAGGGTCAGAAACACAGGGTCAGAAACACTAACCAGAAACACAGGGTCAGAAACACAGGACCAGAAACACAGGGTCAGAAACACTAACCAGAAACACAGGGTCAGAAACACAGGGTCAGAAACACAGGGTCAGAAACACAGGGTCAGAAACACAGGGTCAGAAACACAGGGTCAGAAACACAGGGTCAGAAACACTAGGGTCCAGAAACACAGGGTCAGAAACACAGGGTCAGAAACACAGGGTCAGAAACACAGGGTCAGAAACACAGGGTCAGAAACACAGGGTCCAGAAACACAGGGTCAGAAACACTAACCAGAAACACAGGGTCAGAAACACTAACCAGAAACACAGGGTCAGAAACACTAACCAGAAACACAGGGTCAGAAACACTAACCAGAAACACAGGGTCAGAAACACTAACCAGAAACACAGGGTCAGAAACACTAAGGTCAGAAACACAGGGTCAGAAACACAGGGTCAGAAACACAGGTCAGAAACACAGGGTCAGAAACACTAACCAGAAACACAGGGTCAGAAACACTAACCAGAAACACAGGGTCAGAAACACTAACCAGAAACACAGGGTCAGAAACACTAATCAGAAACACAGGGTCAGAAACACTAATCAGAAACACAGGGTCAGAAACACTAATCAGAAACACAGGGTCAGAAACACTAATCAGAAACACAGGGTCAGAAACACTAATCAGAAACACAGGGTCAGAAACACTAGATCAGAAACACAGGGTCAGAAACACTAGTCAGAAACACAGGGTCAGAAACACTAATCAGAAACACAGGGTCAGAAACACTAATCAGAAACACAGGGTCAGAAACACTAATCAGAAACACAGGGTCAGAAACACTAATCAGAAACACAGGGTCAGAAACACAGGGTCAGAAACACTAATCAGAAACACAGGGTCAGAAACACTAATCAGAAACACAGGGTCAGAAACACTCATCAGAAACACAGGGTCAGAAACACTAATCAGAAACACAGGGTCAGAAACACTAATCAGAAACACAGGGCCAGAAACACTAATCAGAAACACAGGGTCAGAAACACTAATCAGAAACACAGGGTCAGAAACACTAATCAGAAACACAGGGTCAGAAACACTAATCAGAAACACAGGGTCAGAAACACTAATCAGAAACACAGGGCAGAAACACTAATCAGAAACACAGGGTCAGAAACACTAATCAGAAACACAGGGTCAGAAACACTAATCAGAAACACAGGGTCAGAAACACTAACCAGAAACACAGGGTCAGAAACACTAATCAGAAACACAGGGTCAGAAACACTAATCAGAAACACAGGGTCAGAAACACTAATCAGAAACACAGGGTCAGAAACACTAATCAGAAACACAGGGTCAGAAACACTAATCAGAATCACAGGGTCAGAAACACAGGGTCAGAAACACAGGGTCAGAAACACTAATCAGAAACACAGGGCCGGAAACACTAATCAGAAACACAGGGTCAGAAACACTAATCAGAAACACAGGGTCAGAAACACTAATCAGAAACACAGGGTCAGAAACACTAAGTCAGAAACACAGGGTCAGAAACACTAATCAGAAACACAGGGTCAGAAACACAGGGTCAGAAACACAGGGTCAGAAACACTAATCAGAAACACAGGGCCGGAAACACTAATCAGAAACACAGGGTCAGAAACACTAATCAGAAACACAGGGTCAGAAACACAGGGTCAGAAACACAGGGTCAGAAACACTAATCAGAAACACAGGGCCGGAAACACTAATCAGAAACACAGGGTCAGAAACACCAATCAGAAACACAGGGTCAGAAACACTAATCAGAAACACAGGGTCAGAAACACAGGGCCGGAAACACAGGGTCAGAAACACTAACCAGAAACACAGGGTCGGAAACACTAATCAGAAACACAGGGTCGGAAACACTAATCAGAAACACAGGGTAGGAAACACTAATCAGAAACACAGGGTCAGAAACACTAATCAGAAACAAAGGGTCAGAAACACTAATCAGACACACAGGGTCAGAAACACTAACCAGAAACACAGGGTCAGAAACACTAATCAGACACACAGGGTCAGAAACACTAATCAGAAACACAGGGTCAGAAACACTAATCAGAAACACAAGGGTCAGAAACACAGGGTCAGAAACACTAACCAGAAACACAGGGTCAGAAACACTAACCAGAAACACAGGGTCAGAAACACAGGGTCGGAAACAAAAGGAGGGAAACACAGGGTCAGAAACACCAATCAGAAACACAGGGTCAGAAACACTAATCAGAAACACAGGGTCAGAAACACAGGGCCGGAAACACAGGGTCAGAAACACCAATCAGAAACACAGGGTCGGAAACACTAATCAGAAACACAGGGTCGGAAACACTAATCAGAAACACAGGGTAGGAAACACTAATCAGAAACACAGGGTCAGAAACACTAATCAGAAACAAAGGGTCAGAAACACTAATCAGACACACAGGGTCAGAAACACTAACCAGAAACACAGGGTCAGAAACACTAATCAGACACACAGGGTCAGAAACACTAATCAGAAACACAGGGTCAGAAACACTAATCAGAAACACAAGGGTCAGAAACACAGGGTCAGAAACACTAACCAGAAACACAGGGTCAGAAACACTAACCAGAAACACAGGGTCAGAAACACAGGGTCGGAAACAAAAGGAGGGAAACACAGGGTCAGAAACACTAATCAGAAACACAGGGCCGGAAACACTAATCAGAAACACAGGGCCGGAAACACTAATCAGAAACACAGGGTCAGAAACACTAATCAGAAACACAGGGTCGGAAACACTAATCAGAAACACAGGGCCGGAAACACTGGGTCTAGAAACACAGGGTCAGAAACACAAGGGTCAGAAACACAGGGTCAGAAACACAGGGTCAGAAACACAGGGTCAGAAACACAGGGTCAGAAACACAGGGTCAGAAACACTAACCAGAAACACAGGGTCAGAAACACTAACCAGAAACACAGGGTCAGAAACACAGGGTCAGAAACACAGGGTCAGAAACACAGGGTCAGAAACACAGGGTCAGAAACACAGCAGAAACACAGGGTCAGAACACAGCCAGAAACACTGCAGAAACACAGGGTCAGAAACACTAACCAGAAACACAGGGTCAGAAACACAGGGTCAGAAACACAGGGTCAGAAACACAGGGTCAGAAACACAGGGTCAGAAACACAGGGCCAGAAACACAGGGTCAGAAACACAGGGTCAGAAACACTAACCAGAAACACAGGGTCAGAAACACAGGGTCAGAAACACAGGGTCAGAAACACAGGGTCAGAAACACTAATCAGAAACACAGGGTCAGAAACACTAATCAGAAACACAGGGTCGGAAACAGTAATCAGAAACACAGGGCCGGAAACACTAATCAGAAACACAGGGCCAGAAACACTAATCAGAAACACAGGGTCAGAAACACTAATCAGAAACACAGGGCCGGAAACACTAATCAGAAACACAGGGTCAGAAACACTAATCAGAAACACAGGGTCAGAAACACTAATCAGAAACACAGGGTCGGAAACACTAATCAGAAACACAGGGCCGGAAACTCTAATCAGAAACACAGGGCCGGAAACACTAATCAGAAACACAGGGTCAGAAACACAGGGCCGGAAACACAGGGTCAGAAACACTAACCAGAAACACTAATCAGAAACACAGGGTCAGAAACACTAATCAGAAACACAGGGTCAGAAACACAGGGCCGGAAACACAGGGTCAGAAACACTAACCAGAAACACTAATCAGAAACACAGGGTCGGAAACACTAATCAGAAACACAGGGTCGGAAACACTAATCAGAAACACAGGGTCAGGAAACACTAATCAGAAACACAGGGTCAGAAACACTAATCAGAAACACAGGGTCAGAAACACTAATCAGAAACACAGGGCCGGAAACACTAATCCAGAAACACAGGGCCAGAAACACTAATCAGAAACACAGGGTCAGAAACACTAATCAGAAACACAGGGGCAGAAACACTAATCAGAAACACAAGGGTCAGAAACACAGGGTCAGAAACACTAATCAGAAACACAGGGCCGGAAACACTAACCAGAAACACAGGGTCAGAAACACAGGGTCGGAAACACTAAAGGAGGGAAACACAGGTCAGGAAACACTAATCAGAAACACAGGGCCGGAAACACTAATCAGAAACACAGGGTCAGGAAACACTAATCAGAAACACAGGGTCAGAAAAACACTAATCAGAAACACAGGGTCGGAAAACACTAATCAGAAACACAGGGCCGGAAACACTAATCAGAAACACTGGGCCGGAAACACTAATCAGAAACACAGGGTCAGAAACACAGGGCCGGAAACACTAATCAGAAACACAGGGCCGGAAACACTAATCAGAAACACAGGGCCGGAAACACTAATCAGAAACACAGGGCCGGAAACACTAATCAGAAACACAGGGTCAGAAACACTAATCAGAAACACAGGGTCAGAAACACAGGGCCAGAAACACTAACCAGAAACACAGGGCCGGAAACACTAATCAGAAACACAGGGCCGGAAACACTAATCAGAAACACAGGGCCGGAAACACTAATCAGAAACACAGGGCCGGAAACACTAATCAGAAACACAGGGCCGGAAACACTAATCAGAAACACAGGGTCAGAAACACAGGGCCGGAAACACTAATCAGAAACACAGGGCCGGAAACACTAATCAGAAACACAGGGCCGGAAACACTAATCAGAAACACAGGGCCGGAAACACTAATCAGAAACACAGGGTCAGAAACACTAATCAGAAACACAGGGTCAGAAACACTAATCAGAAACACAGGGTCGGAAACACTAATCAGAAACACAGGGCCGGAAACACTAATCAGAAACACAGGGCCAGAAACACTAATCAGAAACACAGGGTCAGAAACACTAATCAGAAACACAGGGCCGGAAACACTAATCAGAAACACAGGGTCAGAAACACTAATCAGAAACACAGGGTCAGAAACACTAATCAGAAACACAGGGTCGGAAACACTAATCAGAAACACAGGGCCGGAATCTCTAATCAGAAACACAGGGCCGGAAACACTAATCAGAAACACAAGGGTCAGAAACACAGGGTCAGAAACACTAACCAGAAACACAGGGTCAGAAACACTAACCAGAAACACAGGGTCAGAAACACAGGGTCGGAAACAAAAGGAGGGAAACACAGGGTCAGAAACACTAATCAGAAACACAGGGCCGGAAACACTAATCAGAAACACAGGGCCGGAAACACTAATCAGAAACACAGGGTCAGGAAACACTAATCAGAAACACAGGGCGGAAACACTAATCAGAAACACAGGGCCGGAAACACTAATCAGAAACACAGGGCCGAAACACTAATCAGAAACACAGGGTCCACTAATCAGAAACACAGGGCCGGAAACACTAATCAGAAACACAGGGCCGGAAACACTAATCAGAAACACAGGGCCGAAACTACTAATCAGAAACACAGGGCCGGAAACACTAATCAGAAACACAGGGCCGGAGAAACACTAATCAGAAACACAGGGTCAGAAACACAGGGCCAGGAAACACTAATCAGAAACACAGGGCCGGAAACACTAATCAGAAACACAGGGTCAGGAAACACTAATCAGAAACACACCAGGGCCGAAACACTAATCAGAAACACAGGGCCGGAAACACTAATCAGAAACACAGGGTCAGGAAACACTAAATCAGAAACACAGGGCCGGATTCAGAAACAGAAACAGGGCCGGAAACACTAATCAGAAACACAGGGCCGGAAAAACACTAATCAGAAACACAGGGCAGAAACACAAATCAGAAACACAGGGCCGGAAACACTAATCAGAAACACAGGGTCAGGAAACACTAATCAGAAACACAGGGTCCAGAAACACTAATCAGAAACACAGGGTCCGGAAACACTAATCAGAAACACAGGGCCGGGCAAACATAATCAGAAACACAGGGCCAGAAACACTAATCAGAAACACAGGGTCAGAAACACTAATCAGAAACACAGGGCCGGAAACACTAATCAGAAACACAGGGTCAGAAACACTAATCAGAAACACAGGGTCAGAAACACTAATCAGAAACACAGGGTCGGAAACACTAATCAGAAACACAGGGCCGGAAACTCTAATCAGAAACACAGGGCCGGAAACACTAATCAGAAACACAGGGCGGAAACACTAATCAGAAACACCAGGGCCGGAAACACTAATCAGAAACACAGGGCGGAAACACTAATCAGAAACACAGGGTCAGAAACACAGGCCGGAAACACTAATCAGAAACACAGGGCCGGAAACACTAATCAGAAACACAGGGTCCGGAAACTAATCAGAAACACAGGGCCGGAAACACTAATCAGAAACACAGGGTCCAGAAACACTAATCAGAAACACAGGGCCGGAAACACTAATCAGAAACACAGGGCCGGAAACACTAATCAGAAACACAGGGCCGGAAACACTAATCAGAAACACAGGGCCGGAGAAACACTAATCAGAAAACACAGGGTCAGGAAACACTAATCAGAAACACAGGGCCGGAAACACTAATCAGAAACACAGGGTCCGGAAACACTAATCAGAAACACAGGGTCAGAAACACTAATCAGAAACACAGGGTCTTAGGAAACACTAATCAGAAACACAGGGCCGGAAACACTAATCAGAAACACAGGGTCGGAAACACTAATCAGAAACACAGGGTCAGAAACACAGGCCGGAAACACAGATCAGAAACACTAAGCCGAAACACTAATCAGAAACACAGGGTCAGAAACACTAATCAGAAACACAGGGTCAGAAACACAGGGCCGGAAACACAGGGTCAGAAACACTAACCAGAAACACTAATCAGAAACACAGGGTCGGAAACACTAATCAGAAACACAGGGTCGGAAACACTAATCAGAAACACAGGGTCGGAAACACTAATCAGAAACACAGGGTCAGAAACACTAATCAGAAACAAAGGGTCAGAAACACTAATCAGACACACAGGGTCAGAAACACTAACCAGAAACACAGGGTCAGAAACACTAATCAGACACACAGGGTCAGAAACACTAATCAGAAACACAGGGTCAGAAACACTAATCAGAAACACAGGGTCAGAAACACAGGGTCAGAAACACTAACCAGAAACACAGGGTCAGAAACACTAACCAGAAACACAGGGTCAGAAACACAGGGTCAGAAACACAGGGTCAGAAACACAGGGTCAGAAACACTAATCAGAAACACAGGGTCAGAAACACTAATCAGAAACACAGGGTCAGAAACACAGGGTCAGAAACACAGGGTCAGAAACACTAACCAGAAACACAGGGTCAGAAACACTAACCAGAAACACAGGGTCAGAAACACTAATCAGAAACACAGGGTCAGAAACACTAACCAGAAACACAGGGTCAGAAACACTAAATCAGAAACACAGGGTCAGAAACACTAATCAGAAACACAGGGTCAGAAACACTAATCAGAAACACAGGGTCAGAAACACTAATCAGAAACACAGGGTCAGAAACACTAATCAGAAACACAGGGTCAGAAACACTAATCAGAAACACAGGGTCAGAAACACTAATCAGAAACACAGGGTCAGAAACACTAATCAGAAACACAGGGTCAGAAACACTAATCAGAAACACAGGGTCAGAAACACTAATCAGAAACACAGGGTCAGAAACACTATCAGAAACACAGGGTCCGAAACACTAATCAGAAACACAGGGCAGAAACACTAATCAGAAACACAGGGTCAGAAACACTAATCAGAAACACAGGGCCGGAAACACTAATCAGAAACACAGGGCCGGAAACACTAATCAGAAACACAGGGCCGGAAACACTAATCAGAAACACAGGGCCGGAAACACTAATCAGAAACACAGGGCCGGAAACACTAATCAGAAACACAGGGTCAGAAACACTAATCAGAAACACAGGGTCAGGAAACACTAATCAGAAACACAGGGTCCGGAAACACTAATCAGAAACACAGGGTCAGAAACACTAATCAGAAACACAGGGTCAGAAACACTAATCAGAAACACAGGGCCGGAAACACTAATCAGAAACACAGGGTCAGGAAACACTAATCAGAAACACAGGGTCCGAAACACTAATCAGAAACACAGGGCCGGAAACACTAATCAGAAACACAGGGCCGGAAACACTAATCAGAAACACAGGGCCGGAAACACTAATCAGAAAACACAGGGTCAGAAACACTAATCAGAAACACAGGGCCGGAAACACAAATCAGAAACACAGGGCCGGAAACACTAATCAGAAACACAGGGCCGGAAACACTAATCAAAACACAGGGCCGGAAACACTAATCAGAAACACAGGGGCCGGAAACACTAATCAGAAACACAGGGCCTGAAACACTTATCAGAAACACTGGGCCGGAAACACTAATCAGAACACAGGGCCGAAACACTAATCAGAAACACTGGGCCGGAAACACTAATCAGAAACACAGGTCAGAAACACTAATCAGAAACACAGGGTCAGAAACACTAATCAGGAAACACTGGAAGGAAACACTAATCAGAAAACACAGGGTCAGAAACACTAATCAGAAACACAGGGCCGAAACACAGGGCCAGAAACACTAAGGTCAGAAACACTAATCAGAAACACAGGGTCAGAAACACTAATCAGAAACACAGGGTCAGAAACACTAATCAGAAACACAGGGTCAGAAAACACTAATCAGAAACACAGGGTCAGAACACAGGGCCAGAAACACTAACCAGAAACACAGGGCCGGAAACACTAATCAGAAACACAGGGCCGGAAACACTAATCAGAACCCAGGGCGGAAACACTAATCAGAAACACAGGGCCGGAAACACTAATCAGAAACACAGGGCCGGAAACACTAATCAGAACACAGGTTCAGAAACACAGGGCCGGAAAACACTAATCAGAAACACAGGGCCGGAAACACTAATCAGAAACACAGGGCCGGAAACACTAATCAGAAAACACAGGGCCGGAAACACTAATCAGAAACACAGGGTCAGAAACACTAATCAGAAACACAGGGTCAGAAACACTAATCAGAAACACAGGGTCGGAAAACACTAATCAGAAACACAGGGCCGGAAACACTAATCAGAAACACAGGGCCAGAAACACTAATCAGAAACACAGGAGTCAGAAACACTAATCAGAAACACAGGGTCAGAAACACTAATCCAGAAACACAGGGTCAGAAACACTAATCAGAAACACAGGGTCAGAAACACTAATCAGAAACACAGGGTCAGAAACACTAATCAGAAACACAGGGCCGGAAACACTAATCAGAAACACAGGGCGAAACACTAATCAGAAACACAGGGTCCGAAACAACTAGTCAGAAACACAGGGCCGGAAACACTAATCAGAAACACAGGGCCGGAAACACTAATCAGAAACACAGGGTCAGAAACACTAATCAGAAACACAGGGTCGGAAAACACTAATCAGAAACACAGGGCCGGAAACTAATCAGAAACACAGGGCAGGAAACACAGGGTCAGAAACACAGGGTCAGAAACACAGGGTCAGAAACACTAATCAGAAACACAGGGCCGGAAACACTAATCAGAAACACAGGGCCGGAAACACTAATCAGAAACACAGGGTCAGAAACACTAATCAGAAACACAGGGTCAGGAACACTAGGGTCAGAAACACAGGGTCGGAAACACTAATCAGGAAACACAGGGTCAGAAACACTAATCAGAAACACAGGGTCAGAAACACTAATCAGAAACACAGGGTCAGAAACACTAATCAGAAACACAGGGCCGGAAACACTAATCAGAAACACAGGGCCGGAAACACTAATCAGAAACACAGGGCCGGAAACACTAATCAGAAACACAGGGTCAGGGCCGGAAACACTAATCAGAAACACAGGGCCGGAAACACTAATCAGAAACACAGGGTCAGAAACACTAATCAGAAACACAGGGTCAGAAACACTAATCAGAAACACAGGGTCAGAAACACTAATCAGAAACACAGGGCCGGAAACACTAATCAGAAACACAGGGCCGGAAACACTAATCAGAAACACAGGGCCGGAAACACTAATCAGAAACACAGGGCCGGAAACACTAATCAGAAACACAGGGCCGGAAACACTAATCAGAAACACAGGGCCGGAAACACTAATCAGAAACACATGGCCGAAACACTAATCAGAAACACAGGGTCAGAAACACTAATCAGAAACACAGGGTCAGAAACACTAATCAGAAACACAGGGCCGGAAACACTAATCAGAAACACAGGGCCGGAAACACTAATCAGAAACACAGGGCCGGAAACACTAATCAGAAACACAGGGCCGGAAACACTAATCAGAAACACAGGGCCGGAAACACTAATCAGAAACACAGGGCCGGAAACACTTATCAGAAACACTGGGCCGGAAACACTAATCAGAAACACTGGGCCGGAAACACTAATCAGAAACACAGGGTCAGAAACACTAATCAGAAACACAGGGTCAGAAACACTAATCAGAAACACTGGGAAGGAAACACTAATCAGAAACACAGGGTCAGAAACACTAATCAGAAACACAGGGCCGGAAACATAGGGCCAGAAACACTAATCAGAAACACTAATCAGAAACACAGGGTCAGAAACACTAATCAGAAACACAGGGTCAGAAACACTAATCAGAAACACAGGGCCGGAAACACAAATCAGAAACACAGGGTCAGAAACACAAGGTCAGAAAAACGAATAAGATACCCAGGGTCAGAAAATCAAGGGTCAGAAAAACACAGGTTCAGAAACACAGGTTCAGAAACACAGGGTCAGAAGCACAAAGTCAGATACACAGGGTCAGAAACACAGGTTAAGAAAAACTAATCAGAAACACAAGGTCAGGAACACTAATCAGAAACACAGGGTCAGAAACACTAATCAGAAACACAGGGTCAGAAACACTAATCAGAAACACAGGGTCAGAAACACTAATCAGAAACACAGGGTCGGAAACACTAATCAGAAACACAGGGTCAGAAACACTAATCAGAAACAAAGGGTCAGAAACACTAATCAGACACACAGGGTCAGAAACACTAACCAGAAACACAGGGTCAGAAACACTAATCAGACACACAGGGTCAGAAACACTAATCAGACACACAGGGTCAGAAACACTAACCAGAAACACAGGGTCAGAAACACTAATCAGAAACACAGGGTCAGAAACACTAATCAGAAACACAGGGTCAGAAACACTAATCAGAAACACAGGGTCGGAAACACTAATCAGAAACACAGGGCCGGAAACACTAATCAGAAACACAGGGTCAGAAACACTAATCAGAAACACAGGGTCGGAAACACTAATCAGAAACACAGGGCCGGAAACTCTAATCAGAAACACAGGGCCGGAAACACTAATCAGAAACACAGGGTCAGAAACACAGGGCCGGAAACACTAATCAGAAACACAGGGCCGGAAACTCTAATCAGAAACACAGGGCCGGAAACACTAATCAGAAACACAGGGTCAGAAACACTAATCAGAAACACAAGGGTCAGAAACACAGGGTCAGAAACACAGGGTCGGAAACACAAGGAGGGAAACACAGGGTCAGAAACACTAATCAGAAACACAGGGTCAGAAACACTAATCAGAAACACAGGGTCAGAAACATTAATCAGAAACACAGGGCCGGAAACACTAATCAGAAACACAGGGCCGGAAACACTAATCAGAAACACTGGGCCGGAAACACTAATCAGAAACACAGGGTCAGAAACACAGGGCCGGAAACACTAATCAGAAACACAGGGCCGGAAACACTAATCAGAAACACAGGGTCAGAAACACTAATCAGAAACACAGGGTCAGAAACACTAATCAGAAACACAGGGTCAGAAACACTAATCAGAAACACAGGGCCGGAAACACTAATCAGAAACACAGGGCCGGAAACACTAATCAGAAACACAGGGCCGGAAACACTAATCAGAAACACAGGGCCGGAAACACTAATCAGAAACACAGGGCCGGAAACACTAATCAGAAACACATGGCCGGAAACACTAATCAGAAACACAGGGTCAGAAACACTAATCAGAAACACAGGGTCAGAAACACTAATCAGAAACACAGGGCCGGAAACACTAATCAGAAACACAGGGCCGGAAACACTAATCAGAAACACAGGGCCGGAAACACTAATCAGAAACACAGGGCCGGAAACACTAATCAGAAACACAGGGCCGGAAACACTAATCAGAAACACAGGGCCGGAAACACTTATCAGAAACACTGGGCCGGAAACACTAATCAGAAACACTGGGCCGGAAACACTAATCAGAAACACAGGGTCAGAAACACTAATCAGAAACACAGGGTCAGAAACACTAATCAGAAACACTGGGAAGGAAACACTAATCAGAAACACAGGGTCAGAAACACTAATCAGAAACACAGGGCCGGAAACACAGGGCCAGAAACACTAATCAGAAACACTAATCAGAAACACAGGGTCAGAAACACTAATCAGAAACACAGGGTCAGAAACACTAATCAGAAACACAGGGCGGGAAACACAAATCAGAAACACAGGGTCAGAAACACAAGGTCAGAAAAACGAATAAGATACCCAGGGTCAGAAAATCAAGGGTCAGAAAAACACAGGTTCAGAAACACAGGTTCAGAAACACAGGGTCAGAAGCACAAAGTCAGATACACAGGGTCTGAAACACAGGTTAAGAAAAACTAATCAGAAACACAAGGTCAGGAACACTAATCAGAAACACAGGGTCAGAAACACTAATCAGAAACACAGGGTCAGAAACACTAATCAGAAACACAGGGTCAGAAACACTAATCAGAAACACAGGGTCGGAAACACTAATCAGAAACACAGGGTCAGAAACACTAATCAGAAACAAAGGGTCAGAAACACTAATCAGACACACAGGGTCAGAAACACTAACCAGAAACACAGGGTCAGAAACACTAATCAGACACACAGGGTCAGAAACACTAATCAGAAATACAGGGTCAGAAACACTAATCAGAAACACAAGGGTCAGAAACACAGGGTCAGAAACACTAACCAGAAACACAGGGTCAGAAACACTAATCAGAAACACAGGGTCAGAAACACTAATCAGAAACACAGGGTCAGAAACACTAATCAGAAACACAGGGTCGGAAACACTAATCAGAAACACAGGGCCGGAAACACTAATCAGAAACACAGGGTCAGAAACACTAATCAGAAACACAGGGTCGGAAACACTAATCAGAAACACAGGGCCGGAAACTCTAATCAGAAACACTGGGCCGGAAACACTAATCAGAAACACAGGGTCAGAAACACAGGGCCGGAAACACTAATCAGAAACACAGGGCCGGAAACACTAATCAGAAACACAGGGCCGGAAACACTAATCAGAAACACAGGGCCGGAAACACTAATCAGAAACACAGGGTCAGAAACACTAATCAGAAACACAGGGTCGGAAACACTAATCAGAAACACAGGGCCGGAAACACTAATCAGAAACACAGGGCCGGAAACACTAATCAGAAACACAGGGTCAGAAACACTAATCAGAAACACAAGGGTCAGAAACACAGGGTCAGAAACACAGGGTCGGAAACACAAGGAGGGAAACACAGGGTCAGAAACACTAATCAGAAACACAGGGTCAGAAACACTAATCAGAAACACAGGGTCAGAAACATTAATCAGAAACACAGGGCCGGAAACACTAATCAGAAACACAGGGCCGGAAACACTAATCAGAAACACAGGGCCGGAAACACTAATCAGAAACACAGGGTCAGAAACACAGGGCCGGAAACACTAATCAGAAACACAGGGCCGGAAACACTAATCAGAAACACAGGGCCGGAAACACTAATCAGAAACACAGGGCCAGAAACACTAATCAGAAACACAGGGTCAGAAACACTAATCAGAAACACAGGGCCGGAAACACTAATCAGAAACACATGGCCGAAACACTAATCAGAAACACAGGGTCAGAAACACTAATCAGAAACACAGGGCCGGAAACACTAATCAGAAACACAGGGCCGGAAACACTAATCAGAAACACAGGGCCGGAAACACTAATCAGAAACACAGGGCCGGAAACACTAATCAGAAACACAGGGCCGGAAACACTAATCAGAAACACAGGGCCGGAAACACTAATCAGAAACACAGGGCCGGAAACACTAATCAGAAACACAGGGCCGGAAACACTTATCAGAAACACTGGGCCGGAAACACTAATCAGAAACACTGGGCCGGAAACACTAATCAGAAACACAGGGTCAGAAACACTAATCAGAAACACAGGGTCAGAAACACTAATCAGAAACACTGGGAAGGAAACACTAATCAGAAACACAGGGTCAGAAACACTAATCAGAAACACAGGGCCGGAAACACAGGGCCAGAAACACTAATCAGAAACACTAATCAGAAACACAGGGTCAGAAACACTAATCAGAAACACAGGGTCAGAAACACTAATCAGAAACACAGGGCCGGAAACACAAATCAGAAACACAGGGTCAGAAACACAAGGTCAGAAAAACGAATAAGATACCCAGGGTCAGAAAATCAAGGGTCAGAAAAACACAGGTTCAGAAACACAGGTTCAGAAACACAGGGTCAGAAGCACAAAGTCAGATACACAGGGTCAGAAACACAGGTTAAGAAAAACTAATCAGAAACACAAGGTCAGGAACACTAATCAGAAACACAGGGTCAGAAACACTAATCAGAAACACAGGGTCAGAAACACTAATCAGAAACACAGGGTCAGAAACACTAATCAGAAACACAGGGTCGGAAACACTAATCAGAAACACAGGGTCAGAAACACTAATCAGAAACAAAGGGTCAGAAACACTAATCAGACACACAGGGTCAGAAACACTAACCAGAAACACAGGGTCAGAAACACTAATCAGACACACAGGGTCAGAAACACTAATCAGAAACACAGGGTCAGAAACACTAATCAGAAACACAAGGGTCAGAAACACAGGGTCAGAAACACTAACCAGAAACACAGGGTCAGAAACACTAATCAGAAACACAGGGTCAGAAACACTAATCAGAAACACAGGGTCAGAAACACTAATCAGAAACACAGGGTCGGAAACACTAATCAGAAACACAGGGCCGGAAACACTAATCAGAAACACTGGGCCGGAAACACTAATCAGAAACACAGGGTCAGAAACACAGGGCCGGAAACACTAATCAGAAACACAGGGCCGGAAACACTAATCAGAAACACAGGGCCGGAAACACTAATCAGAAACACAGGGCCGGAAACACTAATCAGAAACACAGGGTCAGAAACACTAATCAGAAACACAGGGTCGGAAACACTAATCAGAAACACAGGGCCGGAAACACTAATCAGAAACACAGGGCCAGAAACACTAATCAGAAACACAGGGTCAGAAACACTAATCAGAAACACAGGGCCGGAAACACAGGGTCAGAAACACTAATCAGAAACACAGGGCCGGAAACACTAATCAGAAACACAGGGTCAGAAACACTAATCAGAAACACAGGGCCAAAAACACTAATCAGAAACACTCATCAGAAACACTAATCAGAAACACAGGGTCGGAAACACTAATCAGAAACACAGGGCCGGAAACTCTAATCAGAAACACAGGGCCGGAAACACTAATCAGAAACACTGGGCCGGAAACACTAATCAGAAACACAGGGTCAGAAACACAGGGCCGGAAACACTAATCAGAAACACTAATCAGAAACACTAATCAGAAACACAGGGTCAGAAACACAGGGCCGGAAACACTAATCAGAAACACTAATCAGAAACACAGGGTCAGAAACACAGGGCCGGAAACACTAATCAGAAACACTGGGCCGGAAACACTAATCAGAAACACAGGGTCAGAAACACTGGGCCGGAAACACTAATCAGAAACACAGGGTCAGAAACACTGGGCCGGAAACACTAATCAGAAACACAGGGCCGGAAACACAAGGAGGGAAACACAGGGTCAGAAACACTAATCAGAAACACAGGGCCGGAAACACTAATCAGAAACACAGGGTCAGAAACACTAATCAGAAACACAGGGCCGGAAACACTAATCAGAAACACAGGGCCAGAAACACAGGGTCAGAAACACAGGGTCAGAAACACTAATCAGAAACACAAGGGTCAGAAACACAGGGTCAGAAACACTAACCAGAAACACAGGGTCGGAAACACAGGGCCGGAAACACTAATCAGAAACACAGGGCCAGAAACACAGGGTCAGAAACACAGGGTCAGAAACACTAATCAGAAACACAAGGGTCAGAAACACAGGGTCAGAAACACTAACCAGAAACACAGGGCCGGAAACACAAGGAGGGAAACACAGGGCCGGAAACACTAATCAGAAACACAGGGTCAGAAACACTAATCAGAAACACAGGGTCAGAAACACTAATCAGAAACACAGGGTCAGAAACACTAATCAGAAACACAGGGTCAGAAACACTAATCAGAAACACAGGGCCGGAAACACTAATCAGAAACACAGGGCCGGAAACACTAATCAGAAACACTGGGCCGGAAACACTAATCAGAAACACAGGGTCAGAAACACAGGGCCGGAAACACTAATCAGAAACACAGGGCCGGAAACACTAATCAGAAACACAGGGCCGGAAACACTAATCAGAAACACAGGGTCAGAAACACTAATCAGAAACACAGGGTCAGAAACACTAATCAGAAACACAGGGCCGGAAACACTAATCAGAAACACTGGGCCGGAAACACTAATCAGAAACACAGGGTCAGAAACACAGGGCCGGAAACACTCATCAGAAACACAGGGCCGGAAACACTAATCAGAAACACAGGGCCGGAAACACTAATCAGAAACACAGGGCCGGAAACATTAATCAGAAACACAGGGCCGGAAACACTAATCAGAAACACAGGGTCAGAAACACTAATGAGAAACACAGGGTCAGAAACACTAATCAGAAACACAGGGCCGGAAACACTAATCAGAAACACAGGGCCGGAAACACTAATCAGAAACACAGGGCCGGAAACACTAATCAGAAACACAGGGCCGGAAACACTAATCAGAAACACAGGGCCGGAAACACTAATCAGAAACACAGGGCCGGAAACACTAATCAGAAACACAGGGCCGGAAACACTAATCAGAAACACAGGGTCAGAAACACTAATCAGAAACACAGGGTCAGAAACACTAATCAGAAACACAGGGTCAGAAACACTAATCAGAAACACAGGGCCGGAAACACTAATCAGAAACACAGGGCCGGAAACACTAATCAGAAACACAGGGCCGGAAACACTAATCAGAAACACAGGGCCGGAAACACTAATCAGAAACACAGGGCCGGAAACACTAATCAGAAACACAGGGCCGGAAACACTTATCAGAAACACTGGGCCGGAAACACTAATCAGAAACACAGGGCCGGAAACACTGATCAGAAACACTGGGCCGGAAACACTAATCAGAAACACAGGGTCAGAAACACTAATCAGAAACACAGGGTCAGAAACACTAATCAGAAACACTGGGAAGGAAACACTAATCAGAAACACAGGGTCAGAAACACTAATCAGAAACACAGGGCCGGAAACACAGGGTCAGAAACACTAATCAGAAACACTAATCAGAAACACAGGGTCAGAAACACTAATCAGAAACACAGGGTCAGAAACACTAATCAGAAACACAGGGCCGGAAACACTAATCAGAAACACAGGGTCAGAAACACTAATCAGAAACACAGGGTCAGAAACACTAATCAGAAACACAGGGTCAGAAACACTAATCAGAAACACAGGGCCAGAAACACTAATCAGAAACACTAATCAGAAACACAGGGTCAGAAACACTAATCAGAAACACAGGGTCAGAAACACTAATCAGAAACACAGGGTCAGAAACACTAATCAGAAACACAGGGCCAGAAACACTAATCAGAAACACTAATCAGAAACACAGGGTCAGAAACACTAATCAGAAACACAGGGTCAGAAACACTAATCAGAAACACAGGGTCAGAAACACTAATCAGAAACACAGGGCCGGAAACACTAATCAGAAACACAGGGTCAGAAACACTAATCAGAAACAGAGGGCCGGAAACACAGGGTCAGAAACACTAATCAGAAACACAGGGTCAGAAACACTAATCAGAAACACAGGGCCGGAAACACAGGGTCAGAAACACAGGGTCAGAAACACTAATCAGAAACACAGGGTCGGAAACACAAGGAGGGAAACACAGGGTCAGAAACACTAATCAGAAACACAGGGTCAGAAACACTAATCAGAAACACAGGGTCGGAAACACAGGGCCGGAAACACAGGGTCAGAAACACTAATCAGAAACACAGGGTCAGAAACACTAATCAGAAACACAGGGCCGGAAACACAGGGTCAGAAACACAGGGTCAGAAACACTAATCAGAAACACAGGGTCAGAAACACTAATCAGAAACACAGGGTCAGAAACACTAATCAGAAACACAGGGTCAGAAACACTAATCAGAAACACAGGGTCAGAAACACTAATCAGAAACACAGGGTCAGAAACACTAATCAGAAACACAGGGCCGGAAACACTAATCAGAAACACAGGGCCGGAAACACTAATCAGAAACACAGGGCCGGAAACACTAATCAGAAACACAGGGCCAGAAACACTAATCAGAAACACAGGGTCAGAAACACTAATCAGAAACACAGGGTCAGAAACACTAATCAGAAACACAGGGTCAGAAACACTCATCAGAAACACAGGGTCAGAAACACTAATCAGAAACACAGGGTCAGAAACACTAATCAGAAACACAGGGCCGGAAACACTAATCAGAAACACAGGGCCGGAAACACTAATCAGAAACACTGGGCCGGAAACACTCATCAGAAACACAGGGTCAGAAACACAGGGCCGGAAACACTAATCAGAAACACAGGGCCGGAAACACTAATCAGAAACACAGGGCCGGAAACACTAATCAGAAACACAGGGCCGGAAACATTAATCAGAAACACAGGGCCGGAAACACTAATCAGAAACACAGGGTCAGAAACACTAATCAGAAACACAGGGTCAGAAACACTAATCAGAAACACAGGGCCGGAAACACTAATCAGAAACACAGGGCCGGAAACACTAATCAGAAACACAGGGCCGGAAACACTAATCAGAAACACAGGGCCGGAAACACTAATCAGAAACACAGGGCCGGAAACACTAATCAGAAACACAGGGCCGGAAACACTAATCAGAAACACATGGCCGGAAACACTAATCAGAAACACAGGGTCAGAAACACTAATCAGAAACACAGGGTCAGAAACACTAATCAGAAACACAGGGCCGGAAACACTAATCAGAAACACAGGGTCAGAAACACTAATCAGAAACACAGGGCCGGAAACACTAATCAGAAACACAGGGCCGGAAACACTAATCAGAAACACAGGGCCGGAAACACTAATCAGAAACACAGGGCCGGAAACACTAATCAGAAACACAGGGTCAGAAACACTAATCAGAAACACAGGGTCAGAAACACTAATCAGAAACACAGGGCCGGAAACACTAATCAGAAACACAGGGTCAGAAACACTAATCAGAAACACAGGGTCAGAAACACTAATCAGAAACACAGGGCAGGAAACACTAATCAGAAACACAGGGTCAGAAACACTAATCAGAAACACAGGGCCGGAAACACTAGGTCAGAAACACAGGTCAGAAACACTAATCAGAAACACAGGGTCAGAAACACTAATCAGAAACACAGGGTCAGAAACACTAATCAGAAACACAGGGTCAGAAACACTAATCAGAAACACAGGGCCGGAAACACTAATCAGAAACACAGGGTCAGAAACACTAATCAGAAACACAGGGTCAGAAACACTAATCAGAAACACAGGGTCAGAAACACTAATCAGAAACACAGGGCCAGAAACACTAATCAGAAACACTAATCAGAAACACAGGGTCAGAAACACTAATCAGAAACACAGGGTCAGAAACACTAATCAGAAACACAGGGTCAGAAACACTAATCAGAAACACAGGGCCAGAAACACTAATCAGAAACACTAATCAGAAACACAGGGTCAGAAACACTAATCAGAAACACAGGGTCAGAAACACTAATCAGAAACACAGGGTCAGAAACACTAATCAGAAACACAGGGCCGGAAACACTAATCAGAAACACAGGGTCAGAAACACTAATCAGAAACACAGGGCCGGAAACACAGGGTCAGAAACACTAATCAGAAACACAGGGTCAGAAACACTAATCAGAAACACAGGGCCGGAAACACAGGGTCAGAAACACAGGGTCAGAAACACTAATCAGAAACACAGGGTCGGAAACACAAGGAGGGAATCACAGGGTCAGAAACACTAATCAGAAACACAGGGCCGGAAACACAGGGTCAGAAACACTAATCAGAAACACAGGGTCAGAAACACTAATCAGAAACACAGGGCCGGAAACACAGGGTCAGAAACACAGGGTCAGAAACACTAATCAGAAACACAGGGTCAGAAACACTAATCAGAAACACAGGGTCAGAAACACTAATCAGAAACACAGGGTCAGAAACACTAATCAGAAACACAGGGTCAGAAACACTAATCAGAAACACAGGGTCAGAAACACTAATCAGAAACACAGGGCCGGAAACACTAATCAGAAACACAGGGCCGGAAACACTAATCAGAAACACAGGGCCGGAAACACTAATCAGAAACACAGGGCCAGAAACACTAATCAGAAACACAGGGTCAGAAACACTAATCAGAAACACAGGGTCAGAAACACTAATCAGAAACACAGGGTCAGAAACACTAATCAGAAACACATGGTCAGAAACACTAATCAGAAACACATGGTCAGCAACACTCATCAGAAACACAGGGTCAGAAACACTAATCAGAAACACAGGGCCGGAAACACTAATCAGAAACACAGGGCCGGAAACACTAATCAGAAACACAGGGCCGGAAACACTAATCAGAAACACAGGGCCGGAAACACTAATCAGAAACACAGGGCCGGAAACACTAATCAGAAACACAGGGCCGGAAACACTAATCAGAAACACAGGGCCGGAAACACTAATCAGAAACACAGGGCCGGAAACACTAATCAGAAACACAGGGCAGAAACACTAATCAGAAACACAGGGCAGGAAACACTAATCAGAAACACAGGGTCAGAAACACTAATCAGAAACACAGGGTCAGAAACACTAATCAGAAACACAGGGTCAGAAACACTAATCAGAAACACAGGGTCAGAAACACTAATCAGAAACACAGGGTCAGGAAACACTAATCAGAAACACAGGGTCAGAAACACTAATCAGAAACACAGGGTCAGAAACACTAATCAGAAACACAGGGTCAGAAACACTAATCAGAAACACAGGGTCAGAAACACTAATCAGAAACACAGGGTCAGAAACACTAATCAGAAACACAGGGCCAGAAACACTAATCAGAAACACTAATCAGAAACACAGGGTCAGAAACACTAATCAGAAACACAGGGTCAGAAACACTAATCAGAAACACAGGGTCAGAAACACTAATCAGAAACACAGGGCCAGAAACACTAATCAGAAACACTAATCAGAAACACAGGGTCAGAAACACTAATCAGAAACACAGGGTCAGAAACACTAATCAGAAACACAGGGTCAGAAACACTAATCAGAAACACAGGGCCGAAACACTAATCAGAAACACAGGGTCAGAAACACTAATCAGAAACACAGGGTCAGAAACACTAATCAGAAACACAGGGTCAGAAACACTAATCAGAAACACAGGGTCAGAAACACTAATCAGAAACACAGGGTCAGAAACACTAATCAGAAACACAGGGTCAGAAACACTAATCAGAAACACAGGGTCAGAAACACTAATCAGAAACACAGGGTCAGAAACACTAATCAGAAACACAGGGTCAGAAACACTAATCAGAAACACAGGGTCAGAAACACTAATCAGAAACACAGGGTCAGAAACACTAATCAGAAACACAGGGCCAGAAACACTAATCAGAAACACAGGGTCAGAAACACTAATCAGAAACACAGGGTCAGAAACACTAATCAGAAACACAGGGTCAGAAACACTAATCAGAAACACAGGGTCAGAAACACTAATCAGAAACACAGGGTCAGAAACACTAATCAGAAACACAGGGTCAGAAACACTAATCAGAAACACAGGGCCGGAAACACTAATCAGAAACACAGGGCCGGAAACACTAATCAGAAACACAGGGCCGGAAACACTAATCAGAAACACAGGGCCAGAAACACTAATCAGAAACACAGGGTCAGAAACACTAATCAGAAACACAGGGTCAGAAACACTAATCAGAAACACATGGTCAGCAACACTCATCAGAAACACAGGGTCAGAAACACTAATCAGAAACACAGGGTCAGAAACACTAATCAGAAACACAGGACCGGAAAACCTAATCAGAAACACAGGGCCGGAAACACTAATCAGAAACACAGGGTCAGAAACACTAATCAGAAACACAGGGTCAGAAACACTAATCAGAAACACAGGGTCAGAAACACTAATCAGAAACACAGGGTCAGAAACACTAATCAGAAACACAGGGTCAGAAACACTAATCAGAAACACAGGGTCAGAAACACTAATCAGAAACACAGGGTCAGAAACACTAATCAGAAACACAGGGTCAGAAACACTAATCAGAAACACAGGGTCAGAAACACTAATCAGAAACACAGGGTCAGAAACACTAATCAGAAACACAGGGTCAGAAACACTAATCAGAAACACAGGGTCAGAAACACTAATCAGAAACACAGGGTCAGAAACACTAATCAGAAACACAGGGTCAGAAACACTAATCAGAAACACAGGGTCAGAAACACTAATCAGAAACACAGGGTCAGAAACACTAATCAGAAACACAGGGTCAGAAACACTAATCAGAAACACAGGGTCAGAAACACTAATCAGAAACACAGGGTCAGAAACACTAATCAGAAACACAGGGTCAAAAAACACTAATCAGAAACACTCATCAGAAACACTAATCAGAAACACAGGGTCGGAAACACTAATCAGAAACACAGGGCCGGAAACTCTAATCAGAAACACAGGGCCGGAAACACTAATCAGAAACACTGGGCCGGAAACACTAATCAGAAACACAGGGTCAGAAACACAGGGCCGGAAACACTAATCAGAAACACTAATCAGAAACACAGGGTCAGAAACACAGGGCCGGAAACACTAATCAGAAACACTGGGCCGGAAACACTAATCAGAAACACAGGGTCAGAAACACTGGGCCGGAAACACTAATCAGAAACACAGGGTCAGAAACACTGGGCCGGAAACACTAATCAGAAACACAGGGCCGGAAACACAAGGAGGGAAACACAGGGTCAGAAACACTAATCAGAAACACAGGGCCGGAAACACTAATCAGAAACACAGGGTCAGAAACACTAATCAGAAACACAGGGTCAGAAACACTAATCAGAAACACAGGGTCAGAAACACTAGTCAGAAACACAGGGTCAGAAACACTAATCAGAAACACAGGGTCAGAAACACTAGGGTCAGAAACACAGGGTCAGAAACACTAGGTCAGAAACACAGGGCAGGAAACACTAATCAGAAACACAGGGTCAGAAACACTAATCAGAAACACAGGGTCAGAAACACTAATCAGAAACACAGGGTCAGAAACACTAATCAGAAACACAGGGTCAGAAACACTAATCAGAAACACAGGGTCA
The DNA here is from genome assembly GCA_031479575.1 of Coregonus ussuriensis. Taxonomy (NCBI): domain Eukaryota; kingdom Metazoa; phylum Chordata; class Actinopteri; order Salmoniformes; family Salmonidae; genus Coregonus; species Coregonus ussuriensis. The sequence goes on from CM062487.1 coordinate 57,408,303, forward strand.
GAAACACTAATCAGAAACACAGGGTCAGAAACACTAATCAGAAACACAGGGTCAGAAACACTAATCAGAAACACAGGGTCAGAAACACTAATCAGAAACACAGGGTCAGAAACACTAATCAGAAACACAGGGTCAGAAACACTAATCAGAAACACAGGGTCAGAAACACTAATCAGAAACACAGGGTCAGAAACACTAATCAGAAACACAGGGCCGGAAACACTAATCAGAAACACAGGGCCGGAAACACTAATCAGAAACACAGGGTCAGAAACACAGGGCCGGAAACACTAATCAGAAACACAGGGCCGGAAACACTAATCAGAAACACAGGGCCGAAACACTAATCAGAAACACAGGGTCAGAAACACTAATCAGAAACACAGGGTCAGAAACACTAATCAGAAACACAGGGCCGAAACACTAATCAGAAACACTGGGCCGGAAACACTAATCAGAAACACAGGGTCAGAAACACAGGGCCGGAAACACTCATCAGAAACACAGGGCCGGAAACACTAATCAGAAACACAGGGCCGGAAACACTAATCAGAAACACAGGGCCGGAAACATTAATCAGAAACACAGGGCCGGAAACACTAATCAGAAACACAGGGTCAGAAACACTAATGAGAAACACAGGGTCAGAAACACTAATCAGAAACACAGGGCCGGAAACACTAATCAGAAACACAGGGCCGGAAACACTAATCAGAAACACAGGGCCGGAAACACTAATCAGAAACACAGGGCCGGAAACACTAATCAGAAACACAGGGCCGGAAACACTAATCAGAAACACAGGGCCGGAAACACTAATCAGAAACACATGGCCGGAAACACTAATCAGAAACACAGGGTCAGAAACACTAATCAGAAACACAGGGTCAGAAACACTAATCAGAAACACAGGGCCGGAAACACTAATCAGAAACACAGGGCCGGAAACACTAATCAGAAACACAGGGCCGGAAACACTAATCAGAAACACAGGGCCGGAAACACTAATCAGAAACACAGGGCCGGAAACACTAATCAGAAACACAGGGCCGGAAACACTAATCAGAAACACAGGGTCCGGAAACACTAATCAGAAACACAGGGTCAGAAACACTAATCAGAAACACAGGGTCAGAAACACTAATCAGAAACACAGGGTCAGAAACACTAATCAGAAACACAGGGTCAGAAACACTAATCAGAAACACAGGGTCAGAAACACTAATCAGAAACACAGGGTCAGAAACACTAATCAGAAACACAGGGTCAGAAACACTAATCAGAACACAGGGTCAGAAACACTAATCAGAAACACAGGGTCAGAAACACTAATCAGAAACACAGGGTCAGAAACACTAATCAGAAACACAGGGTCAGAAACACTAATCAGAAACACAGGGTCAGAAACACTAATCAGAAACACAGGGTCAGAAACACTAATCAGAAACACAGGGTCAGAAACACTAATCAGAAACACAGGGTCAGAAACACTAATCAGAAACACAGGGTCAGAAACACTAATCAGAAACACAGGGTCAGAAACACTAATCAGAAACACAGGGTCAGAAACACTAATCAGAAACACAGGGTCAGAAACACTAATCAGAAACACAGGGTCAGAAACACTAATCAGAAACACAGGGTCAGAAACACTAATCAGAAACACAGGGTCAGAAACACTAATCAGAAACACAGGGTCAGAAACACTAATCAGAAACACAGGGTCAGAAACACTAATCAGAAACACAGGGTCAGAAACACTAATCAGAAACACAGGGCCGGAAACACTAATCAGAAACACAGGGTCAGAAACACTAATCAGAAACACAGGGCAGAAACACTAATCAGAAACACAGGGCCAGAAACACTAATCAGAAACACAGGGTCAGAAACACTAATCAGAAACACAGGGTCAGAAACACTAGGGTCAGAAACACAGGGTCAGAAACACTAATCAGAAACACAGGGTCAGGAAACACTAATCAGAAACACAGGGTCAGAAACACTAATCAGAAACACAGGGTCAGAAACACTAATCAGAAACACAGGGTCAGAAACACAGGGCCGGAAACACAGGGTCAGAAACACTAATCAGAAACACAGGGTCAGAAACACTAATCAGAAACACAGGGCCGGAAACACTAGGTCAGAAACACAGGGTCAGAAACACTAATCAGAAACACAGGGTCAGAAACACTAATCAGAAACACAGGGTCAGAAACACTAATCAGAAACACAGGGTCAGAAACACTAATCAGAAACACAGGGTCAGAAACACTAATCAGAAACACAGGGTCAGAAACACTAATCAGAAACACAGGGTCAGAAACACTAATCAGAAACACAGGGCCGGAAACACTAATCAGAAACACAGGGCCGGAAACACTAATCAGAAACACAGGGCCAGAAACACTAATCAGAAACACAGGGTCAGAAACACTAATCAGAAACACAGGGTCAGAAACACTAATCAGAAACACAGGGTCAGAAACACTAATCAGAAACACAGGGTCAGAAACACTAATCAGAAACACAGGGTCAGAAACACTAATCAGAAACACAGGGTCAGAAACACTAATCAGAAACACAGGGTCAGAAACACTAATCAGAAACACAGGGCCGGAAACACTAATCAGAAACACAGGGTCAGAAACACTATCAGAAACACAGGGCAGGAAACACTAATCAGAAACACAGGGCCGAAACACTAATCAGAAACACAGGGCCGGAAACACTAATCAGAAACACAGGGCCGAAACACTAATCAGAAACACAGGGCCGGAAACACTAATCAGAAACACAGGGTCCAGAAACACTAATCAGAAACACAGGGTCAGAAACACTAATCAGAAACACAGGCCGGAAACACTAATCAGAAACACAGGGCCGGAAACACTAATCAGAAACACAGGGCCGGAAACACTAATCAGAACACAGGGTCAGGAAACACTAATCAGAAACACAGGGCCGGAAACACTAATCAGAAACACAGGGCCGGAAACACTAATCAGAAACACAGGGCCGGAAACACTAATCAGAAACACAGGGTCAGAAACACAGGGTCAGAAACACTAATCAGAAACACAGGGCCGGAAACACTAATCAGAAACACAGGGCCGGAAACACTAATCAGAAACACAGGGTCAGAAACACTAATCAGAAACACAGGGTCAGAAACACTAATCAGAAACACAGGGCCGGAAACACAGGGTCAGAAACACAGGGCCGGAAACACTAATCAGAAACACAGGGTCAGAAACACTAATCAGAAACACAGGGTCAGAAACACTAATCAGAAACACAGGGCCGGAAACACTAATCAGAAACACAGGGTCAGAAACACTAATCAGAAACACTAATCAGAAACACAGGGTCAGAAACACAGGGTCAGAAACACAGGGTCAGAAACACAGGGCCAGAAACACAAGGAGGGAAACACTGGGACAGAATCACACAGGGCCTGAAACACTAATCAGAAACACAGGGTCAGAAACACTAATCAGAATCACAGGGTCAGAAACACTAATCAGAAACACAGGGTCAGAAACACTAATCAGAAACACTAATCAGAAACACAGGGTCAGAAACACAGGGTCAGAAACACAGGGCCAGAAACACAAGGAGGGAAACACTGGGACAGAATCTCACAGGGCCTGAAACACTAATCAGAAACAAACGGTCAGAAACACTAAGAAGATACACAGGGTCAGAAAACTAGTCTGAAACATATTGTCAGAAACACAGGGTCAGAAACAAAGGGTAAGAAACACTAATCAGAAACACAGGGTCAGAAAAAAAGGTTCAGAAATACTAATCAGATACACAGGTTCAGAAAACAAAGGGTCAGAAACACTATAATCATAATCAGAAACCCAGGGTCTGAAACACAGGGACAGCAACAGAAGGGTCAGAAAAACCAATCAGAAATCAGAAACACAGGGTCGGAAACACAGGGTCAGAAATACTAATCAGATACACAGGTTCAAAAAACTAATTAGAAACACAGGGTCAGAAACACTAATCAGAAACACAGGGTCAGAAACACTAATCAGAACCACAGGGCCGGAAACACTAATCAGAAACACAGGGTCAGAAACACTAATCAGAAACACAGGGTCAGAAACACTAATCAGAAACACAGGGTCAGAAACACTAATCAGAAACACAGGGTCAGAAACACTAATCAGAAACACAGGGTCAGAAACACTAATCAGAAACACAGGGTCAGAAACACTAATCAGAAACACAGGGTCAGAAACACTAATCAGAAACACAGGGTCAGAAACACTAACCAGAAACACAGGGTCAGAAACACTAACCAGAAACACAGGGTCAGAAACACAGGGTCAGAAACACAGGGTCAGAAACACAGGGTCAGAAACACAGGGTCAGAAACAGAAGGGTCAGAAACAGAAGGGTCAGAAACAGAAGGGTCAGAAACAGAAGGGTCAGAAACAGAAGGGTCAGAAACACAGGGTCAGAAACAGAAGGGTCAGAAACAGAAGGGTCAGAAACAGAAGGGTCAGAAACAGAACGGTCAGAAACAGAAGGGTCAGAAACAGAAGGGTCAGAAACAGAAGGGTCAGAAACAGAAGGGTCAGAAACAGAAGGGTTAGAATAACAGGGCCATTGTTAGACTTGTGTTTTTTGTTCTGTTACAAAAGTTTTGTATTGAGTTGCCAACAGGCCTTCTGTGGTTTGCTGTGGGTCAATGTGGTTCAATGTGCCATTGAAGCTAGAGAGAATCCCAGAGGACCTAGCTGCTAGCTAGCATGATGGGTAATGTAGTCATCCCTCTGTCTTCCTGGTGAAAGCTTCTCTGAGACATCCTATAGACCACAGCTCAATACAGTCAGTAAATCACTGTCCACACCCTAAAACACTTCCTAACCCTAAACCTCACTGAAACACTTTAACATACACTTACTGTGGCTCACAGGCTGTGGTAACAGTTGTTGCATTATATATTTTGAGAGCAGTAAACCAACCTGCTGTGGTTTAACCACAGGACTGCTTTAGACCACACTTTAAAAACACGTTATCTATTCACCACAGAAACAGAAAGGAGAAGAGAGGAGAGGAGAGGAATAGAGAGTAGAGGAGAGGAGAGGAGATGAGAGAGGAGGAGAGGAGAGGAGAGAGGATATGAGAGAGGAAATGAGGAGAGGAGAGGAGAGGAGAGGAGAGGAGAGGAGAGGAGAGGAGAGGAGAGGAGAGGAAAGGAAAGGAAAGGAAAGGAGAAGAGAGGAGAAGAGAAGAGAAGAGAAGAGAAGAGAAGAGAAGAGAAGAGAAGAGAAGAGAAGAGAAGAGAAGAGAAGAGAAGAGAAGAGAAGAGAAGAGAAGAGAAGAGAAGAGAGGAGAGGAGAGGAGAGGAGAGGAGAGGAGAGGAGAGGAGAGGAGAGGAGAGGAGAGGAGAGGAAATTAAATGAGAGGAGAGGAGAGGAGAGGAGAGGAGAGGAGAGGAGAGGAGAGGAGAGGAAATGAAATGAAATGAAATGAAATGAAATGAGAGGAGAGGAGAGGAGAGGAGAGGAGAGGAGAGGAGAGGAGAGGAGAGGAGAGGAGAGGAGAGGAGAGGAGATGAAATGAAATGAAATGAAATGAAATGAGAGGAGAGGAGAGGAGAGGAGAGGAGAGGAGAGGAGAGGAGAGGAGAGGAGAGGAGAGGAGAGGAGATGAAATGAAATGAGAGGAGAGAGGATATGAGAGAGGAGAGGAGAGGAGAGGAAAGGAGAGGAAAGGAGTAGAGTGGAAAGGGAGATGGGGAGGAGTGGAGAGGAGAATGTTGTGTCCACATCAGGTCCTCAGAGGCCACAGTCACCCGACACCACAGAGAGAGAAAATGAAAGCAAAGCACATAAAGGAGGGTTAGAGAGATATTTAGTGTGGAGATAGAGAATGAGGGATGGAGAGAGAGAGGAGGGATGTAGAGACAGAGGAGGGATGGGAGAGAGAGGGGAGGGATGGAGAGAGAGAAGGAGGGATGGAGAGAGAGAGGAGGGATGGGAGAGAGAAGGAGGGATGGAGAGAGAGGGGAGGGATGGAGAGAGAGAAGGAGGGATGGAGAGAGAGAGGAGGGATGGGAGAGAGAAGGAGGGATGGAGAGAGAGGGGAGGGATGGAGAGAGAGGGGAGGGATGGAGAGGGAGGAGGGATGGATAGAGAGAGAGGGGTGGAGAGAGGGATAGAGAGAGAGGGATGGAGAGAGAGACGGGTGGAGAGAGAGGGATGGAGAGAGAGAGACGGGTGGAGAGAGAGGGATGAGAGAGAGAGACGGGTGGAGAGAGAGGGATGATGGAGAGAGAGAGAGAGGGGGATGGAGAGAGAGGGATGGAGAGACAAGAGGGATGGAGAGAGAGAGAGGGTTGGAGAAAGAGAGACGGGTGGAGAGAGAGGGATGGAGAGACAAGAGGGATGAGAGAGAGAGGGGGATGGAGAGAGAGAGACGGGTGGAGAGAGAGGGATGGAGAGACAAGAGGGATGGAGAGAGAGAGTGGGATGGAGAGAGAGAGGAGGGATGGAGAGAGAGAGGAGGGATGGAGAGAGAGAGGAGGGATGGAGAGAGGAGGGATGGAGAGAGAGACGGTGGAGAGAGAGAGGAGGGATGGAGAGAGAGGGATGGAGAGACAAGAGGGATGGAGAGAGAGGGGGATGGAGAGAGAGACGGGTGGAGAGAGAGGGATGGAGAGAGAGGGGAGGGATGGAGAGAGAGACGGGTGGAGAGAGAGAGGAGGGATGGAGAGAGAGACGGGTGGAGAGAGAGGAGGGATGGAGAGAGAGACGGGTGGAGAGAGAGAGATGGGTGGAGAGAGAGAGAGATTGATGGAGAGAGAGAGGAGGGGTGGAGAGAGAGAGGAGGGATGGAGAGAGAGAGAGGAGGGATGGAGAGAGAGAGGAGGGATAGCGAGAGAGGAGGGATGGAGAGAGAGAGGGGAGGGATGGAGAGAGAGAGGAAGGATGGAGAGAGAGAGGAGGGATGGAGAGAGAGAGGGATGGAGAGAGAGAGGAGGGATGGAGAGAGAGAGGAGGGATAGAGAGAGAGAGAGAGAGGAGGGATAGAGAGAGAGAGAGGAGAGAGAGAGAGAGAGAGAGAGGAGAGAGAGAGAGAGAGAGAGAGAGAGAGAGAGAGAGAGAGAGAGAGAGAGAGAGAGAGAGAGAGAGAGAGAGAGAGAGAGAGAGAGAGAGAGAGAGAGAGAGAGAGAGAGAGAGAGAGAGAGAGAGAGAGAGAGAGAGAGAGTGTGGAGGGATAGAGAGAGGTGCATTACCGAGTGTGTTGAGACTGGAGGTGTTCTATCTTCTGCATTCTAGTCTACATGATGATGAAGGAAATGATTGCACTCTAGTCTACATGATGAAGGAAATGATTGCTAAGTGAATTACAGTTTGTTCTAGATGGGTTTTGAGTAAATTGGAGAGGGTGAAGCTTATTGCCAGGGATGTGATCGTTCTTTAGCTTTGACAGTGAAGGAGGACGTGATCTGTAGTTTCTGCTGCTGGACAGTTGGGACATGAACCTGTGTTGTGGAGTGATCCCATATTACATCTTGATCAACAGATGACTGATCATATTGTGTACCCATTGTTCAACCTCGCTGTTTGATGACAGAACACTGCCGCCTCCCACATCCATTTCCCCAATCGCCCCCCAGGCAGCGGCATCAATAACACCGGCCAGCCAAGAGGAGGAGAGGAGAGGGGGATGAGGAGAGGAGGATACCACAGCGTACCACACAGCACTCTGCCCTGGGGCCTTAGCCCCCTCCTCAACCCCCCACATAACACCTTCACCATTATAGCACCCCCATCCCTCATTCCCCCGACCCAGCATCATCCCCCCACCCCAGCCTCAACCCGCCAGCCTCGACCAGCAGGACACTGTGGAAGACCCCCGTCCACCCTACCCCAGCACCCCCACCCTAAACCCAACACTGCCCTGTCTATTAAGGGGCATGCTAACATGTTAGCCTAGCACTGCGCTGTTTATTTAAAGTAATTGTCCAGTGAAAATCAAAAGAATACTTGCTATTTCCTCATAGGGGATGATGTCATCCTCCTGTGGAGGATAAGATGGCCAATCAGAGGTCTATTTGCATTCATATTTTGAATGACCAGTATACGACAACACCGTTCTGTTGTGTGAGTACGCCCACAACATTCCAACACAGAAAAGCTACTTTTTAACATAGTTAATTTACAATGTTGGAAGGAAAACTATTTAACTCATACTGTAATTAATTATAGGTCATATTTAATAGAAATCTGGAAACACTGGACAGTTACTGTAGCAGAGGCATTCTAATGGCATTGCTATGCTGAGTGATGTCTGCTGGCTGGTCATGATACAGGGCTTGTGTCTTCTGATCCTTCCTGACAAGTGTTTATCTCTATGTAAGAATGCTGTTCATTGACTACAGCTCAGCCTTCAACACCATAGTACCCTGGGTCTGAACCCCACCCTGTGCAACTGGGTCCTGGACTTCCTGATGGGCCGCCCCCAGGTGGTGAAGGTAGGAAACAACACCTCCACTATGCTGATCCTCAACACAGGGGCCCCACAAGGGTGCGTGCTCAGCCCCGTCCTGTACTCCCTGTTCACATATGACTGCGTGGCCACGTTTACAGGGTATTTTAATCAATTATTTTGTGACATGTGAATATATTTGGTATAGTTGTATCTAAAAAGGATAACTTTTTTAATGTTTTAATTTGTATTTAATATTGTCCTCGCCTTCCTCCTCTGAGGAGCCTCCACTGTGGTACAAGGTATGTGGTTGCTAGATTTTCAGTATACGGTAGATGGCATATGGATGCTAGATTTTCAGTATATGGTAGATGGCATATGGATGCTAGATTTTCAGTATATGGTAGATGGCATATGGATGCTAGATTTTCAGTATATGGTAGATGGCATATGGATGCTAGATTTTCAGTATATGGTAGATGGCATATGGATGCTAGATTTTCAGTATATGGTAGATGGCATATGGATGCTAGATTTTCAGTATATGGTAGATGGCATATGGATGCTAGATTTTCAGTATATGGTAGATGGCATATGGATGCTAGATTTTCAGTATATGGTAGATGGCATATGGATGCTAGATTTTCAGTATATGGTAGATGGCATATGGATGCTAGATTTTCAGTATATGGTAGATGGCATATGGATGCTAGATTTTCAGTATATGGTAGATGGCATATGGATGCTAGATTTTCAGTATATGGTAGATGGCATATGGATGCTAGATTTTCAGTATATGGTAGATGGCATATGGTTGCTAGATTTTCAGTATATGGTAGATGGCATATGGTTGCTAGATTTTCAGTATATGGTAGATGGCATATGGATGCTAGATTTTCAGTATATGGTAGATGGCATATGGATGCTAGATTTTCAGTATATGGTAGATGGCATATGGATGCTAGATTTTCAGTATATGGTAGATGGCATATGGATGCTAGATTTTCAGTATATGGTAGATGGCATATGGTTGCTAGATTTTCAGTATACGGTAGATGGCATATGGATGCTAGATTTTCAGTATACGGTAGATGGCATATGGATGCTAGATTTTCAGTATATGGTAGATGGCATATGGATGCTAGATTTTCAGTATATGGTAGATGGCATATGGATGCTAGATTTTCAGTATATGGTAGATGGCATATGGATGCTAGATTTTCAGTATATGGTAGATGGCATATGGATGCTAGATTTTCAGTATATGGTAGATGGCATATGGATGCTAGATTTTCAGTATATGGTAGATGGCATATGGATGCTAGATTTTCAGTATATGGTAGATGGCATATGGATGCTAGATTTTCAGTATATGGTAGATGGCATATGGTTGCTAGATTTTCAGTATATGGTAGATGGCATATGGTTGCTAGATTTTCAGTATATGGTAGATGGCATATGGATGCTAGATTTTCAGTATATGGTAGATGGCATATGGATGCTAGATTTTCAGTATATGGTAGATGGCATATGGATGCTAGATTTTCAGTATATGGTAGATGGCATATGGTTGCTAGATTTTCAGTATATGGTAGATGGCATATGGTTGCTAAATTTTCAGTATATGGTAGATGGCATATGGTTGCTAGATTTTCAGTATATGGTAGATGGCATATGGTTGCTAGATTTTCAGTATATGGTAGATGGCATATGGTTGCTAGATTTTCAGTATATGGTAGATGGCATATGGATGCTAGATTTTATGGTAGAGTGGCGAGATGAAAGCCACTCCTCAGTAAAAGGCACGGCAGCCCGCTTGGAGTTAGCCAAAGGGCACCTAAAGGACTCTTGATGAAACCAAGATTGAACTCTTTGGCCTGGATGCCAAGTGTCATGTCTGGATTAAACCTGGCAACATCCCTACGGTGAAACATGATGGTGGAAGTGATGTTGTGGGGATGATTTTTAGCAGCAGGGACTGGGAGACCAGTCAGGATCGAGGGAAAGATGAACGGGGGGCAACGTACAGAGAGACGCTTGATGAAAAGCTGCTCCAGAGCTCTCAGGACCTCAGACTGAGGTGAAGGTTCACCTTCCAACAGGACAATGACCCTAAGCACACAGCCAAGACAACGCAGGAGTGGCTTCGGGACAAGTCTCTGAATGTCCTTGAGTGGCCCAGCCAGAGCCCGGACTTGAACTTGATCTAACATCTTTGGAGAGACCTGAAAATAGCTGTGCAGCGATGCTCCCCATCCAACCTGACAGAGCTTGAGATAATCTGCAGAGAAGAATGGGAGAAACTCCCCAAATACAAGTGTGCCAAGCTTGTAGCGTCGTACCCAAGAAGACTCTAGGCTGTAATCGCTGCCAAAGGTGCTTCAACAAAGTACTGAGTAAAGGGTCTGAATACTTATGTAAATGTGATATTTCCGTTTTTTATTTGTAATACATTTACAAAAATGTCTAAAAACGTGTTTTTGCTTTGTCATTAAGGGGTATTGTGTAATTTAATCCATTTTAGAATAGGGCTGTAACGTAACAAAATTTGAAACATTTCAAGGGGTCTGAATACTTTCCGAATGCACTGTAGGCAGAGGTAAAAGTGACTAGGCAATCAGGATAGATCATAAACATAGTAGCAGCAGCGTATGGGTTAGGGTTAGGGTTAAATGGGTTAGGGTATGTGAAGAGTGTGAAAGAGTGTTGGAGTGTCAGTGCAGTATGTGTGAGTGAGTGGGTAGAGTCCAGTGAGTGGGTAGAGTCCAGTGAGTGTGTGGGTAGAGTCCAGTGAGTGGGTAGAGTCCAGTGAGTGTGTGGGTAGAGTCCAGTGAGTGGGTAGAGTCCAGTGAGTGGGTAGAGTCCAGTGAGTGTGTGGGTAGAGTCCAGTGTGTGGGTAGAGTCCAGTGAGTGTGTGGGTAGAGTCCAGTGAGTGGGTAGAGTCCAGTGTGTGGGTAGAGTCAAGTGTGTGGGTAGAGTCCAGTGTGTGGGTAGAGTCCAGTGAGTGTGTGGGTAGAGTCCAGTGAGTGGGTAGAGTCCAGTGTGTGGGTAGAGTCCAGTGAGTGGGTAGAGTCCAGTGAGTGTGTGGGTAGAGTCCAGTGAGTGGGTAGAGTCCAGTGAGTGTGTGGGTAGAGTCCAGTGAGTGGGTAGAGTCCAGTGAGTGTGTGGGTAGAGTCCAGTGAGTGGGAAGAGTCCAGTGAGTGTGTGGGTAGAGTCCAGTGAGTGGGAAGAGTCCAGTGAGTGTGTGGGTAGAGTCCAGTGAGTGGGTAGAGTCCAGTGAGTGTGTGGGTAGAGTCCAGTGAGTGCTTTCCGAATGCACTGTAGGCAGAGGTAAAAGTGACTAGGCAATCAGGATAGATCATAAACATAGTAGCAGCAGCGTATGGGTTAGGGTTAGGGTTAAATGGGTTAGGGTATGTGAAGAGTGTGAAAGAGTGTTGGAGTGTCAGTGCAGTATGTGTGAGTGAGTGGGTAGAGTCCAGTGAGTGGGTAGAGTCCAGTGAGTGTGTGGGTAGAGTCCAGTGAGTGGGTAGAGTCCAGTGAGTGTGTGGGTAGAGTCCAGTGAGTGGGTAGAGTCCAGTGAGTGGGTAGAGTCCAGTGAGTGTGTGGGTAGAGTCCAGTGTGTGGGTAGAGTCCAGTGAGTGTGTGGGTAGAGTCCAGTGAGTGGGTAGAGTCCAGTGTGTGGGTAGAGTCAAGTGTGTGGGTAGAGTCCAGTGTGTGGGTAGAGTCCAGTGAGTGTGTGGGTAGAGTCCAGTGAGTGGGTAGAGTCCAGTGTGTGGGTAGAGTCCAGTGAGTGGGTAGAGTCCAGTGAGTGTGTGGGTAGAGTCCAGTGAGTGGGTAGAGTCCAGTGAGTGTGTGGGTAGAGTCCAGTGAGTGGGTAGAGTCCAGTGAGTGTGTGGGTAGAGTCCAGTGAGTGGGAAGAGTCCAGTGAGTGTGTGGGTAGAGTCCAGTGAGTGGGAAGAGTCCAGTGAGTGTGTGGGTAGAGTCCAGTGAGTGGGTAGAGTCCAGTGAGTGTGTGGGTAGAGTCCAGTGAGTGGGTAGAGTCCAGTGAGTGTGTGGGTAGAGTCCAGTGAGTGGGTAGAGTCCAGTGAGTGTGTGGGTAGAGTCCAGTGTGTGGGTAGAGTCCAGTGAGTGTGTGGGTAGAGTCCAGTGAGTGGGTAGAGTCCAGTGTGTGGGTAGAGTCCAGTGTGTGGGTAGAGTCCAGTGAGTGGGTAGAGTCCAGTGTGTGGGTGGGTAGAGTCTAGTGAGTGGGTGGGTAGAGTCCAGTGTGTGGGTTTAGTCCAGTGTGTGGGTAGAGTCCAGTGTGTGGGTAGAGTCCAGTGTGTGGGTAGAGTCCAGTGAGTGGGTAGAGTCCAGTGTGTGGGTAGAGTCCAGTGTGTGGGTAGAGTCCAGTGGGTGGGTAGAGTCCAGTGAGTGGGTAGAGTCCAGTGAGTGTGTGGGTAGAGTCCAGTGAGTGGGTAGAGTCCAGTGAGTGAATACTTTCCGAATGCACTGTAGGCAGAGGTAAAAGTGACTAGGCAATCAGGATAGATCATAAACATAGTAGCAGCAGCGTATGGGTTAGGGTTAGGGTTAGGGTTAGGGTTAAATGGGTTAGGGTATGTGAAGAGTGTGAAAGAGTGTTGGAGTGTCAGTGCAGTATGTGTGAGTGAGTAAGTAGAGTCCAGTGAGTGTGTAGGTAGAGTCCAGTGAATGGGTAGAGTCCAGTGAGTGTGTGGGTAGAGTCCAGTGAGTGGGTAGAGTCCAGTGAGTGTGTGGGTAGAGTCCAGTGAGTGGGTAGAGTCCAGTGAGTGTATAGGTAGAGTCCAGTGAGTGTGTGGGTAGAGTCCAGTGTGTGGGTAGAGTCCAGTGTGTGGGTAGAGTCCAGTGTGTGGGTAGAGTCCAGTGAGTGGGTAGAGTCCAGTGTGTGGGTGGGTAGAGTCTAGTGAGTGGGTAGAGTCCAGTGAGAGTGTGGGTAGAGTCCAGTGTGAGGGTAGAGTCCAGTGAGTGGGTAGAGTCCAGTGTGTGGGTAGAGTCCAGTGTGTGGGTAGAGTCCAGTGTGTGGGTAGAGTCCAGTGAGTGGGTAGAGTCCAGTGTGTGGGTGGGTAGAGTCTAGTGAGTGGGTGGGTAGAGTCCAGTGTGTGGGTTTAGTCCAGTGTGTGGGTAGAGTCCAGTGTGTGGGTAGAGTCCATGTAAAGGGAGCCAGTGTAAAGGGAGCCAGTTTGTGGGCAGAGTCCAGTGTGTGGGTAGAGTCCAGTGAGTGGGTATAGTCCAGTGTGTGGGTGGGTAGAGTCTAGTGAGTGGGTAGAGTCCAGTAAGTGTATGGGTAGAGTCCAGTGTGTGGGTAGAGTCCAGTCTGTGGGTAGATTCCAGTGTGTGGGTAGAGTCCAGTGTGTGGGTAGAGTCCAGTGGGTGGGTAGAGTCCAGTGAGTGGGTAGAGTCCAGTGAGTGTGTGGGTAGAGTCCAGTGAGTGGGTAGAGTCCAGTGGGTCGGTAGAGACCAGTGAGCGGGTAGAGTCCAGTGATTGGGTAGAGTCCAGTGTGTGGGTAGAGTCCAGTGAGTGGGTAGAGTCCAGTGTGTGGGTAGAGTCCAGTGAGTGGTTAGAGTCCAGTGAGTGGGTAGAGTCCAGTGTGTGGGTAGAGTCCAGTGTGTGGGTAGAGTCCAGTGAGTGGGTAGAGTCCAGTGTGTGGGTGGGTAGAGTCTAGTGAGTGGGTAGAGTCCAGTGAGTGTGTGGGTAGAGTCCAGTGAGTGGGTAGAGTCCAGTGAGTCGGTAGAGTCCAGTGTGTGGGTAGAGTCCAGTGTGTGGGTAGAGTCCAGTGAGTGGGTAGAGTCCAGTGTGTGGGTGGGTAGAGTCTAGTGAGTGAGTAGAGTCCAGTATGGGGGTAGAGTCCAGTGAGTGGGTAGAGTCCAGTGAGTGTGTGGGTAGAGTCCAGTGTGTGGGTAGAGTCCAGTGAGTGGGTAGAGTCCAGTGTGTGGGTACAGTCCAGTGTGTGGGTAGAGTCCAGTGAGTGGGTAGAGTCCAGTGTGTGGGTAGAATCCAGTGGGTGGGTAGAGTCCAGTGAGTGGGTAGAGTCCAGTGTGTGGGTACAGTCCAGTGAGTGGTTAGAATCCAGTGTGTGGGTAGAGTCCAGTGTGTGGGTAGAGTCCAGTGAGTGGGTAGAGTCCAGTGAGTGGGTAGAGTCCAGTGTGTGGGTAGAGTCTAGTGAGTGGGTAGAGTCCAGTGTGTGGGTAGAGTCCAGTGTGTGGGTAGAGTCCAGTGTGGGGGTAGAGTCCAGTGAGTGGGTAGAGTCCAGTGAGTGGGTAGAGTCCAGTGTGTGGGTAGAGTCCAGTGAGTGGGTAGAGTCCAGTGTGTGGGTGGGTAGAGTCTAGTGAGTGGGTAGAGTCCAGCGAGTGTGTGGGTAGAGTCCAGTGTGTGGGTAGAGTCCAGTGTGTGGGTAGAGTCCAGTGTGTGTAGATTCCAGTGAGTGGGTAGAGTCCAGTGGGTGGGTAGAGTCCAGTGAGTGGGTAGAGTCCAGTGAGTGTGTGGGTAGAGTCCAGTGAGTGGGTAGAGTCCAGTGGGTGGGTAGAGTCCAGTGAGCGGGTAGAGTCCAGTGAGTGGGTAGAGTCCAGTGTGTGGGTAGAGTCCAGTGAGTGGGTAGAGTCCAGTGTGTGGGTAGAGTCCAGTGAGTGGGTAGGTTCCAGTGTGTGGGTAGAGTCCATTGGGTGGGTAGAGTCCAGTGAGTGGGTAGAGTCCAGTGAGTGTGTGGGTAGAGTCCAGTGAGTGGGTAGAGTCCAGTGAGTCGGTAGAGTCCAGTGTGTGGGTAGAGTCCAGTGTGTGGGTAGAGTCCAGTGAGTGGGTAGAGTCCAGTGTGTGGGTGGGTAGAGTCTAGTGAGTGAGTAGAGTCCAGTATGGGGGTAGAGTCCAGTGAGTGGGTAGAGTCCAGTGAGTGTGTGGGTAGAGTCCAGTGTGTGGGTAGAGTCCAGTGAGTGGGTAGAGTCCAGTGTGTGGGTACAGTCCAGTGTGTGGGTAGAGTCCAGTGAGTGGGTAGAGTCCAGTGTGTGGGTAGAATCCAGTGGGTGGGTAGAGTCCAGTGAGTGGGTAGAGTCCAGTGTGTGGGTACAGTCCAGTGAGTGGTTAGAATCCAGTGTGTGGGTAGAGTCCAGTGTGTGGGTAGAGTCCAGTGAGTGGGTAGAGTCCAGTGAGTGGGTAGAGTCCAGTGTGTGGGTAGAGTCTAGTGAGTGGGTAGAGTCCAGTGTGTGGGTAGAGTCCAGTGTGTGGGTAGAGTCCAGTGTGGGGGTAGAGTCAAGTGAGTGGGTAGAGTCCAGTGAGTGGGTAGAGTCCAGTGTGTGGGTAGAGTCCAGTGAGTGGGTAGAGTCCAGTGTGTGGGTGGGTAGAGTCTAGTGAGTGGGTAGAGTCCAGCGAGTGTGTGGGTAGAGTCCAGTGTGTGGGTAGAGTCCAGTGTGTGGGTAGAGTCCAGTGTGTGGGTAGATTCCAGTGAGTGGGTAGAGTCCAGTGGGTGGGTAGAGTCCAGTGAGTGGGTAGAGTCCAGTGAGTGTGTGGGTAGAGTCCAGTGAGTGGGTAGAGTCCAGTGGGTGGGTAGAGTCCAGTGAGCGGGTAGAGTCCAGTGAGTGGGTAGAGTCCAGTGTGTGGGTAGAGTCCAGTGAGTGGGTAGAGTCCAGTGTGTGGGTAGAGTCCAGTGAGTGGGTAGGTTCCAGTGTGTGGGTAGAGTCCATTGGGTGGGTAGAGTCCAGTGAGTGGGTAGAGTCCAGTGAGTGTGTGGGTAGAGTCCAGTGAGTGGGTAGAGTCCAGTGGGTGGGTAGAGTCCAGTGAGCGGGTAGAGTCCAGTGAGTGGGTAGAGTCCAGTGTGTGGGTAGAGTCCAGTGAGTGGGTAGAGTCCAGTGTGTGGGTAGAGTCCAGTGAGTGGGTAGAGTCCAGTGTGTGGGTAGAGTCCAGTGTGTGGGTAGAGTCCAGTGAGTGGGTAGAGTCCAGTGTGTGGGTGGGTAGAGTCTAGTGAGTGGGTAGAGTCCAGTGAGTGTGTGGGTAGAGTCCAGTGTGTGGGTAGAGTCCAGTGAGTGGGTAGAGTCCAGTGTGTGGGTAGAGTCCAGTGTGTGGGTAGAGTCCAGTGAGTGGGTAGAGTCCAGTGTGTGGGTGGGTAGAGTCTAGTGAGTGGGTAGAGTCCAGTGTGGGGGTAGAGTCCAGTGAGTGTGTGGGTAGAGTCCAGTGACTGTGTGGGTAGAGTCCAGTTTGTGGGTAGAGTCCAGTGTGTGGGTAGAGTCCAGTGTGTGGGTAGAGTCCAGTGTGTGTGTAGAGTCCAGTGAGTGGGTAGAGTCCAGTGTGTGGGTAGAGTCCAGTGTGTGGGTAGAGTAGTGAGTGTGTGGGTAGAGTCCAGTGTGTGGGTAGAGTCCAGTGTGTGGGTAGAGTCCAGTGTGTGGGTAGAGTCCAGTGTGTGGGTTGAGTCTAGTGTGTGGGTAGAGTCTAGTGAGTGGGTTGAGTCCAGTGTGTGGGTAGAGTCCAGTGATTGGGTAGAGTCCAGTGAGTGTGTGGGTAGAGTCCAGTGTGTGGGTAGAGTCCAGTGTGTGGGTAGAGTCTAGTGTGTGGGTAGAGTCTAGTGTGTGGGTAGAGTCTAGTGAGTGGGTAGAGTCCAGTGTGTGGGTAGAGTCCAGTGTGTGGGTAGAGCAGTGAGTGTGTGGGTAGAGTCCAGTGTGTGGGTAGAGTCCAGTGAGTGTGCATAGAGCCAGTATAAAGGGAGCCAGTATAAAGGGAGTCAGTATAAAGGGAGCCAGTATAAAGGGAGCCAGTATAAAGGGAGCCAGTATAAAGGGAGCCAGTATAAAGGGTGCCAGTATAAAGGGAGCCAGTATAAAGGGAGCCAGTATTAAGGGAGCCAGTATAAAGGGAGTCAGTATAAAGGGAGTCAGTATAAAGGGAGCCAGTATAAAGGGAGTCAGTATAAAGGGAGCCAGTATAAAGGGAGCCAGTATAAAGGGAGCCAGTATAAAGGGAGCCAGTATAAAGGGAGCCAGTGTAAAGGGAGCCAGTATAATAATAATATGCCATTTAGCAGACGCTTTTATCCAAAGCGACTTACAGTCATGCGTGCATACATTTTTTTTGTGTATGGGTGGTCCCGGGGATCGAACCCACTACCTTGGCGTTACAAGCGCCGTGCTCTACCAGCTGAGCTACAGAGGACCACGTATAAAGGGAGTCAGTATAAAGGGAGTCAGTATAAAGGGAGCCAGTATAAAGGGAGTCAGTATAAAGGGAGTCAGTATAAAGGGGGTCAGTATATAGGGAGTCAGTATAAAAGGAGTCAGTGCAAAACAATTAAGATAAATAAATCAATAATAAAGGGTGTTAATGTAAATAGTCCGGGTAGCTATTTGATTAACTGTTCAGCAGTCTTATGGCTTGGGGTAGAAGCCTTGGCTCTCCGGTACCGCTTGGCCTGCTCTAGCAGAGAGAACAGTCTGCGACTTGGGTGGCTGGAGTCTTTGTCTGTTTTTAGGGCATTCCTCTGACACCGCCTGGTATAGAGGTCCTGGATGGCAGGGAGCTCTGCCCCAGTGATGTACTGGGCCGTACACACTACCCTCTGTAGCGCCTTGCTGTCGGATGCCGAGCAGTTACCATACAAAGCTTTTTGAGGATCTGAGGGCCCATGCCAAATCTTTTCAGCCTCCTGAGGGGGAAGAGGCATTGTTGTGCCCTCTTCACGACTCTGGTGGTGTGTTTGGACCATGATAGGTCCTTAGTGGTGTGGACACAGAGAAACTTGAAGCTCTCAACCCGCTCCACTACAGCCTCGTCGATGTGAATGGGGCCCTGCTTGGCCCTCCGTTTCCAGTAGTCCACAATCAGCTCCTTTGCCTTGACCACGTTGAGGGAGAGGTTGTTGTCCTGGCACCACACTGCCAGGTCTCTGACCTCCTCCCTATAGGCTGTCTCATCGTTGAGGGAGAGGTTGTTATCCTGGCACCACACGGCCATATTACCATCCAGCTACCTCCTCAACCCCCTTATTACCATATTACCATCCAGCTACCTCCTCAACCCCCTTATTACCATATTACCATCCAGCTACCTCCTCAACCCCCTCATTACCATATTACCATCCAGCTACTCCTCAACCCCCTCATTACCATATTACCATCCAGCTACTCCTCAACCCCCTTATTACCATATTACCATCCAGCTACCTCCTCAACCCCCTCATTACCATATTACCATCCAGCTACTCCTCAACCCCCTCATTACCATATTACCATCCAGCTACTCCTCAACCCACTAGGTGAGAGCAGTGCTAAGCAACGCAATTTACTGGATAATTATTACCTTCATATGGAAATTCCCCTAGTCCCACTTAAAGGGTACTTTTCTTATTAAATTAAGTAAAACAATCATCAATGAACTTTAAATTAGTCTGGAGTAAAAAAATATACATTTTTGTTGTTTAATAATTAGCAGGCAGTAATGCAGCACACAATCATCAATGTACTATAAATTAGTCTGGAGTAAAATAATATATATTTTTGTGGTTTAATAATTAGCAGGCAGTAATGCAGTAATATTAATTGCATTTAGTCTCCAGCCTCGGGAGACAGAGAGAACCTGGGGCCATCTTGCCGCCTCCTGAAATAGAGAATTCCCATGAATTTGAGAAAAAATGGAATCCACTCTTAAGCGCTAAATAACCCCTGGGAGGGAGAGAAGCCTTAATTAGCCTCTCACTGTGTTCCTCTCACTGTGTTCCTCTCACTGTGTTCCTCTCACTGTGCTCCTCTCACTGTGCTCCTCTCACTGTGCTCCTCTCACTGTGCTCCTCTCACTGTGCTCCTCTCACTGTGTTCCTCTCACTGTGTTCCTCTCACTGTGCTGAAACGGATTGAAATGGAGCACAGCAATTATTAAACCTAACAGTTTTTATAACACATACCCCACCACCATGTGATGATGTTGATAGTGATGGTGGTGATGATGGTGGTGATGGTCATGATGGTGGTGATGGTCATGATGGTGGTTGTGGTGATGATGGTATTGATGATGGTGGTGGTGATGATTTTAGTGGTGATGGTAGTGATGATGATGGTGGTGCTGGTAATTATAGTGGTGATCATGATGTGATGATTGTATTGAGGGTGGGGGTGATGGTGATGAGGATGGAGATGGTGTTGATGATGGAGATTGTGATGGTGATGGTGGTGGTGATGGTAATGATGGTGGTGGTAATGATGGTAGTGATGGCGAGGATGGTGTTGTGATGATGGTAGAAGATGGTGATGATGATGGTGGTGTGATAGTGAGGGTGGTGATGGGGTGGTGATGATGATGATGGTTGTGATGAAGGTGATGGTTTTGGTGAAGATGGGGATGGTGGTGATGGTAATGATGATGGTAGTGGTGATGATGATGGTGGTGGTGGTAGTGATGGGGTGGTGGGGTGATGGTAGTGATGGGGATGGTGGTGATTACATTTACATTTACGTCATTTAGCAGACGCTCTTATCCAGAGCGACTTACAAATTGGTGCATTCACCTTATAGCCAGTGGGATAACCACTTTACAATGTTTTTTTTTATTATTTTATTTTTTTGGGGGGGGGGTGGTAAGGGGGGGTAGAAGGATTACTTTATCCTATCCCAGGTATTCCTTAAAGAGGTGGGGTTTCAAATGTCTCCGGAAGGTGGTGAGTGACTCCGCTGTCCTGGCGTCGTGAGGGAGCTTGTTCCACCATTGGGGTGCCAGAGCAGCGAACAGTTTTCACTGGGCTTCCGCAGACGTAGGGGAGCCAGCAGGCCAGAGGTGGATGAATGCAATGCCCTAGTTTGGGTGTAGGGACTGATCAGAGCCTGAAGGTACGGAGGTGCCGTTCCCCTCACAGCTCCGTAGGCAAGCACCATGGTCTTGTAGCAGATGCGAGCTTCAACTGGAAGCCAGTGGAGTGTGCGGAGGAGCGGGGTGACATGAGAGAACTTGGGAAGGTTGAACACCAGACGAGCTGCGGCATTCTGGATGAGTTGTAGGGGTTTAATGGCACAGGCAGGGAGCCCAGCCAACAGCGAGTTGCAGTAATCCAGACGGGAGATGACAAGTGCCTGGATTAGGACCTGTGCCGCTTCCTGTGTAAGGCAGGGTCGTACTCTACGAATGTTGTAGAGCATGAACCTACAGGATCGGGTCACCGCCTTGATGTTAGTGGAGAATGACAGGGTGTTGTCTAGGTTCACGCCAAGGCTCTTCGCACTCTGGGAGGAGGACACAACGGAGTTGTCAACCGAGATGGCGAGATCATGGAACGGGCAGTCCTTCCCCGGGAGGAGAGCAGCTCCGTCTTGCCAAGGTTCAGCTTGAGGTGATGATCCGTCATCCATACTGATATGTCTGCCAGACATGCAGAAATGCGATTCGCCACCTGGTTATCAGAAAGGGGAAAGGAGAAGATTAGTTGTGTGTCGTCTGCGTATCAATGATAGGAGAGACCATGTGAGGATTTGACAGAGCCAAGTGACTTGGTGTATAGCGAGAATAGGAGAGGGCCTAGAACTGAGCCCTGGGGGACACCAGTGGTGAGAGCACGTGGTGCGGAGACAGCTTCTCGCCACGCCACTTGGTAGGAGCGACCGGTCAGGTAGGACGCAATCCAAGAGTGAGCCGCGCCTGAGATGCCCAGCTCGGAGAGGGTGGAGAGGAGGATCTGATGGTTCACAGTATCAAAGGCAGCAGACAGGTCTAGAAGGACAAGAGCAGAGGAGAGAGAGTTAGCTTTAGCAGTGCGGAGAGCCTCCGTGACACAGAGAAGAGCAGTCTCAGTTGAATGACCAGTCTTGAAACCTGACTGGTTTGGATCAAGAAGGTCATTCTGAGAGAGATAGCAAGAGAGTTGGCTAAAGACGGCACGCTCAATAGTTTTGGAGAGAAAATAAAGAAGGGATACTGGTCTGTAGTTGTTGACATCAGAGGGATCGAGTGTTGGTTTTTTGAGAAGGGGTGCAACTCTCGCTCTCTTGAAGACGGAAGGGACATAGCCAGCGGTCAAGGATGAGTTGATCAGTGAGGTGAGGTAAGGGAGAAGGTCACCGGAGATGGTCTGGAGAAGAGAGGAGGGGATAGGGTCAAGCGGGCAGGTTGTTGGGCGGCCGGCCGTCACAAGTCGCAAGATTTTATCTGGAGAGAGAGGGGAGAAAGAAGTCAAAGCATATGGTAGGGCAGTGTGAGCAGGACCAGCAGTGTCATTTGACTTAACAAACGAGGATCGGATGTCGTCAACCTTCTTTTCAAAATGGTTGACGTAGTCATCCACAGAGAGGGAGGTGGGGGAGGATTCAGCAGGGATGAGAAGGTGGCAAAGAGCTTCCTAGGGTTAGAGGCAGATGCTTGGAATTTAGAGTGGTAGAAAGTGGCCTTAGCAGCAGAAACAGATGAAGAAAATGTAGAGAGGAGGGAGTGAAAAGATACCAGGTCCGCAGGGAGTCTAGTTTTCCTCCATTTCCGCTCGGCTGCCCGGAGCCCTGTTCTGTGAGCTCGCAATGAGTCATCAAGCCACGGAGCTGGAGGGGAGGACCGAGCCGGCCGGGAGGATAGGGGACATAGAGAGTCAAAGGATGCAGAAAGGGAGGAGAGGAGGGTTGAGGAGGCAGAATCAGGAGATTGGAGGGAGAAGGATTGAGCAGAGGGAAGAGATGATAGGATGGAAGAGGAGAGAGTAGCGGGAGAGAGAGAGCGAAGGTTGCGACGGTGCATTACCATCTGAGTAGGGGCAGAGTGAGTAGTGTTGGAGGAGAGCGAGAGAGAAAAGGATACAAAGTAGTGGTCTGAGACATGGAGGGGAGTTGCAGTGAGATTAGTAGAAGAACAGCATCTAGTAAAGATGAGGTCAAGCGTATTCCCTGCCTTGTGAGTAGGGGGGGACGGTGAGAGGGTGAGGTCAAAAGAGGAGAGGAGTGGAAAGAATGAGGCAGAGAGAAATGAGTCAAAGGTAGACGTAGGGAGGTTGAAGTCCCCCAGAACTGTGAGGGGTGAGCCATCCTCAGGAAAGGAACTTATCAAGGCGTCAAGCTCATTGATGAACTCTCCAAGGGAACCTGGAGGGCGATAAATGACAAGGATGTTAAGCTTAAATGGGCTAGTGACTGTGACAGCATGGAATTCAAATGAGGATATAGACAGATGGGTCAGGGGAAATATAGAGAATGTCCACTTGGGAGAGATGAGGATTCCTGTGCCACCACCCCGCTGACCAGATGCTCTCGGGGTATGCGAGAACACATGGTCAGACGAGGAGAGAGCAGTAGGAATAGCAGTGTTTTCAGTGGTAATCCATGTTTCCGTCAGCGGCAAGAAGTCGAGGGACTGGAGGGTAGCATAGGCTGAGATGAACTCTGCCTTGTTGGCAGCATAACAGCAGTTCCAGAGGCTGCCTGAGACCTGGAACTCCACGTGGGTGGTGCGTGCAGGGACCACCAGGTTAGAGAGGCAGCAGCCACGCGGTGTGAGGCATTTGTATAGCCTGTGCGGAGAGGAGAGTACAGGGATAGACAGAGGCATAGTTGACAGGCTACAGAAAATGGCTACAATAATGCAAAGGAGATCGGAATTAAATTAACTAAACATCTGGGAAAGGAGAGAGCGGGGCATCCCTCACCACAACACCCAAATATAACTCTCCCAACTTCCACCTCAGAAACTATAATTGTTGTAATCTACAGCGGTTCAATGTTTTCTAGGAATAGACTAACTTAGTTTATTCAGCTAGCTAACTTGGTACAGTATTCTTCCGTGAAAATCGTCCAGGGCACCTAGTCATAAGACGCCACAGCCAGCTAGCATGCCGGACTCCAATAACACGGTTTAGCACCAATACTCAGCCACAACAAACCACCAGTGTGTCAACACGCCAAGCAGATCGTTTGTGTCCGTGTCTAACGTTGTGGGTTAGTCCTGACAGCTTGAGCGAGTCCGCCGTCAACTTATTCAGCCAGTTAGTTAGCATACTAGCTAGCCATTGCTTTCAGACAAAGAAGAAACCCCTTCTTTCATGGCACGAACACACAGAGAGAGCCAAGCTAACGTTAACTAGTCACCCATGTCCCAAATTCCTTGAACGGCTCTGGCTACCAATATGTAAAAACAAAACACAAATGTAGGTTATAACTTACCCCTAGCAGCTACTGTTAGCTAGCCAAGCGCAAAGCTAGCCACTGAATTGACTCAGCCAGTTCGCGTCTGTTCGCCAGGTCATTCCAGCTATTGTTTACTAGTAGCTATCCAGGTAGCAACAAGCTAGCTAAATTTCAAGCACAGTAGCAACTTACTACCTAACGTTAACGGTTCAGACAATGAGGTTAGAAAACAGCTAAATGGTAGGCATTATTGTATGTAATTATTGTAGGCAGCCAGCTGGCGTAATTACAGGCACTCTCAGGCGTGAAACAACTATACCGTTGCTAATAATTGCCAGTAGCTACCCGCCAGCTAGTCCAGGTAGTGGGTTAGCTAGCTAGCTTCGTGCTTCACCGGGCTCAGCCGAATACAATACTAACCTATTATAATTACATACAACAATGGTAATGGTGGTGATGGGGGTTGGTAGTGATGGGATGGTGGTGATAGTGATGGTAATGGTGGTGATAGTGATGGTGGTGTTGGGGTGATGGTGGTGGTGGTGGTGATGATGGTGGTGATGTTGATGATGGGGTGGTTGTGGTGGTGGTGATGATGATAAGGTTACTTGTGATGTTGAGCAGCCTGGCTAACAGGAGAGAGAACACCTCCAGAAACACTGAGACTGACCTGGCTAACAGTAGAGAGAACACCTACAGACCCACTAAGAGCGACCTGGCTAACAGGAGAGAACAACTCCAGACCCACTGAGACCGACCTGGCTAATAGGAGAGAACAACTCCAGACCCACTGAGACCGACCTGGCTAACAGGAGAGAACACCTCCAGACCCACTGAGACCAGCCTGGCTAACAGGAGAGAGAACACCTCCAGACCCACTGAGACCAGCCTGGCTAACAGGAGAGAGAACACCTCCAGACCCACTGAGACCAGCCTGGCTAACAGGAGAGAGAACACCTCCAAACCCACTGAGACAAGCCTGGCTAACAGGAGAGAACACCTCCAGACCCATTGAGACCAGCCTGGCTATCAAGAGAGAGAAAACCTCCAGAAACACTGAGACCGACCTGGCTAACAAGAGAGAGAACACCTCCACACCCACTGAGACAATCCTGGCTAACAGGAGAGAATACCCCCAGACCCACTGAGACCGACCTGGCTAATAGGAGAGAGAACACCTCCAGACCATATGAGAACGACCTGGCTAACAGAAGAGAACACCTGCAGACCCACTGAGACCAGCCTGGCGAACAGGAGAGAGAACACCTCCAGACCCACTGAGACCGACCTGGCTAAGAGGAGAAAGAAAACCTCCAGACCCACTGAACCCAGCCTGGCTAACAGGAGAGAGATCACCTCCAGACCCACTAAGAGCGACCTGGCTAACAGGAGAGAACACCTCCAGACCCACTGAGACCGACCTGGCTAACAGGAGAAAACACCTCCAGACCCACTGAGACCGACCTGGCTAACAGGAGAGAACACCTCCAGACCCACTGAGACCAGCCTGGCTAACAGGAGAGAGAACACCTCCAGAAACACTGAGACTGACCTGGCTAACAGAAGAGAACACCTCCAGAGCCACTGAGACCAGCCTGGCTAACAGGAGAGAGAACACGTCCAGACCCACTGAGACCGACCTGGCAAACAGGAGAGAACATCTCCAGACCCACTGAGACCGACCTGGCTAACAGGAGAGAACACCTCCAGACCCACTGAGACCAGCCTGGCAAACAGGAGAGAACACCTCCAGACCCACTGAGACCAGTCTGGCTAACAGGAGAGAACACCTCCAGTCCCAATGAGACCAGCCTGGCTAACAGGAGAGAGAAAACCTCTAGAAACACTGAGACCAACCTGGCTAACAAGAGAAAGAACACCTCCAGACCCACTGAGACCAGTCTGGCTAACAGGAGAGAATACCCCCAGACCCACTGAGACCGACCAGGCTAACAGGAGAGAGAACACCTCCAGACCATATGAGAACGACCTGGCTAACAGGAGAGAGAAAACCTCCAGACCCACTGAGAACGACCTGGCTAACAGGAGAGAGAACACCTCCAGACCATATGAGAGCGACCTGGCTAACAGGAGAGAGAAAACCTCCAGACCCACTGGGACCAGCCTGGTTAGCAGGAGAGAGAACACCTCCACGGGTCACTGAGACCAGCCTGGCTAACAGGAGAGAGAAAACCTCCAGACCTACTGAGACCGACCTGGCTAACAGGAGAGAGAACACCTCCAGACCCACTGAGACCGACCTGGCTAACAGGAGAGAACACCTCCAGACCCACTGAGACCAGCCTGGCTAACAGGAGAGAGAACACCTCCAGAAACACTGAGACTGACCTGGCTAACAGAAGAGAACACCTCCAGAGCCACTGAGACCAGCCTGGCTAACAGGAGAGAGAACACGTCCAGACCCACTGAGACCGACCTGGCTAACAGGAGAGAATATCTCCAGACCCACTGAGACCGACCTGGCTAACAGGAGAGAACACCTCTAGACCCACTGAGACCAGCCTGGCAAACAGGAGAGAACACCTCCAGACCCACTGAGACCAGTCTGGCTAACAGGAGAGAACACCTCCAGTCCCAATGAGACCAGCCTGGCTAACAGGAGAGAGAACACCTCTAGAAACACTGAGACCAACCTGGCTAACAAGAGAGAGAACACCTCCAGACCCACTGAGACCAGCCTGGCTAACAGGAGAGAATACCCCCAGACCCACTGAGACCGACCAGGCTAACAGGAGAGAGAACACCTCCAGACCATATGAGAATGACCTGGCTAACAGGAGAGAGAAAACCTCCAGACCCACTGAGAACGACCTGGCTAACAGGAGAGAGAACACCTCCAGACCATATGAGAGCGACCTGGCTAACAGGAGAGAGAAAACCTCCAGACCCACTGGGACCAGCCTGGTTAACAGGAGAGAGAACACCTCCACGGGTCACTGAGACCAGCCTGGCTAACAGGAGAGAGAAAACCTCCAGACCTACTGAGACCGACCTGGCTAACAGGAGAGAGAAAACCTCCAGACCTACTGAGACCGACCTGGCTAACAGGAGAGAG
Source organism: Coregonus ussuriensis (assembly GCA_031479575.1). Classification (NCBI taxonomy): domain Eukaryota; kingdom Metazoa; phylum Chordata; class Actinopteri; order Salmoniformes; family Salmonidae; genus Coregonus; species Coregonus ussuriensis. The sequence continues at coordinate 57,434,917 of CM062487.1, forward strand.
AACACCTCCAGAAACAAATAGACTAGCCTGGCTAACAGGAGAGAGAAAACCTCCAGACCCACTGAGACCAGCCTGGCTAACAGGAGAGAGAACACTTCCAGACCCACTGAGACCAGCCTGGCTAACAAGAGAGAACACCTCCAGACCCTCTGAGAACGACCTGGCTAACAGGAGAAAACACCTCCAGACCCACTGAGACCAGCCTGGCTAACAGGAGAGAGAACACTTCCAGACCCTCTGAGACAAGCCTGGCTAACAAGAGAGAACACCTCCAGACCCTCTGAAAACGACCTGGCTAACAGGAGAGAACACCTCCAGACCCATTGAGACCAGCCTGGCTAACAAGAGAGAACACCTCCAGACCCATTGAGACTGACCTGGCTAACAGGAGAGAGAACACCACCAGAAACAATGAGACCAGCCTGGCTAACAGGAGAGAGAAATCTTCCAGACCCACTGAGACTAGCCTGGCTAACAGGAGAGAGAACACCTCCAGACCCACTGAGACCAGCCTGGCTAACAGGAGAGAATACCTCCAGACCCACTGAGACCAGCCTGGCTAACAGGAGAGAACACCTCCATACCCACTGAGACCAGCCTGGCTAACAGGAGAGAACACCTCCAGCCCCAATGAGACCAGCCAGGCTAACAGTAGAGAGAACACTTCCAGACCCACTGAGATCGACCTGGCTAGCAGGAGAGAGAACACCTCCAGACCCACTGAGACCGACCTGGCTAACGGGAGAGAAAAACTCCAGACCCACTGAGACCAGCCTGGCTAACAGGAGAGAACACATCCAGACCCACTGTGACCAGCCTGGCTAACAGGAGAGAGAACACCTCCAGACCCACTGAGACCAGCCTGGCTAACAGGAGAGAACACCTCCAGACCCACTGACCCAGCCTGGCTAACAGGAGAGAACACCTCCAGACCCACTGAGACCAGCCTGGCCAACAGGAGAGAGAACACCTCCAGAAACACTAAGACCGACCTGGCTAACAGGAGAGAACACCTCCAGATCCACTGAGACCGACTTGGCTAACAGGAGAGAACACCTCCAGACCCACTGAGACCAGCCTGGCTATTTGTAGAGAACACCTCCAGACCCACTGAGACTGACCTGGCTAACACGAGAGAGAACACCTCCAGACCCACTGAGACCAGCCTGGCTAACAGGAGAGAAAACACCTCCAGACCCACTGAGACCGACCTGGCTAACAGGAGAGAGAACACCTCCAGACCCACTGAGACCGACCTGGCTAACAGGAGAGAGAACACCTCCAGACCCACTGAGACCAGCCTGGCTAACAGGAGAGAGAACACCTCCAGACCCTCTGAGAACGACCTGGCTAACAGGAGAGAACACCTCCAGACCCACTGAGACCGACCTGGCTAACAGGAGAGAACACCTCCAGACCCACTGAGACCAGCCTGGCTAACAGGAGAGAACACCTCCAGACCCACTGAGACCAGCCTGTCTAACAGGAGAGAGATCACCTCCAGAAATACTGAGACCGACCTGGCTAACAGGAGAGAACCCCTCCAGATCCACTGAGACCGACCTGGCTAACAGGAGAGAACACCTCCAGACCCACTGAGACCAGCCTGGCTAAGAGGAGAGAAAACCTCCAGACCCACTGAGACCAGCCTGGCTAAGAGGAGAGAACACCTCCAGACCCACTGAGACCAGCCTGGCTAAGAGGAGAGAACACCTCCAGACCCACTTAGACCAGCCTGACTAACAGGAGAGAGAACACCTCCAGCCCCACTGAGACAGACCTGGCTAAGAAGAGTGAGAACACCTCCAGACCCACTGAGACCATCCTGGCTAACAGGAGAGAGAACACCTCCAGACACACTGAGACCAGCCTGGCCAACAGGAGAGAGAACACCTCCAGAAACACTAAGACCGACCTGGCTAACAGGATAGAACACCTCCAGATCCACTGAGACCGACCTGGCTAACAGGAGAGAACACCTCCAGACCCACTGAGACCAGCCTGGCTAACAGGAGAGAGAACACGTCCAGACCCACTGAGACCGACCTGGCTAACAGGAGAGAATATCTCCAGACCCACTGAGACCGACCTGGCTAACAGGAGAGAACACCTCCAGACCCACTGAGACCAGCCTGGCAAACAGGAGAGAACACCTCCAGACCCACTGAGACCAGTCTGGCTAACAGGAGAGAACACCTCCAGTCCCAATGAGACCAGCCTGGCTAACAGGAGAGAGAACACCTCTAGAAACACTGAGACCAACCTGGCTAACAAGAGAGAGAACACCTCCAGACCCACTGAGACCAGCCTGGCTAACAGGAGAGAATACCCCCAGACCCACTGAGACCGACCAGGCTAACAGGAGAGAGAACACCTCCAGACCATATGAGAATGACCTGGCTAACAGGAGAGAGAAAACCTCCAGACCCACTGAGAACGACCTGGCTAACAGGAGAGAGAACACCTCCAGACCATATGAGAGCGACCTGGCTAACAGGAGAGAGAAAACCTCCAGACCCACTGGGACCAGCCTGGTTAACAGGAGAGAGAACACCTCCACGGGTCACTGAGACCAGCCTGGCTAACAGGAGAGAGAAAACCTCCAGACCTACTGAGACCGACCTGGCTAACAGGAGAGAGAAAACCTCCAGACCTACTGAGACCGACCTGGCTAACAGGAGAGAGAACACCTCCAGAAACAAATAGACTAGCCTGGCTAACAGGAGAGAGAAAACCTCCAGACCCACTGAGACCAGCCTGGCTAACAGGAGAGAGAACACTTCCAGACCCACTGAGACCAGCCTGGCTAACAAGAGAGAACACCTCCAGACCCTCTGAGAACGACCTGGCTAACAGGAGAAAACATCTCCAGACCCACTGAGACCAGCCTGGCTAACAGGAGAGAGAACACTTCCAGACCCTCTGAGACAAGCCTGGCTAACAAGAGAGAACACCTCCAGACCCTCTGAAAACGACCTGGCTAACAGGAGAGAACACCTCCAGACCCATTGAGACCAGCCTGGCTAACAAGAGAGAACACCTCCAGACCCATTGAGACTGACCTGGCTAACAGGAGAGAGAACACCACCAGAAACAATGAGACCAGCCTGGCTAACAGGAGAGAGAAATCTTCCAGACCCACTGAGACTAGCCTGGCTAACAGGAGAGAGAACACCTCCAGACCCACTGAGACCAGCCTGGCTAACAGGAGAGAATACCTCCAGACCCACTGAGACCAGCCTGGCTAACAGGAGAGAACACCTCCATACCCACTGAGACCAGCCTGGCTAACAGGAGAGAACACCTCCAGCCCCAATGAGACCAGCCAGGCTAACAGTAGAGAGAACACTTCCAGACCCACTGAGATCGACCTGGCTAGCAGGAGAGAGAACACCTCCAGACCCACTGAGACCGACCTGGCTAACGGGAGAGAAAAACTCCAGACCCACTGAGACCAGCCTGGCTAACAGGAGAGAACACATCCAGACCCACTGTGACCAGCCTGGCTAACAGGAGAGAGAACACCTCCAGACCCACTGAGACCAGCCTGGCTAACAGGAGAGAACACCTCCAGACCCACTGACCCAGCCTGGCTAACAGGAGAGAACACCTCCAGACCCACTGAGACCAGCCTGGCCAACAGGAGAGAGAACACCTCCAGAAACACTAAGACCGACCTGGCTAACAGGAGAGAACACCTCCAGATCCACTGAGACCGACCTTGCTAACAGGAGAGAACACCTCCAGACCCACTGAGACCAGCCTGGCTATTTGTAGAGAACACCTCCAGACCCACTGAGACTGACCTGGCTAACACGAGAGAGAACACCTCCAGACCCACTGAGACCAGCCTGGCTAACAGGAGAGAAAACACCTCCAGACCCACTGAGACCGACCTGGCTAACAGGAGAGAGAACACCTCCAGACCCACTGAGACCGACCTGGCTAACAGGAGAGAGAACACCTCCAGACCCACTGAGACCAGCCTGGCTAACAGGAGAGAGAACACCTCCAGACCCTCTGAGAACGACCTGGCTAACAGGAGAGAACACCTCCAGACCCACTGAGACCGACCTGGCTAACAGGAGAGAACACCTCCAGACCCACTGAGACCAGCCTGGCTAACAGGAGAGAACACCTCCAGACCCACTGAGACCAGCCTGTCTAACAGGAGAGAGATCACCTCCAGAAACACTGAGACCGACCTGGCTAACAGGAGAGAACCCCTCCAGATCCACTGAGACCGACCTGGCTAACAGGAGAGAACACCTCCAGACCCACTGAGACCAGCCTGGCTAAGAGGAGAGAAAACCTCCAGACCCACTGAGACCAGCCTGGCTAAGAGGAGAGAACACCTCCAGACCCACTGAGACCAGCCTGGCTAAGAGGAGAGAACACCTCCAGACCCACTTAGACCAGCCTGGCTAACAGGAGAGAGAACACCTCCAGCCCCACTGAGACAGACCTGGCTAAGAGGAGAGAGAACACCTCCAGACCCACTGAGACCATCCTGGCTAACAGGAGAGAGAACACCTCCAGACACACTGAGACCAGCCTGGCCAACAGGAGAGAGAACACCTCCAGAAACACTAAGACCGACCTGGCTAACAGGAGAGAACACCTCCAGATCCACTGAGACCGACCTGGCTAACAGGAGAGAACACCTCCAGACCCACTGAGACCAGCCTGGCTATTTGTAGAGAACACCTCCAGACCCACTGAGACTGACCTGGCTAACACGAGAGAGAACACCTCCAGACCCACTGAGACCAGCCTGGCTAACAGGAGAGAAAACACCTCCAGACCCACTGAGACCGACCTGGCTAACAGGAGAGAGAACACCTCCAGACCCACTGAGACCGACCTGGCTAACAGGAGAGAGAACACCTCAAGACCCACTGAGACCAGCCTGGCTAACAGGAGAGAGAACACCTCCAGACCCTCTGAGAACGACCTGGCTAACAGGAGAGAACACCTCCAGACCCACTGAGACCGACCTGGCTAACAGGAGAGAACACCTCCAGACCCACTGAGACCAGCCTGTCTAACAGGAGAGAGATCACCTCCAGAAACACTGAGACCGACCTGGCTAACAGGAGAGAACCCCTCCAGATCCACTGAGACCGACCTGGCTAACAGGAGAGAACACCTCCAGACCCACTGAGACCAGCCTGGCTAACAGGAGAGAACACCTCCAGACCCACTGAGACCAGCCTGGCTAACAGGAGAGAAACCTCCAGACCCACTGAGACCAGCCATGCGAACAGGAGAGAAAACCTCCAGACCCACTGAGACCAGCCTGGCTAAGAAGAGAGAACACCTCCAGACCCACTGAGACCGACCTGGCTAACAGGAGAGAACACCTCCAGACCCACTGAGACCAGCCTGGCTAACAGGAGAGAACACCTCCAGACCCACTGAGACCAGCCTGTCTAACAGGAGAGAGATCACCTCCAGAAACACTGAGACCGACCTGGCTAACAGGAGAGAACCCCTCCAGATCCACTGAGACCGACCTGGCTAACAGGAGAGAACACCTCCAGACCCACTGAGACCAGCTTGGCTAACAGGAGAGAACACCTCCAGACCCACTGAGACAGACCTGGCTAAGAGGAGAGAGAACACCTCCAGACCCACTGAGACCATCCTGGCTAACAGGAGAGAGAACACCTCCAGACCCACTGAGACCAGCCTGGCTAACAGGAGAGAGAACACCTCCAGACCCACTGAGACAGACCTGGCTAAGAGGAGAGAAAACCTCCAGACCCACTGAGACCAGCCTGGCTAAGAGGAGAGAACACCTCCAGACCCACTGAGACCAGCCTGGCTAAGAGGAGAGAACACCTCCAGACCCACTGAGACCAGCCTGGCTAACAGGAGAGAGAACACCTCCAGACCCACTGAGACCAGCCTGGCTAACAGGAGAGAGAACACCTCCAGACCCACTGAGACCAGCCTGGCTAACAGGAGAGAGAACACCTCCAGACCCACTGAGACCAGCCTGGCTATCAGGAGAGAGAACACCTCCAGACCCACTGAGACCGACCTGGCTAACAGGAGAGAGAACACCTCCAGACCCACTGAGACCAGCCTGGCTAAGAGGAGAGAGAACACCTCCAGACCCACTGAGACTGACATGGCTAACATGAGAGAGAACACCTCCAAACCCACTGAGACAAGCCTGGCTAACAGGAGAGAGAAAACCTCCAGACCCACTGAGACCGACCTGGCTAACAGGAGAGAACACCTCCAGATCCACTGAGACCAGCCTGGCTAACAGGAGAGAGAACACCTCCAGACACACTGAGAACGACCTGGCTAACAGGCGAGATAACATTTGTGGATAATTGGCCCTCTTTCTGGGACTCACCCACAAACAGGACCAAGCCTGACCTGCTGAGGAGTGACGGACTCCATCCTAGCTGGAGGGGTGCTCTCCTCTTATCTACCAACATAGATAGGGCTCTAACTCCTCTAGCCCCACAGTGAAATAGGGTGCAGGCCAGGCAGCAGGCTGTTAGCCAACCTGCCAGCTTAGTGGAGTCTGCCAATAGCACAGTCAGTGTAGTCAGCTCAGCCATACCCATTGAGACTGTGTCTGTGCCTCGATCTAGGTTGGGCAAAACTAAACATGGCGGTGTTCACCCTAGCAATCTTATTAGGATAAAGACCTCCTCCATTCCTGCCATTATTGAAAGAGATCGTGATACCTCACATCTCAAAATAGGGTTACTTAATGTTAGATCCCTCACTTCAAAGGCAGTCATAGTCAATGAACTAATCACTGATCATAATCTTGATGTGATTGGCCTGACTGAAACATGGCTTAAGCCTGATGAATTTGCTGTGTTAAATGAGGCCTCACCTCCTGGTTACACTAGTGACCATATTCCCCGTGCATCCCGCAAAGGCGGAGGTGTTGCTAACATTTACGATAGCAAATTTCAATTTACAAAAAAAAATATGGCGTTTTCATCTTTTGAGCTTCTAGTCATGAAATCTATGCAGCCTACTCAATCACTTTTTATAGCTACTGTTTACAGGCCTCCTGGGCCATATACAGCGTTCCTCTCTGAGTTTCCTGAATTCCTATCAGACCTTGTAGTCATAGCAGATCATATTCTAATTTTTGGTGATTTTAATATTCACATGGAGAAGTCCACAGACCCACTCCAAAAGTCTTTCGGAGCCATTATCGACTCAGTGGGTTTTGTCCAACATGTCTCTGGACCTACTCACTGCCACAGTCATACTCTGGACCTAGTTTTGTCCCATGGAATAAATGTTGTAGATCTTAATGTTTTTCCACAAAATCCTGGACTATCGGACCACCATTTTATTACGTTTGCAATCGCAACAAATAATCTGCTCAGACCCCAACCAAGGAGCATCAAAAGTTGTGCTATAAATTCTCAGACAACACAAAAATTCATTGATGCCCTTCCAGACTCCTTCTGCCTACCCAAGGACGTCAGAGGACAAAAATCAGTTAACCACTTAACTGAGGAACTCAATTTAACCTTGCGCAATACCCTAGATGCAGTTGCACCCCTAAAAACGAAAAACATTTGTCATAAGAAACTAGCTCCCTGGTATACAGAAAATACCCGAGCTTTGAAGCAAGCTTCCAGGAAATTGGAACGGAAATGGCGCCACACCAAACTGGAAGTCTTCCGACTAGCTTGGAAAGACAGTACCGTGCAGTACCGAAGAGCCCTCACTGCTGCTCGATCATCCTACTTTTCCAACTTAATCGAGGAAAATAAGAACAATCCAAAATTTCTTTTTGATACTGTTGCAAAGCTAACTAAAAAGCAGCATTCCCCAAGAGAGGATGGCTTTCACTTCAGCAGTGATAAATTCATGAACTTCTTTGAGGAAAAGATCATGACCATTAGAAAGCAAATTACGGACTCCTCTTTGAATCTGCGTATTCCTCCAGGGCTTAGCTGTCCTGGATCTGCACAGCTCTGCGAGGGCCTGGGATCGGGAGAGACACTTAAGTGTTTTAGTACTATATCTCTTGACACAATGATGAAAATAATCATGGCCTCTAAACCTTCAAGCTGCATACTGGATCCTATTCCTACTAAACTGCTGAAGGAGCTGCTTCCTGTGCTTGGCCCTCCTATGTTGAACATAATAAACAGCTCTCTATCCACCGGATGTGTACCAAACTCACTAAAAGTGGCAGTGATAAAGCCTCTCTTGAAAAAGCCAAACCTTGACCCGGAAAATATAAAAAACTATCGGCCTATATCGAATCTTCCATTCCTCTCAAAAATTTTAGAAAAAGCTGTTGCGCAGCAACTCACTGCCTTTCTGAAGACAAACAATGTATACGAAATGCTTCAGTCTGGTTTTAGACCCCATCATAGCACTGAGACTGCACTTGTGAAGGTGGTAAATGACCTTTTAATGGCGTCAGACCGAGGCTCTGCATCTGTCCTCGTGCTACTAGACCTTAGTGCTGCCTTTGACACCATCGATCACCACATTCTTTTGGAGAGACTGGAAACCCAAATTGGTCTACACGGACAAGTTCTGGCCTGGTTTAGATCCTACCTGTCGGAAAGATATCAGTTTGTCTCTGTGAATGGTCTGTCCTCCGACAAATCAACTGTACATTTCGGTGTTCCTCAAGGTTCCGTTTTAGGACCACTATTGTTTTCACTATATATTTTACCTCTTGGGGATGTTATTCGAAAACATAATGTTAACTTTCACTGCTATGCGGATGACACACAGCTGTACATTTCAATGAAGCATGGTGAAGCCCCAAAATTGCCCTCGCTAGAAGCCTGTGTTTCAGACATAAGGAAGTGGATGGCTGAAAACTTTTTACTTTTAAACTCGGACAAAACAGAGATGCTTGTTCTAGGTCCCAAGAAACAAAGAGATCTTCTGTTAAATCTGACAATTAATCTTGATGGTTGTAAAGTCGTCTCAAATAAAACTGTGAAGGACCTAGGCGTTACTCTTGACCCTGATCTCTCTTTTGACGAACATATCAAGACTGTTTCAAGGACAGCTTTTTTCCATCTACGTAACATTGCAAAAATCAGAAATTTTCTGTCCAAAAATGATGCAGAAAAATTAATCCATGCATTTGTTACTTCTAGGTTAGACTACTGCAATGCTCTATTTTCCGGCTACCCGGATAAAGCACTAAATAAACTTCAGTTAGTGCTAAATACGGCTGCTAGAATCCTGACTAGAACCAAGAAATTTGATCATATTACTCCAGTGCTAGCTTCCCTACACTGGCTTCCTGTTAAGGCAAGGGCTGATTTCAAGGTTTTACTGTTAACCTATAAAGCGTTACATGGGCTTGCTCCTACCTATCTTTCCGAGTTGGTCCTGCCGTACATACCAATACGTACGCTACGGTCACAAGGCGCAGGCCTCCTAATTGTCCCTAGAATTTCTAAGCAAACAGCGGGAGGCAGGGCTTTCTCCTATAGATCTCCATTTTTATGGAACAGTCTGCCTACCCATGTGAGAGACGCAGACTCGGTCTCAACCTTTAAGTCTTTACTGAAGACTTATCTCTTCAGTAGGTCATATGATTGAGTGTAGTCTGGCCCAGGAGTGTGAAGGTGAACGGAAAGGCTGGAGCAACGAACAGCCCTTGCTGTCTCTGCCAGGCCGGTTCCCCTCTCCACTGGGGTTCTCTGCCTCTAACCCTGTTGCAGGGGCTGAGTCACTGGCTTGCTGGTGCTCTTTCATGCCGTCCCTGGGAGGGGTGCGTCACTTGAGTGGGTTGAGTTACTGACGTGATCTTCCTGTCTGGGTTGGCGCCCCCCCCCTTGGTTTGTGCTGTGGTGGAGACCTCTGTGGGCTATACTCGGCCTTGTCTCAGGATTGTAAGTTGGTGGTTGGGGATATCCCTCTAGTGGTGCGGGGGCTGTGCTTTGGCGGAGTGGGTGGGGTTATATCCTTCCTGTTTGGCCCTGTCCGGGGGTTTCTTCGGATGGGGCCACAGTGTCTCCGGACCGCTCCTGTCTCAGCCTCCAGTATTTATGCTGCAGTAGTTTATGTGTCGGGGGGCTGGGGTTAGTTGGTTATACCTGGAGTACTTCTCCTGTCTTATCCAGTGTCCTGTGTGAATTTAAGTATGCTCTCTCTAATTCTCTCGTTCTCTCTTTCTCTCTGAGAACCTGAGCCCTAGGACCATACGTCAGGACTACCGGGCATGATGACACCTTGCTGTCCCCAGTCCGCCTGGCCTTGCTGCTATTCCAGTTTCAACTGTTCTGCCTGTGGCTACGAAACCCCTACCTGTCCCAGACCTGCTGTTTTCAACTCTTAATGATCGGCTATGAAAAGCCAACTGAGAGACCTGAGCCCTAGGACCATACGCCGGGACTACCGGCCGTGGTGACTCCTTGCTGTCCCCAGTCCGCCTGGCCTTGCTGCTATTCCAGTTTCAACTGTTCTGCCTGCGGTTATGGAACCCCTACCTGTCCCAGACCTGCTGTTTTCAACTCTTAATGATCGGCTATGAAAAGCCAACTGAGATTTATTCCTGATTATTATTTGACCATGCTTGTCACTTATGAACATTTTTGAACATCTTGGCATGGTTCTGTTATAATCTCCACCCGGCACAGCCAGAAGAGGACTGGCCACCCCTCATAGCCTGGTTCCTCTCTAGGTTTCTTCCTAGGTTTTGCCTTTCTAGGGAGTTTTTCCTAGCCACCGTGCTTCTACACCTGCATTACTAGCTGTTTGGGGTTTTAGGCTGGGTTTCTGTACAGCACTTCGAGATATTAGCTGATGTAAGAAGGGCTATATAAAATAAAATTGATTGATTGATTGAACACCTCCAGACCCACTGAGACTGACCTGGCTAACTTGAGAGAACACCTCCAGACACACTGAGACCGACCTGGCTAACAGGAGAGAGAACACCTCCAGACCCACTGAGACCAGCCTGGCTAACAAGAGAGAGAACACCTCCAGACCCTCTGAGAACGACCTGGCTAACTTGAGAGAACACCTCCAGACCCACTGAGACTGACCTGGCTAACAGGAGAGAGAACACCTCCAAACCCACTGAGACCGACCTGGCTAACAGGAGAGATAACACCTCCAGACCCTATGAGAACGACCTGGCTAACAGGAGAGAGAACACCTCCAGACCCACTGAGACCAGCCTGGCTAACAGGAGAGAGAACACCTCCAGACCCTCTGAGAACGACCTGGCTAACTTGAGAGAACACCTCCAGACCCACTGAGACTGACCTGGCTAACAGGAGAGAGAACACCTCCAAACCCACTGAGACCAGCCTGGCTAACAGGAGAGAGAACACCTCCAGACCCACTGAGACCAGCCTGGCTAACAGGAGAGAGAACACCTCCAGACCCACTGAGACAGACCTGGCTAAGAGGAGAGAAAACCTCCAGACCCACTGAGACCAGCCTGGCTAAGAGGAGAGAACACCTCCAGACCCACTGAGACCAGCCTGGCTAAGAGGAGAGAACACCTCCAGACCCACTGAGACCAGTCTGGCTAACAGGAGAGAGAACACCTCCAGACCCACTGAGACCAGCCTGGCTAACAGGAGAGAGAACACCTCCAGACCCACTGAGACCAGCCTGGCTAACAGGAGAGAGAACACCTCCAGACCCACTGAGACCAGCCTGGCTAACAGGAGAGAGAACACCTCCAGACCCACTGAGACCGACCTGGCTAACAGGAGAGAGAACACCTCCAGACCCACTGAGACCAGCCTGGCTAAGAGGAGAGAGAACACCTCCAGACCCACTGAGACTGACCTGGCTAACTTGAGAGAACACCTCCAGACACACTGAGACCGACCTGGCTAACAGGAGAGAGAACACCTCCAGACCCACTGAGACCAGCCTGGCTAACAGGAGAGAGAACACCTCCAGACCCTCTGAGAACGACCTGGCTAACTTGAGAGAACACCTCCAGACCCACTGAGACTGACCTGGCTAACAGGAGAGAGAACACCTCCAAACCCACTGAGACCGACCTGGCTAACAGGAGAGATAACACCTCCAGACCCTCTGAGAACGACCTGGCTAACAGGAGAGAGAACACCTCCAGACCCACTGAGACCAGCCTGGCTAACAGGAGAGAGAACACCTCCAGACCCACTGAGACCAGCCTGGCTAACAGGAGAGAGAACACCTCCAGACCCACTGAGACCGACCTGGCTAACAGGAGAGAACACCTCCAGACCCACTGAGACCGACCTGGCTAACAGGAGAGAACACCTCCAGACCCACTGAGACTGACCTGGCTAACTTGAGAGAACACCTCCAGACCCACTGAGACTGATCTGGCTAACAGGAGAGAGAACACCTCCAAACCCACTGAGACCAGCCTGGCTAACAGGAGAGAGAACACCTCCAGACCCACTGAGACCAGCCTGGCTAACAGGAGAGAGAACACCTCCAGACCCACTGAGACTGACCTGGCTAACTTGAGAGAACACCTCCAGACCCACTGAGACTGACCTGGCTAACAGGAGAGAGAACACCTCCAAACCCAATGAGACAAGCCTGGCTAACAGGAGAGAGAAAACCTCCAGACCCACTGAGACCGACCTGGCTAACAGGAGAGATAACACCTCCAGACCCTCTGAGAACGACCTGGCTAACAGGAGAGAGAACACCTCCAGACCCTCTGAGAACGACCTGGCTAACAGGAGAGAACACCTCCAGACCCACTGAGACTGACATGGCTAACATGAGAGAGAACACCTCCAAACCCACTGAGACAAGCCTGGCTAACAGGAGAGAGAAAACCTCCAGACCCACTGAGACCGACCTGGCTAACAGGAGAGAACACCTCCAGATCCACTGAGACCAGCCTGGCTAACAGGAGAGAGAACACCTCCAGACCCACTGAGAACGACCTGGCTAACAGGCGAGAGAACACCTCCAGACCCACTGAGACCGACCTGGTTAACAGGAGGGACCACCTCCAGACCCAATGAGACCGACCTGGCTATTAGGAGAGAACACCTCCAGACCCACTGAGACCAGCCTGGCTAACAGGAGAGAGAACACCTCCAGACCCATTGAGAACGACCTGGCTAACAGGCGAGAGAACACCTCCAGACCCACTGAGACCAGCCTGGCTAACAGGAGAGAGAACACCTCCAGACCCACTGAGAACGACCTGGCTAACAGGCGAGAGAACACCTCCAGACCCACTGAGACCAGCCTGGCTAACAGGAGAGAGAACACCTCCAGACCCACTGAGAACGACCTGGCTAACAGGCGAGAGAACACCTCCAGACCCACTGAGACCAGCCTGGCTAACAGGCGAGAGAACACCTCCAGACCCACTGAGACCAGCCTGGCTAACAGGAGAGAACACCTCCAGACCCACTGAGACCGACCTGGCTAAGAGGAGAGAGAACACCTCCAGACCCACTGAGACCAACCTGGCTAACAGGAGAGAAAACCTCCAGACCCACTGAGACCAGCCTGGCTAACAAGAGAGAGAACACCTCCAGAACAACTGAGACCAGCCTGGCTAACAAGAGAGAGAACACCTCCAGAACAACTGAGACTGACCTAGCTAACAGGAGAGAACACCTCCAGACCCACTGTGACCAGCCTGGCTAACAGGAGAGAGAAAACCTCCAGACCCACTGAGACCAGCCTGGCAAACAGGAGAGAACACCTCCAGACCCACTGAGACCAGCCTGGCTAACAGGAGAGAACACGTCCAGACCCACTGAGACCAGCCTGGCTAACAGGAGAGAGAACACCTCCAGACCCACTGAGACCAGCCTGGCTAACAGGAGAGAACACCTCCAGACCCACTGAGACCAGCCTGGCTAACAGGAGAGAGATCACCTCCAGAAACACTGAGACCGACCTGGCTAACAGGAGAGAACACCTCCAGATCCACTGAGACCAGCCTGGCTAACAGGAGAGAACACCTCCAGACCCACTGAGACCAGCCTGGCTAACAGGAGAGAAACCTCCAGACCCACTGAGACCTGCCTGGCTAACAGGAGAGAAACCTCCAGACCCACTGAGACAGACCTGGCTAAGAGGAGAGAAAACCTCCAGACCCACTGAGACCAGCCTGGCTAAGAGGAGAGAACACCTCCAGACCTACTGAGACCAGCCTGGCTAAGAGGAGAGAACACCTCCAGACCCACTGAGACCAGTCTGGCTAACAGGAGAGAGAACACCTCCAGACCCACTGAGACCAGCCTGGCTAACAGGAGAGAGAACACCTCCAGACCCACTGAGACCAACCTGGCTAACAGGAGAGAGAACACCTCCAGACCCACTGAGACCAGCCTGGCTAACAGGAGAGAGAACACCTCCAGACCCACTGAGACCGACCTGGCTAACAGGAGAGAGAACACCTCCAGACCCACTGAGTCCAGCCTGGCTAAGAGGAGAGAGAACACCTTCACGTGACTTCCGTCTCGCTTCCGCATTGTCTCCGTACTGCTGTGCTGTTTGTTGCTACTTGGCTACCTGCCAAACTATTCACGTTTTACTTTTAATAAACGTTTAATCAATCTCTGTGTTCAACAAATTTACCAACTTTTTAGTTTTGTCCTCACTCATCTTTTTTCGTTAAACTTTTTCACCCCGGACGTTTATCCCGAGACAGAAGAGTCATTTTCCTGTGCGTTTTAGCTGCCAACTTTACGTTATTTTCCTTTTTTCCATCGCAACTTTTTTCCCTTATTCAACTTTTTCACTCCGGACGCTTTATCTGGACATGGTTCATCAACATCTTCAACAGCCGAAGCTAAGTAGTAACATTAACATGATGTCTTCTAATTGCAGTCGCTGTACTCATAATATACAGGAGAATTCTCGCCTTACGGCGAGAATAGCTGTGCTACAAGCCCAGCTTCAGACGCAATCGTTAGGCAAGGGTAATATCAGTGTAGGAAAGGAAGAAACAGCGTCTGTGCCACCAGTAAGTACAGACAGTAACGTCAGTATAAATCCCCCCGCACAGTCCCCGCAGCCGGACAACTTTCTCATGGCTTCTGGAGGGAAATACTGTTGGAATGCTCAACCGGTGTCGCTCATTCAGCCGACAGAAACCTTCAACCGGTTTTCCCCATTATGTAGCGAGTCGGAGTCTGAGTCTGAGTCTTCTCTAGTCTCTACTCCTCCCGTTACGGGGTCTGAGACTCCGAAGGCTCCCACCATTAGCTCTGACAAATTGAAAACCCTAGTCATTGGCGACTCCATTACCCGCAGTATTAGACTTAAAACGAATCACCCAGCGATCATACACTGTTTACCAGGGGGCAGGGCTACCGACGTTAAGGCTAATCTAAAGATGGTGCTGGCTAAAGCTAAAACTGGCGAGTGTAGAGAGTATAGAGATATTGTTATCCACGTTGGCACCAACGATGTTAGGATGAAACAGTCAGAGGTCACCAAGTGAAACATAGCTTCAGCGTGTAAATCAGCTAGAAAGATGTGTCGGCATCGAGTAATTGTCTCTGGCCCCCTCCCAGTTAGGGGAAGTGACGAGCTCTACAGCAGAGTCTCAGCACTTAATCGCTGGTTGAAAACTGTTTTCTGCCCCTCCCAAAAGATAACATTTGTGGATAATTGGCCCTCTTTCTGGGACTCACCCACAAACAGGACCAAGCCTGACCTGCTGAGGAGTGACGGACTCCATCCTAGCTGGAGGGGTGCTCTCCTCTTATCTACCAACATAGATAGGGCTCTAACTCCTCTAGCCCCACAGTGAAATAGGGTGCAGGCCAGGCAGCAGGCTGTTAGCCAACCTGCCAGCTTAGTGGAGTCTGCCAATAGCACAGTCAGTGTAGTCAGCTCAGCCATACCCATTGAGACTGTGTCTGTGCCTCGATCTAGGTTGGGCAAAACTAAACATGGCGGTGTTCACCCTAGCAATCTTATTAGGATAAAGACCTCCTCCATTCCTGCCATTATTGAAAGAGATCGTGATACCTCACATCTCAAAATAGGGTTACTTAATGTTAGATCCCTCACTTCAAAGGCAGTCATAGTCAATGAACTAATCACTGATCATAATCTTGATGTGATTGGCCTGACTGAAACATGGCTTAAGCCTGATGAATTTGCTGTGTTAAATGAGGCCTCACCTCCTGGTTACACTAGTGACCATATTCCCCGTGCATCCCGCAAAGGCGGAGGTGTTGCTAACATTTACGATAGCAAATTTCAATTTACAAAAAAAAAAATGGCGTTTTCATATTTTGAGCTTCTAGTCATGAAATCTATGCAGCCTACTCAATCACTTTTTATAGCTACTGTTTACAGGCCTCCTGGGCCATATACAGCGTTCCTCTCTGAGTTTCCTGAATTCCTATCAGACCTTGTAGTCATAGCAGATCATATTCTAATTTTTGGTGATTTTAATATTCACATGGAGAAGTCCACAGACCCACTCCAAAAGTCTTTCGGAGCCATTATCGACTCAGTGGGTTTTGTCCAACATGTCTCTGGACCTACTCACTGCCACAGTCATACTCTGGACCTAGTTTTGTCCCATGGAATAAATGTTGTAGATCTTAATGTTTTTCCACAAAATCCTGGACTATCGGACCACCATTTTATTACGTTTGCAATCGCAACAAATAATCTGCTCAGACCCCAACCAAGGAGCATCAAAAGTCGTGCTATAAATTCTCAGACAACACAAAAATTCATTGATGCCCTTCCAGACTCCTTCTGCCTACCCAAGGACGTCAGAGGACAACAATCAGTTAACCACTTAACTGAGGAACTCAATTTAACCTTGCGCAATACCCTAGATGCAGTTGCACCCCTAAAAACGAAAAACATTTGTCATAAGAAACTAGCTCCCTGGTATACAGAAAATACCCGAGCTTTGAAGCAAGCTTCCAGGAAATTGGAACGGAAATGGCGCCACACCAAACTGGAAGTCTTCCGACTAGCTTGGAAAGACAGTACCGTGCAGTACCGAAGAGCCCTCACTGCTGCTCGATCATCCTACTTTTCCAACTTAATCGAGGAAAATAAGAACAATCCAAAATTTCTTTTTGATACTGTTGCAAAGCTAACTAAAAAGCAGCATTCCCCAAGAGAGGATGGCTTTCACTTCAGCAGTGATAAATTCATGAACTTCTTTGAGGAAAAGATCATGACCATTAGAAAGCAAATTACGGACTCCTCTTTGAATCTGCGTATTCCTCCAGTGCTTAGCTGTCCTGGATCTGCACAGCTCTGCGAGGGCCTGGGATCGGGAGAGACACTTAAGTGTTTTAGTACTATATCTCTTGACACAATGATGAAAATAATCATGGCCTCTAAACCTTCAAGCTGCATACTGGATCCTATTCCTACTAAACTGCTGAAGGAGCTGCTTCCTGTGCTTGGCCCTCCTATGTTGAACATAATAAACAGCTCTCTATCCACCGGATGTGTACCAAACTCACTAAAAGTGGCAGTGATAAAGCCTCTCTTGAAAAAGCCAAACCTTGACCCGGAAAATATAAAAAACTATCGGCCTATATCGAATCTTCCATTCCTCTCAAAAATTTTAGAAAAAGCTGTTGCGCAGCAACTCACTGCCTTTCTGAAGACAAACAATGTATACGAAATGCTTCAGTCTGGTTTTAGACCCCATCATAGCACTGAGACTGCACTTGTGAAGGTGGTAAATGACCTTTTAATGGCGTCAGACCGAGGCTCTGCATCTGTCCTCGTGCTACTAGACCTTAGTGCTGCCTTTGACACCATCGATCACCACATTCTTTTGGAGAGACTGGAAACCCAAATTGGTCTACACGGACAAGTTCTGGCCTGGTTTAGATCCTACCTGTCGGAAAGATATCAGTTTGTCTCTGTGAATGGTCTGTCCTCCGACAAATCAACTGTACATTTCGGTGTTCCTCAAGGTTCCGTTTTAGGACCACTATTGTTTTCACTATATATTTTACCTCTTGGGGATGTTATTCGAAAACATAATGTTAACTTTCACTGCTATGCGGATGACACACAGCTGTACATTTCAATGAAGCATGGTGAAGCCCCAAAATTGCCCTCGCTAGAAGCCTGTGTTTCAGACATAAGGAAGTGGATGGCTGAAAACTTTTTACTTTTAAACTCGGACAAAACAGAGATGCTTGTTCTAGGTCCCAAGAAACAAAGAGATCTTCTGTTAAATCTGACAATTAATCTTGATGGTTGTAAAGTCGTCTCAAATAAAACTGTGAAGGACCTAGGCGTTACTCTTGACCCTGATCTCTCTTTTGACGAACATATCAAGACTGTTTCAAGGACAGCTTTTTTCCATCTACGTAACATTGCAAAAATCAGAAATTTTCTGTCCAAAAATGATGCAGAAAAATTAATCCATGCATTTGTTACTTCTAGGTTAGACTACTGCAATGCTCTATTTTCCGGCTACCCGGATAAAGCACTAAATAAACTTCAGTTAGTGCTAAATACGGCTGCTAGAATCCTGACTAGAACCAAGAAATTTGATCATATTACTCCAGTGCTAGCTTCCCTACACTGGCTTCCTGTTAAGGCAAGGGCTGATTTCAAGGTTTTACTGTTAACCTATAAAGCGTTACATGGGCTTGCTCCTACCTATCTTTCCGAGTTGGTCCTGCCGTACATACCAATACGTACGCTACGGTCACAAGACGCAGGCCTCCTAATTGTCCCTAGAATTTCTAAGCAAACAGCGGGAGGCAGGGCTTTCTCCTATAGATCTCCATTTTTATGGAACAGTCTGCCTACCCATGTGAGAGACGCAGACTCGGTCTCAACCTTTAAGTCTTTACTGAAGACTTATCTCTTCAGTAGGTCATATGATTGAGTGTAGTCTGGCCCAGGAGTGTGAAGGTGAACGGAAAGGCTGGAGCAACGAACAGCCCTTGCTGTCTCTGCCAGGCCGGTTCCCCTCTCCACTGGGGTTCTCTGCCTCTAACCCTGTTGCAGGGGCTGAGTCACTGGCTTGCTGGTGCTCTTTCATGCCGTCCCTGGGAGGGGTGCGTCACTTGAGTGGGTTGAGTTACTGACGTGATCTTCCTGTCTGGGTTGGCGCCCCCCCCTTGGTTTGTGCTGTGGTGGAGACCTCTGTGGGCTATACTCGGCCTTGTCTCAGGATTGTAAGTTGGTGGTTGGGGATATCCCTCTAGTGGTGCGGGGGCTGTGCTTTGGCGGAGTGGGTGGGGTTATATCCTTCCTGTTTGGCCCTGTCCGGGGGTTTCTTCGGATGGGGCCACAGTGTCTCCGGACCGCTCCTGTCTCAGCCTCCAGTATTTATGCTGCAGTAGTTTATGTGTCGGGGGGCTGGGGTTAGTTGGTTATACCTGGAGTACTTCTCCTGTCTTATCCAGTGTCCTGTGTGAATTTAAGTATGCTCTCTCTAATTCTCTCGTTCTCTCTTTCTCTCTGAGAACCTGAGCCCTAGGACCATACGTCAGGACTACCGGGCATGATGACACCTTGCTGTCCCCAGTCCGCCTGGCCTTGCTGCTATTCCAGTTTCAACTGTTCTGCCTGCGGCTACGAAACCCCTACCTGTCCCAGACCTGCTGTTTTCAACTCTTAATGATCGGCTATGAAAAGCCAACTGAGAGACCTGAGCCCTAGGACCATACGCCGGGACTACCGGCCGTGGTGACTCCTTGCTGTCCCCAGTCCGCCTGGCCTTGCTGCTATTCCAGTTTCAACTGTTCTGCCTGCGGTTATGGAACCCCTACCTGTCCCAGACCTGCTGTTTTCAACTCTTAATGATCGGCTATGAAAAGCCAACTGAGATTTATTCCTGATTATTATTTGACCATGCTTGTCACTTATGAACATTTTTGAACATCTTGGCATGGTTCTGTTATAATCTCCACCCGGCACAGCCAGAAGAGGACTGGCCACCCCTCATAGCCTGGTTCCTCTCTAGGTTTCTTCCTAGGTTTTGCCTTTCTAGGGAGTTTTTTCCTAGCCACCGTGCTTCTACACCTGCATTACTAGCTGTTTGGGGTTTTAGGCTGGGTTTCTG
>CM062487.1:57455409-57460409 GCA_031479575.1 Coregonus ussuriensis
CTGGGATAAGTATTGATCATCATAATTAGGGCTGTCTGGGATAACTATTGATCATCATAATTAGGGCTGTCTGGGATAACTATTGATCATCATTATCATAATCAGGGCTGTCTGGGATAACTATTGATCATCATCATCAGGGCTGTCTGGGATAACTATTGATCATCATCATCATCATCAGGGCTGTCTGGGATAACTATTGATCATCATAATCAGGGCTGTCTGGGATAACTATTGATCATCATCATCATCATCATCAGGGCTGTCTGGGATAACTATTGATCATCATCATCATCATCATGGCTGTCTGGGATAACTATTGATCATCATAATCAGGGCTGTCTGGGATAACTATTGATCATCATAATCAGGGCTGTCTGGGATAACTACTGATCATCATAATCATCATCAGGTCTGTCTGGATAACTATTGATCATCATAATCAGGGCTGTCTGGATAACTATTGATTCATCATAATCAGGGCTGTCTGGGATAACTATTGATCATCATAATCAGGGCTGTCTGGATAACTATTGATCATCATAATCAGGGCTGTCTGGGATAACTATTGATCATCATAAATCAGGGCTGTCTGGGATAACTATTGATCCATCATCATCAGGGCTGTCTGGGATAACTATTGATCATCATAATCAGGGCTGTCTGGGATAACTATTGATAATCATAATCAGGGCTGTCTGGGATAACTATTGATCATCATAATCAGGGCTGTCTGGGATAACTATTGATCATCATAATCAGGGCTGTCTGGGATAACTATTGATCATCATAATCAGGGCTGTCTGGGATAACTATTGATCATCATAATCAGGGCTGTCTGGGATAACTATTGATCATCATAATCAGGTCTGTCTGGGATAACTATTGATCATCATAATCATCATCATCAGGGCTGTCTGGGATAACTATTGATCATCATCATCATCAGGGCTGTCTGGGATAACTATTGTATTCATCATCATCATCATCATCATCATCATCATCAGGGCTGTCTGGGATAACTATTGATCATCATCATCAGGGCTGTCTGGGATAACTATTGATCATCATCATCATCATCATCATCAGGGCTGTCTGGGATAACTATTGATCATCATTATCATAATCAGGGCTGTCTGGGATAACTATTGATCATCATAATCAGGGCTGCCTGGGATAACTATTGATCATCATCATCATCAATCACGGCTGTCTGGGATAACTATTGATCATCATCATCATCATCATCATCATCAGGGCTGTCTGGGATAACTATTGATCATCATCATAATCATCATCAGGGCTGTCTGGGATAACTATTGATCATCATCATCAGGGCTGTCTGGGATAACTATTGATCATCATAATCAGGGCTGTCTGGGATAACTATTGATCATCATAATCAGGGCTGTCTGGGATAACTATTGATCATCATAATCAGGGCTGTCTGGGATAACTATTGATCATCATAATCAGGGCTGTCTGGGATAACTATTGATCATCATAATCAGGGCTGTCTGGGATAACTATTGATCATCATAATCAGGGCTGTCTGGGATAACTATTGATCATCATCATCAGGGCTGTCTGGGATAACTATTGATCATCATCATCAGGGCTGTCTGGGATAACTATTGATCATCATCATCATCATCAGGGCTGTCTGGGATAACTATTGATCATCATAATCAGGGCTGTCTGGGATAACTATTGATCATCATAATCAGGGCTGTCTGGGATAACTATTGATCATCATAATCAGGGCTGTCTGGGATAACTATTGATCATCATAATCAGGGCTGTCTGGGATAACTATTGATCATCATCATCAGGGCTGTCTGGATCACTATTCATCATCATCATCAGGGCTGTCTGGGATAACTATTGATCATCATCATCAGGGCTGTCTGGGATAACTATTGATCATCATCATCATCATCATCATCAGGGCTGTCTGGGATAACTATTGATCATCATTATCATAATCAGGGCTGTCTGGGATAACTATTGATCATCATAATCAGGGCTGCCTGGGATAACTATTGATCATCATCATCATCATCACGGCTGTCTGGGATAACTATTGATCATCATCATCATCATCATCATCAGGGCTGTCTGGGATAACTATTGATCATCATCATAATCATCATCAGGGCTGTCTGGGATAACTATTGATCATCATCATCAGGGCTGTCTGGGATAACTATTGATCATCATAATCAGGGCTGTCTGGGATAACTAATTGATCATCATTAATCAGGGCTGTCTGGGATAAACTATTGATCATCATAATCAGGGCTGTCTGGGATAACTATTGATCATCAAAAATCAGGGCTGCCTGGGATAACTATTGATCATCATAATCAGGGCTGTCTGGGATAAAAACTATTGATCATCATAATCAGGGCTGTCTGGATAACTATTGATCATCATCATCAGGGCTGTCTGGATAACTATTGATCATCATAATCAGGGCTGTCTGGGATAACTATTGATCATCATCATCATCATCAGGGCTGTCTGGGATAACTATTGATCATCATAATCAGGGCTGTCTGGTATAACTATTGATCAGTCATAATCATCAATCAGGCAGTCTGGGATAACTATTGATCATCATAATCATCAGGGCTGTCTGGGATAACTATTGATCATCATCATCAGGGCTGTCTGGGATAACTATTGATCATCATAATCAGGTCTGTCTGGATAACTATTGATCATCATAATCAGGGCTGTCTGGGATAACTATTGATCATTCATAATCAGGGGCTGTCTGGGATAAACTATTGATCATCATAATCAGGGGCTGTCTGGGATAACTATTGATCATCATAAATCATCAGGTCTGTCTGGGATAACTATTGATCATCATAATCAGGGCTGTCTGGGATAACTATTGAATCATCATAATCAGGGCTGTCTGGGATAACTATTGATCGTCATAATCATATCAGACAGGGCTGTCTGGGATAACTATTGATCATCATAATCAGGGCTGTCTGGATAAACTATTGATCATCATAATCATCATAGGGCTGTCTGGGATAACTATTGATCATCATAATCAGGGCTGTCTGGGATAACTATTGATCATCATAATCAGGGCTGTCTGGGATAACTATTGATCATCATAATCAGGGCTGTCTGGGATAACTATTGATCATCATCATCATCATCATCAGGGCTGTCTGGGATAACTATTGATCATCATAATCAGGGCTGTCTGGGATAACTATTGATCATCATAATCATATCATCAGGGCTGTCTGGGATAACTATTGATCATCATCATCATCATCATCAGGGCTGTCTGGATAACTATTGATCATCATAATCAGGGCTGTCTGGGATAACTATTGATCATCATCATCATCATCATCATCATCAGGGCTGTCTGGGATAACTATTGATCATCATAATCAGGGCTGCTCTGGGATAACTATTGATTTGATCATCATAATCAGGGCTGTCTGGGATAACTATTGATCATCATAATCAGGGCTGTCTGGGATAACTATTGATCATCATCATCATCATCATAATCAGGGATGTCTGGGATAACTATTGATCATCATAATCAGGGCTGCCTGGGATAACTATTGATCATCATAATCAAGGGATGTCTGGGATAACTATTGATCATCATAATCATGGCCTGTCTGGGATAACTATTGATCATCATAATCATCATCAGGGCTGTCTGGGATAACTATTGATCATCATAATCAGGGCTGTCTGGGATAAACTATTGATCATCATCAGTCTGGGATAACTATTGATCATCATAATCAGGGCTGTCTGGGATAACTATTGATCATCATAATCAGGGCTGTCTGGGATAACTATTGATCATCATCATCAGGGCTGTCTGGGATAACTATTGATCATCATCATCATCAGGGCTGTCTGGGATAACTATTGATCATCATCATCATCATCATCAATCATCAGGGCTGTCTGGGATAACTATTGATCATCATAATCAGGGCTGTCTGGTATAACTATTGATCATCATAATCATCATCAGGGCTGTCTGGGATAACTATTGATCATCATCATCATCATCATCATCAGGTCTGTCTGGGATAAACTATTTGATCATCATAAATCAGGGCTGTCTGGTATAAACTATTGATCATCATAATCATCATCAGGGCTGTCTGGGATAACTATTGATCATCATAATCAGGGCTGTCTGGTATAATACTATTGATCGTCATAATCATCATCAGGGCTGTCTGGGATAACTATTGATCATCATCATCATCATCATCATCAGGGCTGTCTGGGATAACTATTGATCATCATAATCAGGGCTGTCTGGGATAACTATTGATCATCATAATCATCATCAGGGCTGTCTGGGATAACTATTGATCATCATAATCAGGGCTGTCTGGTATAACTATTGATCGTCATAATCATTCATCAGGGCTGTCTGGTATAACTATTGATCGTCATAATCATCATCAGGGCTGTCTGGGATAACTATTGATCATCATAATCAGGGCTGTCTGGGATAACTATTGATCATCATCATCATCATCATCAGGGCTGTCTGGGATAACTATTGATCATCATAATCAGGGCTGTCTGGTATAACTATTGATCGTCATAATCATCATCAGGGCTGTCTGGGATAACTATTGATCATCATCATCATCATCATCAGGGCTGTCTGGGATAACTATTGATCATCATAATCAGGGCTGTCTGGGATAACTATTGATCATCATCATCATCATCATCATCAGGTATGTCTGGGATAACTATTGATCATCATAATCAGGGCTGCCTGGGATAACTATTGATCATCATAATCAGGGCTGTCTGGGATAACTATTGATCATCATAATCAGGGCTGTCTGGGATAACTATTGATCATCATCATCATCATCATAATCAGGGATGTCTGGGATAACTATTGATCATCATAATCAGGGCTGCCTGGGATAACTATTGATCATCATAATCAGGGATGTCTGGGATAACTA
>CM062487.1:57465409-57550409 GCA_031479575.1 Coregonus ussuriensis
CACACACACACACACACACACACACACACATATCTCTTCCTACTGCTACCCTGCTGCTTGGGTTACGACCCACACAGCCTTCATGGTGACAGAGCTCACTGGTGTTCTGATGTGGTTTACCCTGGAAATTAACATAATCCATTGTGTTACAGCAGCACGCCTGGAACATTACCTCTATATCCATAATGTATCCAACCCTACCCCTGGAACATTACCTCTATATCCATAATGTCTCCAACACTACCCCTGGAACATTACCTCTATATCCATAATGTCTCCAACACTACCCCTCTATTCTATCTACCCCTCTATATCCATAATGTCTCCAACACTACCCCTGGAACATTACCTCTATATCCATAATGTATCCAACCCTACCCCTGGAACATTACCTCTATATCGATAATGTCTCCAACACTACCCCTGGAACATTACCTCTATATCCATAATGTCTCCAACACTACCCCTGTATCTACCCCTTTATATCTATAATGTCTCCAACACTACCCCTGGAACATTACCTCTATATCGATAATGTCTCCAACACTACCCCTGTATCTACCCCTCTATATCCATAATGTCTCCAACACTACCCCTGTATCTACCCCTCTATATCTATAATGTCTCCAACACTACCCCTGTATCTACCCCTCTATATCCATAATGCCTCCAACACTACCTCTGTATCTACCCCTCTATATCCATAATGTCTCCAACACTACCCCTGTATCTACCCCTCTATATCCATAATGTCTCCAACACCACCCCTGGAACATTACCTCTATATCCATAATATAATGTCTCCAACTCTACCCCTGGAACATTACCTCTATATCCATAATATCTCCAACTCTACCCCTGGAACATTACCTCTGTATCCATAATGCCTCCAACACTACCCCTGTATCTACCCCTCTATACCCATAATGTCTCCAACACTACCCCTGTATCTACCCCTCTATATCCACAATGTCTCCAACACTACCCGTGTATTTACCCCTCTATACCCATAATGTCTCCAACAATACCCCTGGAACATTACCTCTATATCCATAATGTCTCCAACACTACCCCTGGAACATTACCTCTATATCCATAATGTCTCCAACACTACCCCTGGAACATTACCTCTATATCCATAATGTCTCCAACACTACCCCTGGAACATTACATCTATATCCATAATGTTTCCAACACTACCCCTGTATCTACCCCTCTATACACATAATGTCTCCAACACTACCCCTGGAAGATTACCTCTATATCCATAATGTCTCCAACACTACCCCTGTACTGTATCTACCCCTCTATATCTATAATGTCTCCAACACTACCCCTGGAACATTACCTCTATATCGATAATGTCTCCAACACTACCCCTGTATCTACCCCTCTATATCCATAATGTCTCCAACACTACCCCTGTATCTACCCCTCTATATCTATAATGTCTCCAACACTACCCCTGTATCTACCCCTCTATATCCATAATGTCTCCAACACTACCCCTGTATCTACCCCTCTATATCCATAATGTCTCCAACACTACCCCTGTATCTACCCCTCTATATCCATAATGTCTCCAACACTACCCCTGTATTTACCCCTCTATATCCATAATGTCTCCAACACTACCCCTGGAACATTACCTCTATATCCATAATGTCTCCAACTATAACCCTGGAACATTACCTCTATATCCATAATGTCTCCAACACTACCCCTGTATCTACCCCTCTATATCCATAATGTCTCCAACACTACCCCTGGAACATTACCTCTATATCCATAATATAATGTCTCCAACCCTACCCCTGGAACATTACCTCTATATCGATAATGTCTCCAACACTACCCCTGGAACATTACCTCTATATCCATAATGTCTCCAACACTACCCCTGTATCTACCCCTCTATATCTATAATGTCTCCAACACCACCCCTGGAACATTACCTCTATATCGATAATGTCTCCAACACTACCCCTGTATCTACCCCTCTATATCCATAATGTCTCCAACACTACCCCTGTATCTACCCCTCTATATCTATAATGTCTCCAACACTACCCCTGGAACATTACCTCTATATCCATAATGTCTCCAACTCTACCCCTGGAACATTACCTCTATATCCATAATATCTCCAACTCTACCCCTGGAACATTACCTCTGTATCCATAATGTCTCCAACACTACCCCTGTATCTACCCCTCTATACCCATAATGTCTCCAACACTACCCCTGTATCTACCCCTCTATATCCACAATGTCTCCAACACTACCCGTGTATTTACCCCTCTATATCCATAATGTCTCTAACACTACCCCTGGAACATTACCTCTATATCCATAATGTCTCCAACTCTACCCCTGGAACATTACCTCTATATCCATAATGTCTCCAACACTACCCCTGTATCTACCCCTCTATACCCATAATGTCTCCAACAATACCCCTGGAACATTACCTCTATATCCATAATGTCTCCAACACTACCCCTGGAACATTACCTCTATATCCATAATGTCTCCAACACTACCCCTAGAACATTACCTCTATATCCATAATGTCTCCAACACTACCCCTGGAACATTACCTCTATATCCATAATGTCTCCAACACTACCCCTGTATCTACCCCTCTATACCCATAATGTCTCCAACACTACCCCTGGAACATTACCTCTATATCCATAATGTCTCCAACACTACCCCTGTATCTACCCCTCTATATCTATAATGTCTCCAACACTACCCCTGGAACATTACCTCACCTCTATATCGATAATGTCTCCAACACTACCCCTGTATCTACCCCTCTATATCCATAATGTCTCCAACACTACCCCTGTATCTACCCCTCTATATCTATAATGTCTCCAACACTACCCCTGTATCTACCCCTCTATATCCATAATGTCTCCAACACTACCCCTGTATCTACCCCTCTATATCCATAATGTCTCCAACACTACCCCTGTATCTACCCCTCTATATCCATAATGTCTCCAACACTACCCCTGTATTTACCCCTCTATATCCATAATGTCTCCAACACTACCCCTGGAACATTACCTCTATATCCATAATGTCTCCAACTATACCCCTGGAACATTACCTCTATATCCATAATGTCTCCAACACTACCCCTGTATCTACCCCTCTATATCCATAATGTCTCCAACACTACCCCTGGAACATTACCTCTATATCCATAATGTCTCCAACACTACCCCTGGAACATTACCTCTATATCCATAATGTCTCCAACACTACCCCTGTATCTACCCCTCTATACCCATAATGACTCCAACACTACCCCTGGAACATTACCTCTATATCCATAATGTCTCCAACACTACCCCTTGAACATTACCTCTATATCCGGCAGGTAGCTTAGTGGGTAAGAGCGTTGTACCATTAACCGAAAGGTTGCTGGTTCTAATCCCCGAGCCGACTAGGTGAAAAATCTGTCGATGTGCCCTTGAGCAAGGCACTTAACCCTAATTGCTCCTGTAAGTCGCTCTGGATAAGAGCGTCTGCTAAATGACTAAAAATGTAAATGTAAAATATCCATTATGTCTCCAACTCTACCCCTGTATCTACCCCTCTATACCCATAATGTCTCCAACACTACCCCTGGAACATTACCTCTATATCCATAATGTCTGGAACATTACCTCTGTATCCATAATGTCTCCAACACTACCCCTGTATCTACCCCTCTATACCCATAATGTCTCCAACACTACCCCTGGAACATTACCCCTATATCCATAATGTCTCCAACACTACCCCTGGAACATTACCTCTGTATCCATAATGTCTCCAACACTACCCCTGTATCCACCCCTCTATATCTATAATGTCTCCAACACTACCCCTGGAACATTACCTCTATATCCATAATGTCTCCAACACTACCCCTGTATCTACCTCTCTATACCCATAATGTCTCCAACACTACCCCTGTATCTACACCTCTATACCCATAAAGTCTCCAACACTACCCCTGGAACATTACCTCTATATCTATAATGTCTCCAACACTACCCCTGTATCTACGCCTCTATCTCCATAATGTCTACAACACTACCCCTGGAACATTACCTCTATATCCATAATGTCTCCAACACTACCCCTGGAACATTACCTCTATATCCATAATGTCTCCAACACTACCCCTGTATCTACCCCTCTATATCCATAATGTCTCCAACCCTACCCCTGGAACATTACCTCTATATCCATAATGTCTCCAACACTACCCCTGTATCTACCCCTCTATATCCATAATGTCTCCAACCCTACCCCTGGAACATTACCTCTATATCCATAATGTCTCCATTACTACCCCTGTATCTACCCCGCTATACCCATAATGTCTCCAACACTACCCCTGTATCTACCCCTCTATATCCATAATGTCTCCAACACTACCCCATTATCTACCCCTCTATATCTATAATGTCTCCAACACTACCCCTGGAACATTACCTCTATATCCATAATGTCTCCAACACTACCCCTGGAACATTACCTCTATATCCATAATGTCTCCAACACTATCCCTGTATCTACCCCTCTATATCCATAATGTCTCCAACACTACCCCTGTATCTACCCCTCTATATCCATAATGTCTCCAACACCACCCCTGTATCTACCCCTCTATATCCATAATGTCTCCAACACTATCCCTGTATCTACCCCTCTATATCCATAATGTCTCCAACACTACCCCTGTATCTACCCCTCTATATCCATAATGTCTCCAACACTACCCCTGGAACATTACCTCTATATCCATAATGTCTCCAACACTACCCCTGTATCTACCCCTCTATACCCATAATGTCACCAACACTACCCATGTATCTACCCCTCTATATCCATAATGTCTCCCACACTACCCCTGTATCCACCCCTCTATACCCATAATGTCTCCAACACAACCCCTGATCTACCCCTCTATATCCATAATGTCTCCAACACTACCCCTGGAACATTACCTCTATATCCATAATGTCTCCAACACTACCCCTGTATCTACCCCTCTATATCCACAATGTCTCCAACACTACCCCTGTATCTACCCCTCTATACCCATAATGTATCCAACACTACTCCTGGAACATTACCTCTATATCCATAATGTCTCCAACACTACCCCTGGAACATTACTTCTGTATCCATTATGTCTCCAACACTACCCCTGTATCTATCCCTCTATTTCCATAATGTCTCCAACACTATTCCTGGAACAGTACCTCTATATCCATAATATCTACTACACTACCCCTGTATCTACCCCTCTATATCCATAATGTCTCCAACACTACCCCTGTATCTACCCCTCTATATCCATAACGTCTCCACACTACCCCTGGAACATTACCTCTGTATCCATTATGTCTCCAACACTACCCCTGTATCTACCCCTCTATATCCATAATGTCTCCAACTCTACCCCTGGAACATTACCTCTATATCCATAATGTCTCCAACACTACCCCTGTATCTACCCCGCTATACCCATAATGTCTCCAACACTACCCCTATATCTACCCCTCTATATCTATAATGTCTCCAACACTACCCCTGTATCTACCCCTCTATATCCATTATGTCTCCAACACTACCCCTGGAACATTACCTCTGTATCCATAATGTCTCCAACACTACCCCTGTATCTACCCCTCTATATCCATAATGTCTCCAACTCTACCCCTGGAACATTACCTCTATATCCATAATGTCTCCAACACTACCCCTGTATCTACCCCGCTATACGCATAATGTCTCCAACACTACCTCTATATCTACCCCTCTATATCTATAATGTCTCCAACACTACCCCTTTATCTACCCCTCTATATCCATTATGTCTCCAACACTACCCCTGGAACATTACCTCTATACCCATAATGTCTCCAACACTACCCCTGGAACATTACCTCTATATCCATAATGTCTCCAACACTACCCATGTATCTACCCCTCTATATCCATAATGTCTCCAACACTACCCCTGGAACATTACCTCTATATCCATTTTGTCTCCAACACTACCCCTGTATCTACCCCTCTATATACATAATGTCTACAACACTACCCCTGGAACATTACCTCTATATCCATAATGTCTCCAACACTACCCCTGGAACATTACCTCTATATCCATAATGTCTCCAAACAATACCCCTGTATCTACCCCTCTATATCCATAATGTCTCCAACACTACCCCTGGAACATTACCTCTATATCCATAATGTCTCCAACACTACCCCTGTATCTACACCTCTATACCCATAATGTCTCCAACACTACCCCTGTATCTACCCCTCTATATCCATAATGTATCCAACACTACCCCTGTATCTACCCCTCTATATCCATAATGTATCCAACACTACCCCTGTATCTACCCCTCTATATCCATAATGTTTCCAACACTACCCCTGTATCTACACCTCTATACCCATAATGTCTCCAACACTACCCCTGTATCTACCCCTCTATATCCATAATGTATCCAACACTACCCCTGTATCTACCCCTCTATATCCATAATGTATCCAACACTACCCCTGTATCTACCCCTCTATATCTATAATGTCTCCAACACTACCCCTGGAACATTACCCCTATATCCATAATGTCTGCATCACTACCCCTGTATCTACCCCTCTATATCCATAATGTCTCCAACACTACCCCTGTATCTACCCCTCTATATTCATAATGTCTCCAACACTACCCCTGTATCTACCCCTCTATATCCATAATGTCTCCAACACTACCCCTGGAACATTACCTCTATATCCATAATGTCTCCAACACTACCCCTGTATCTACCCCTCTATATTCATAATGTCTCCAACACTACCCCTGTATCTACCCCTCTATATCCATAATGTCTCCAACACTACCCCTGGAACATTACCTCTATATCCATAATTTCTCCAACACTACCCCTGTATCTACCCCTCTATATCCATAATGTCTCCAACACTACCCCTGTATCTACCCCTCTATATCCATAATGTCTCCAACACTACCCCTGTATCTACCCCTCTATATTCATAATGTCTCCAACACTACCCCTGTATCTACCCCTCTATATCCATAATGTCTCCAACACTACCCCTGTATCTATCCCTCTATATCCATAATGTCTCCAACACTATTCCTGGAACAGTACCTCTATATCCATAATATCTACTACACTACCCCTGTATCTACCCCTCTATATCCATAATGTCTCCAACACTACCCCTGTATCTACCCCTCTATATCCATAACGTCTCCACACTACCCCTGGAACATTACCTCTGTATCCATTATGTCTCCAACACTACCCCTGTATCTACCCCTCTATATCCATAATGTCTCCAACTCTACCCCTGGAACATTACCTCTATATCCATAATGTCTCCAACACTACCCCTGTATCTACCCCGCTATACCCATAATGTCTCCAACACTACCCCTATGTCTACCCCTCTATATCTATAATGTCTCCAACACTACCCCTGTATCTACCCCTCTATATCCATTATGTCTCCAAGACTACCCCTGGAACATTACCTCTGTATCCATAATGTCTCCAACACTACCCCTGTATCTACCCCTCTATATCCATAATGTCTCCAACTCTACCCCTGGAACATTACCTCTATATCCATAATGTCTCCAACACTACCCCTGTATCTACCCCGCTATACCCATAATGTCTCCAACACTACCTCTATATCTACCCCTCTATATCTATAATGTCTCCAACACTACCCCTGTATCTACCCCTCTATATCCATTATGTCTCCAACACTACCCCTGGAACATTACCTCTATACCCATAATGTCTCCAACACTACCCCTGGAACATTACCTCTATATCCATAATGTCTCCAACACTACCCATGTATCTACCCCTCTATATCCATAATGTCTCCAACACTACCCCTATATCTACCCCTCTATATCTATAATGTCTCCAACACTACCCCTGTATCTACCCCTCTATATCCATAATGTCTCCAACACTACCCCTGGAACATTACCTCTATATCCATAATGTCTCCAACACTACCCCTGTATCTACCCCTCTATATCCATAATGTCTCCAACACTACCCCTGTATCTACCCCTCTATATCCATAATGTCTCCAACACTACCTACCCCTGTATCTACCCCTCTATATTCATAATGTCTCCAACACTACCCCTGTATCTACCCCTCTATATCCATAATGTCTCCAACACTACCCCTGAACATTACCTCTATATCCATAATGTCTGCAACACTACCCCTGTATCTACCCCTCTATATTCATAATGTCTCCAACACTACCCCTGTATCTACCCCTCTATATCCATAATGTCTCCAACACTACCCCTGGAACATTACCTCTATATCCATAATTTCTCCAACACTACCCCTGTATCTACCCCTCTATATCCATAATGTCTCCAACACTACCCCTGTATCTACCCCTCTATATCCATAATGTCTCCAACACTACCCCTGTATCTACCCCTCTATATCCATAATGTCTCCAACACTACCCCTGTATATAACCCTCTATATTCATAATGTCTCCAACACTACCCCTGTATCTACCCCTCTATATCCATAATGTCTCCAACACTACCCCTGTATCTACCCCTCTATATCCATCCATAATGTCTCCAACACTACCCCTGTATCTACCCCTCTATATCCATAATGTCTCCAACACTACCCCTGTATTTACCCCTCTATATCCATAATGTCTCCAACACTACCCCTGGAACATTACCTCTATATCCATAATGTCTCCAACTATACCCCTGGAACATTACCTCTATATCCATAATGTCTCCAACACTACCCCTGTATCTACCCCTCTATATCCATAATGTCTCCAACACTACCCCTGAACATTACCTCTATATCCATAATGTCTGCAACACTACCCCTGTATCTACCCCTCTATATTCATAATGTCTCCAACACTACCCCTGTATCTACCCCTCTATATCCATAATGTCTCCAACACTACCCCTGGAACATTACCTCTATATCCATAATTTCTCCAACACTACCCCTGTATCTACCCCTCTATATCCATAATGTCTCCAACACTACCCCTGTATCTACCCCTCTATATCCATAATGTCTCCAACACTACCCCTGCCTGTATCTACCCCTCTATATCCATAATGTCTCCAACACTACCCCTGTATATAACCCTCTATATTCATAATGTCTCCAACACTACCCCTGTATCTACCCCTCTATATCCATAATGTCTCCAACACTACCCCTGGAACATTACCTCTATATCCATAATGTCTCCAACACTACCCCTGGAACATTACCTCTATATCCATAATGTCTCCAACACTACCCCTGTATCTACCCCTCTATATTTATAATGTCTCCAACACTACCCCTGGAACATTACCTCTATATCGATAATGTCTCCAACACTACCCCTGTATCTACCCCTCTATATCCATAATGTCTCCAACACCACCCCTGTATCTACCCCTCTATATCCATAATGTCTCCAACACTACCCCTGTATCTACCCCTCTATATCTATAATGTCTCCAACACTACCCCTGTATCTACCCCTCTATATCCATAATGTCTCCAACACTACCCCTGTATCTACCCCTCTATATCCATAATGTCTCCAACACTACCCCTGGAACATTACCTCTATATCCATAATGTCTCCAACTCTACCCCTGGAACATTACCTCTGTATCCATAATGTCTACAACACTACCCCTGTATCTACCCCTCTATACCCATAATGTCTCCAACACTACCCCTGGAACATTACCTCTATATCCATAATGTCTCCAACACTACCCCTGGAACATTACCTCTATATCCATAATGTCTCCAACACTACCCCTGTATCTACCCCTCTATATTTATAATGTCTCCAACACTACCCCTGGAACATTACCTCTATATCGATAATGTCTCCAACACTACCCCTGTATCTACCCCTCTATATTTATAATGTCTCCAACACTACCCCTGGAACATTACCTCTATATCGATAATGTCTCCAACACTACCCCTGTATCTACCCCTCTATATCCATAATGTCTCCAACACTACCCCTGTATCTACCCCTCTATATCCATAATGTCGCCAACACTACCCCTGTATTTATTTACCCCTCTATATCCATAATGTCTCCAACACTACCCCTGGAACATTACCTCTATATCCATAATGTCTCCAACTCTACCCCTGGAACATTACCTCTGTATCCATAATGTCTACAACACTACCCCTGTATCTACCCCTCTATACCCATAATGTCTCCAACACTACCCCTGGAACATTACCTCTATATCCATAATGTCTCCAATACTACCCCTGTATCTACCCCTCTATACCCATAATATCTACAACACTACCCCTGTATCTACCTCCCTATTTCCCCAGCACGCTCTCTCCTATGATCTCATTTAAAGCCATCTGTAAGTCCACTGAAATTACCTCTATATGATTGTGGGGTTATTTAATTTCTATTCATTAAAAACTATATTTGACATATTACCTGCAATGAGCGGTTCTTCTGCCCATAAACACATCATAATTACAAGAAGCCTTACAATACAACATGCAGCATGAATGAAAATATTTACAGTACAACATGCAGCATGAATGAAGAGATGTACAGTACAACATGCAGCATGAATGAAAAGCTGTACAGTACATGATGTCATAAACCCACTAGAGTTTTCCTCTTAAAGCAGTCAGAGACTAATGATCCATTAACAGGCCAGTCAAAGCCAAGTGTCTCTCTCTGTTTAAACATTAGCTGCCGCTATTGACTCCATTAAAAGATCAATATCTAACCACAGGAGGAGGAGGAGGAGATGGAGGAGGAGGGTGAGGAGGAGGTGGAGGAGGAGGAGGAGGAGGGTGAGGAGGAGATGGAGGAGGTGGAGGAGGAGGAGGGTGAGGAGGAGATGGAGGAGGTGGAGGAGGAGGGTGAGGAGGAGATGGAGGAGGAGGGTGAGGAGGAGATGGAGGAGGAGGAGGAGGAGGAGGGTGAGGAGGAGGAGGATGAGGAGGAGATGGAGGAGAAGGAGGTGGAGGAGGAGGTGGAGGAGGAGGGTGAGGAGGAGATGGAGGAGGAGGAGGTGGAGGAGGAGGGGAGGAGGTGGAGGAGGAGGGTGAGGAGGAGGGTGAGGACAGAGTTGTGACCACAGTAAATGTACAAGGTAAGGACAAAATTTAGATTGAACAATTGTGTTGACTTTAATTCCAGTTGTCCTCGCTCTCTTTCCCCTCTCTCTCCTTCTTTCCCCCGGTCTTTCTTACAGACACACACACACACATCAACAACAACAAAAGAAAACAGAATACATTCTTGTCTCTGATGCCACGGAGAGACTGATGTGACATGTACAAACTGTTGCCGACGGCGACCGTGCGGTTTGATGTTCTGTGGCGTGAAGGTTGAGTCATGTCATTTTGCACCCAATTACACCGCTGTAAATCTGGAGGATAGCTCTTGTCTTGGAGTATTGCTCCTCGCTGTCACCTTGACCTTGTTTATTGACACATCAGAGCCACAATAAAGAGCAGAGCCCTAACAGAAAACTAACAGAACAGAACCCTAAAAGAACAAATTCCTGACAGAACTGAACTCTAAGAGAACAGAGACCTAAAAGAACACTAACAGAATATAACCCTGTTAGAACACTAACAGAATAGAACCCTGTTAGAACACTAACAGAACAGCGCCTTAACAGAACACTGACTGAACAGAACCCTAATAGAACAGAGACCTAACAGAACAGAGACCTAACAGAACAGAGACCTAACAGAACAGAACCCTAACAGAACAGAACCCTAACAGAACAGAGACCTAACAGAACAGAACCCTAACAGAACAGAGACCTAACAGAACAGAACCCTAACAGAACAGAACCCTAACAGAACAGAACCCTAACAGAACAGAGACCTAATAGAACAGATGCCTAACAGAACATAGCCGTAACATAACAGAACCCTAACATAATAGAACCCTGTTAGAACACTAACAGAACAGCGCCTTAACAGAACACTGACTGAACAGAACCCTAACAGAACAGAACACTAACATAACAGAGTACTAACAGAACAGATCCCTAACATAACAGAACCCTTACAGAATAAAACCCTAGCAGAACAGAACCCTAACAGAACAGAGACCTAATAGAACAGAACCATACATAACAGAACCCTAATTTAACAGAAGCCGAATAGAGCCCTTACAGAACAGAACATTAACAGAACACTAACGAAACACTAACAGAACAGAGCCCTTACAGAACAGAACACTAACAGAACAGAACAGAACACTAATAGAACAGAACACTAACAGAACATAACCCTAACAGAACACTAACAGAACAGAACACTAACAGAACAGAACCCTAACAGAACATAGATATAAATAGAACAGGACAATAAGAGAACAGAGACCTACCAGAACACAAACAGCACAGAATCCTAACAGAACATTAACAGAACAGAGCCCTAACAGAACAGAACACTAACAGAACAGAACACTAACAGAACAGAGCCCTAACAGAACAGAACACTAACAGAACAGAGCCCTAACATAACAGAACCCTTACAGAATAAAACCCTAGCAGAACAGAACCCTAACAGAACAGAGACCTAATAGAACAGAACCATACATAACAGAACCCTAATTTAACAGAAGCCGAATAGAGCCCTTACAGAACAGAACATTAACAGAACACTAACGAAACACTAACAGAACAGAGCCCTTACAGAACAGAACACTAACAGAACAGAACAGAACACTAATAGAACAGAACACTAACAGAACATAACCCTAACAGAACACTAACAGAACAGAACACTAACAGAACAGAACCCTAACAGAACATAGATATAAATAGAACAGGACAATAAGAGAACAGAGACCTACCAGAACACAAACAGCACAGAATCCTAACAGAACATTAACAGAACAGAGCCCTAACAGAACAGAACACTAACAGAACAGAACACTAACAGAACAGAGCCCTAACAGAACAGAACACTAACAGAACAGAGCCCTAACAGAACAGAACACTAACAGAACAGAGCCCTAACAGAACAGAGCCCTAACAGAACAGAACACTAACAGAACAGAACACTAACAGAACAGAACACTAACAGAACAGAACACTAACAGAACAGAGCCCTAACAGAACAGAGCCCTAACAGAACAGAGCCCTAACAGAACAGAGCCCTAAGAGCACAGAGCCCTAACAGAATGTAAGGGTTGGTGTGAGGTGTGACCCAGGTGCGGTGCAGGATAGACAGTAGGCAGTAGGCAGAGATGGTGAAACAAGGAACTTTATTGATGGTCCCGGAGCCAGGATACAAAACAACGGACTTAACACGATAAAAGGAAGGTGGAGCAAATAAGTGTCCAAAAACAGACTGACAGCCAAAAAACGAAATAGTAACTGTGACTGAAATAATAAAGAAACATGGAGAACACTTACATTTTAGTCATTTAGCAGACGCTCTTATCCAGAGCGACTTACATTTAGTGAGTGCATACATTTTTCATACTGGCCCCTCGTGGGAAACGAACCCACAACCCTGGCGTTGCAAGCGCCATGCTCTACCAACTGAGCTACAGGGATACCTGTACATTCTTCTCCAATCAAACACTGATTAGCACTGCTGAGCATAGAGGAACTAGCAGAGGAAACTGAACAAGGGAACACAGGGAAGTGAGGGCATAAATGCACAGGTGAACAGGTAGACACAGGTGACACCAATAGGATAATGATTAGTCCAGACTGTGCGTGAGGAGGTGCCTAAGGTTTTCGGAGGATGACACCTAGTGGGTCGCTCCAGAATTGTGACCCACTCCTGTAACAACAGAACACTAACACTAACAGAACAGAGCCCTAACAGGACATTAACAGAACAGAACCCTAACAGGACATTAACAGAACAGAGCCCTAACAGGACATTAACAGAACAGAACCCTAACAGGACATTAACAGAACAGAACCCTAACAGGACATTAACAGAACAGAACCCTGACAGACCAGAGCCCTAAATGAAAACTAATAGAACAGAAACCTAACATGACACTAACAGAACAGAGCCTTAACAGAATAGAACACTAACGGAACAGATACCTAACAGAACACTAAAAGCATAGAGCCCTGACAGAACAGAGGCCTAACATAACAGAACACTTACAGAACAAAACCCTAACAGAACGGAACCCAAACAGAACAGAGACTTAACAGAACAGAACCCTAATATAACTGTAACAGAACAGAGCCCTAACAGAACAGAACACTTACAGAACAGAGCTATAAACAGAACAGGACACTAAAAGAAAAGAACCCTAACGGAACACTAACAGAACAGAACCCTACCAGAACAGAACCCTATTAGAACACAAACAGAACAGCCCTAAAATAACACTAATTGAACAGAGCCCTAACAGAACAGTAACAGAACAGAACAGAACCCAAACAGAACAGAGCTAAACAGAACACTAACAGAACAAATCCCTAACAGAACAGTACCCTAAAAGAACAGATGCCTAAGAGAACATAGCCGTAACAGAACAGAACCCTAACAGAACAGAACCCTAACAGGACAGACACCTAACAGAACACTAACAGAACAGAACCCTAACAGAACAGAGTACTAACAGAACATAACCCTAACAGAACAGAACCCTAACAGAACCCTAACAGGACAGACACCTAACAGAACACTAACAGTTCAGAGCCCTAACAGAACAGAATCCTAATATAACAGTAACAGAACAGAACCCGAACAGAATAGAGCCCTAATAGAACAGAACACTAACAGAACAGAACACTAACAGAACAGAACCCTAACAGAACAGAGCCCTAACAGAACAGAACACTAACAGAACAATAACAGAACAGAACACTAACAGAACAGAACACCAACAGAACAGAACACTAACAGAACAGAACCCTAACAGAACAGAGCCCTAACAGAACAGAACACTAACAGAACAATAACAGAACAGAACACTAACAGAACAGAACACTAACAGAACAGAACACCAACAGAACAGAACACTAACAGAACAGAACACTAACAGAACACCAACAGAACAGAGCCCTAACAGAACATAACCATAATAGAACAGATCCCTAACAGAACACATCAAATCAAATCACATTTTATTGGCCACATGCGCCGAATACAACAGGTGCAGACATTACAGTGAATTGCTTACTTACAGCCCTTAACCAACAGTGCATTTATTTTTAATAAAAAAGTAGAATAAAACAACAACAAAATAGTGTTGAGAAAAAAAAAGAGCAGAAGTAAAATAAAATAACAGTAGGGAGGCTATATATACAGGGGGGTACCGGTGCAGAGTCAATGTGCGGGGGCACCGGTTAGTTGAGGTAGTTGAAGTAATATGTACATGTGGGTAGAGTTAAAGTGACTATGCATAAATACTTAACAGAGTAGCAGCAGTGTAAAAGGATGGGGTGGGGGGGCAGTGCAAATAGTCCGGGTAGCCATGATTAGCTGTTCAGGAGTCTTATGGCTTGGGGGTAGAAGCTGTTGAGAAGTCTTTTGGACCTAGACTTGGCGCTCCGGTACCGCTTGCCGTGTGGTAGCAGAGAGAACAGTCTATGACTAGGGTGGCTGGAGTCTTTGACAATTTTGAGTGCCTTCCTCTGACACTGCCTGGTATAGAGGTCCTGGATGCCAGGAAGCTTGGCCCCAGTGATGTACTGGGCCGTACGCACTACCCTCTGTAGTGCCTTGCGGTCGGAGGCCAAGCAGTTGCCATACCAGGCGGTGATGCAACCAGTCAGGATGCTCTCGATGGTGCAGCTGTAGAATTTTTTGAGGATCTGAGGACCCATGCCGAATCTTTTCAGTCTCCTGAGGGGGAATAGGCTTTGTCGTGCCCTCTTCACGACTGTCTTGGTGTGTTTGGACCATGATAGTTCGTTGGTGATGTGGACACCAAGGAACTTGAAGCTCTCAACCTGTTCCACTACAGCCCCGTCGATGAGAATGCAGGCGTGTTCAGTCCTCTTTTTTTTTCCTGTAGTCCACAATCATCTCCTTTGTCTTGGTCACGTTGAGGGAGAGGTTGTAATCCTGGCACCACACGGCCATGTCTCTGACCTCCTCCTTATAGGCTGTCTCATCGTTGTCTGTGATCAGGCCTAACACTGTTGTGTCGTCGGCAAACTTAATGATGGTGTTGGAGTCGTGCCTGGCCATTTAGTCATGGGTGAACAGGGAGTACAGGAGGGGACTGAGCACGCACCCCTGAGGGGCCCCCGTGTTGAGGATCAGTGTGGCAGATGTGTTGTTACCTACCCTTACCACCTGGGGGCGGCCCGTCAGGAAGTCCAGGATCCAGTTGCAAAGGGAGGTGTTTAGTCCCAGGATCCTTAGCTTAGTGATGAGCTTTGAGGGCACTATGGTGTTGAATGCTGAGCTGTAGTCAATGAATACCATTCTCACGTAGGTGTTCCTCTTGTCCAGGTGGGAAAGGGCAGTGTGGAGTGCAATAGAGATTGCATCATCTGTGGATCTGTTGGGGCAGTAAGCAAATTGGAGTGGGTCTAGGGTTTCTGGGATAATGGTGTTGATGTGAGCCATGACCAGCCTTTCAAAGCACTTCATGGCTACAGACGTCAGTGCTATGGGTCGGTAGTCATTTAGGCAGGTTATCTTAGTGTCCTTGGGCACGGGGACTATGGTGGTCTGCTTGAAACATGTTGGTATTACAGACTCAGTCAGGGACATGTTGAAAATGTCAGTGAAGACACTTGCCAGTTGGTCAGCACATGCTCGGAGTACACATCCTGGTAATCCGTCTGGCCCTGCGGCCTTGTGAATGTTGACCTGCTTAAAAGTCTTACTCACATCGGCTACGGAGAGCGTGATCACATAGTCATCCGGAACAGCTGGTGCTCTCATGCATGCTTCAGTGTTGCTTGCCTCGAAGCGAGCATAGAAGTGGTTTAGCTCGTCTGGTAGGCTTGTGTCACTGGGCAGCTCGCGGCTGTGCTTCCCTTTGTAGTCTGTAATAGTTTTCAAGCCCTGCCACATCCGACGAGCGTCAGAGCCGGTGTAGTACGATTCAATCTTAGTCCTGTTTTGACTCTTTGCCTGTTTGATGGTTCGTTGGAGGGCATAGCGGGATTTCTTATAAGCGTCCGGATTAGAGTCCCGCTCCTTGAAAGCAGCAGCTCTACCCTTTAGCTCAGTGCGGATGTTTCCTGTAATCCATGGCTTCTGGTTGGGGTATGTACGTACGGTCACTGTGGGGACGACATCATCGATGCACTTATTGATGAAGCCAGTGACTGATGTGGTGTACTCCTCAATGCTATCTGAAGAATCCCGGAACATGTTCCAGTCTGTGCTAGCAAAACAGTCCTGTAGCTTAGCATCTGCGTCATCTGACCACTTTTTGTTAACTGAGTCACTGGTGCTTCCTGCTTTAGTTTTTGCTTATAAGCAGGAATCAGGAGGATAGAGTTATGGTCAGATTTGCCAAATGGAGGGCGAGGGAGAGCTTTGTATGCGTCTCTGTGTGTGGAGTAAAGGTGGTCTAGAGTTTTTTCCCTC
Organism: Coregonus ussuriensis; assembly: GCA_031479575.1. Classification (NCBI taxonomy): domain Eukaryota; kingdom Metazoa; phylum Chordata; class Actinopteri; order Salmoniformes; family Salmonidae; genus Coregonus; species Coregonus ussuriensis. Next base: position 57,483,058 of record CM062487.1, read on the forward strand.
TGGTTCCACATTTAACATGCTGGTAGAAATTAGGTAGAATGGATTTAAGTTTCCCTTCATTAAAGTCCCCGGCCACTAGGAGCGCTGCCTCTGGATGAGCGTTTTCCTGTTGACTTATGGCCTTATACAGCTCATTCAGTGCAATCTTAATGCCAGCATTGGTTTGTGGTGGTAAATAGACAGCTATGAAAAATATAGATGAAAACTCTCTTGGTAGATAGTGGGTCTACAGCTTATCATAAGATACTCTACCTCAGGCGAGCAAAACCTCAAGACGTTCTTAGTATTTGATTTTGTGCACCAGCTGTTGTTTACAAATATACACAGACCGCCACCCCTTGTCTTACCGGAGTCAGCCATTCTATCCTGCCGATGTAGCGTATAGCCCGCCAGCTGTATGTTATCCATGTCGTCGTTCAGCCACGACTCGGTGTAACATAAGATATTACATTTTTTAATGTCCCGTTGGTAGGATAACCGTAATCTTAGGTCATCCAATTTATTTTCCAATGATTGAAGATTGGCTAATAGGATTGATGGAAGAGGCAGTTTACTCGCTCGCCGTCGGATCCTTACAAGGCACCCCGACCTACGTCCACGATATCTCTGTCTCTTTTTCCTGCGAATGACAGGGATTTGGGCCTTGTCGGGTGTCTGTAGGATATCCTTCGCGGCCGCCTCGTTGAAGAAAAATGATTTGTCCAATACGAGGTGAGTAATCGCTGTCCTGATATCCAGAAGCTCTTTTTGGTTATAAGAGACGATGGCAGAAATATTATGTACAAAATAAATTACAAATAACGCGGAAAAACACACATAATAGTACAGAACAGAACTGTCCCAACATAACAGAACAGAACAGAACATTAACAGAACATGACCATAACAGAACACTAACAGAACAGAACACTAACAGAACAAAACACTATCAGAACAGAACCCTAAAATAACACTAACAGAACAGAACCCTAACAGAACCCTAACAGAACATGACCATGACAGAACACTATCAAAATAGAACCCTAACAGAACAGAACCCTAACAGAACACTATCAGAATAGAACCCTAACAGAACACTAACAGAACAGAACCCTAACAGAACACTAACAGAACATAACCCTAACAGAACAAAACACTAACAGAACAGAACCCTAAAAGAACACTAACAGAACATCATCCTAACAGAACACTAACAGAACAGAACCCTAACACATATTACACTGGCTCTTTTGAACTGGCTCTATGTACTGACTCTGTTGAACTGGCTCTATGTACTGACTATGTTGAACTGGCTCTATGTGCTGACTCGGTTGAACTGGCTCTATGTACTGACTCTGTTGAACTGGCTCTATGTACTGACTCTGTTGAACTGGCTCTATGTACTGACTCTGTTGAACTGGCTCTATGTAATGACTCTGTTGAACTGGACTCTATGTACCGACTCTGTTGAACTGACTCTATGTACTGACTCTGTTGAACTGGACTATATGTACTGAATCTGTTGAATTGTCTCTATGTACTGACTCTGTTGAACTGGCTCTATGTACTGACTCTGTTGAATTGTCTCTATTTACTGACTCTGTTGAACTGGCTCTATGTACTGACTCTGTTGAACTGACTCTATGTACTGACTCTGTTGAACTGGACTTTATGTATTGACTCTGTTGAGCTGGCTCTATGTACTGACTCTGTTGAACTGGACTTTATGTATTGACTCTGTTGAGCTGGCTCTATGTACTGACTCTGTTGAACTGGACTCGATGTACTGACTCTGTTGAACTGGACTCTATGTGCTGACTCTGTTGAACTGGCTCTATGTACTGACTCTGTTGAATAATAAATACATTACAAATAACGCGGAAAAACACACATAATAGTACAATTGGTTAGAGGGCTGTAAAACGGCAGCCATCTCTCCGGCTCCACACAGCCCTAACAGAACAGAGCCATAACAGAACACTAACAGAACAGAACCCTAACAAAACAGAACCATAACAGAACATAGCCCTAACAGAACAGAACCCTAAGGTAACAGAACCCTAAAAGAAAACTAACAGAACACTAACAGAACAGAGCTCTATCAGAATACAAACAGATCAGAGCCCAATAGAGTCCCAACAGAAAAGAACAGAACACTAACAGAACATGACCATAACAGAACACTAACAGAACAGAACACTAACAGAACAAAACACTATCAGAACAGAACCCTAAAATAACACTAACAGAACAGAACCCTAACAGAACCCTAACAGAACATGACCATGGCAGAACACTATCAGAATAGAACCCTAACAGAACAGAACCCTAACAGAACACTATCAGAATAGAACCCTAACAGAACACTAACAGAACAGAACCCTAAAAGAACACTAACAGAACATAATCCTAACAGAACACTAACAGAACAGAACCCTAACACATATTACACTGGCTCTTTTGAACTGGCTCTATGTACTGACTCTGTTGAACTGGCTCTATGTACTGACTCTGTTGAACTGGCTCTATGTACTGACTCTGTTGAACTGGCTCTATGTACTGACTCGGTTGAACTGGCTCTATGTACTGACTCTGTTGAACTGGCTCTATGTACTGACTCTGTTGAACTGGCTCTATGTACTGACTCGGTTGAACTGGCTCTATGTACTGACTCTGTTGAACTGACTCTATGTACTGACTCTGTTGAACTGACTCTATGTACTCACTCTGTTGAACTGGACTCTATGTATTGACTCTGTTGAGCTGGCTCTATGTACTGACTCTGTTGAACTGACTCTATGTACTGACTCTGTTGAACTGGACTCTATGTACTGACTCTGTTGAACTGACTCTATGTACTGACTGTGTTGAACTGGCTCTATGTACTGACTCTGTTGAACTGGACTCGATGTACTGACTCTGTTGAACTGGACTCTATGTGCTGACTCTGTTGAACTGGCTCTATGTACTGACTCTGTTGAATAATAAATAAATTACAAATAACGCGGAAAAACACACATAATAGTACAATTGGTTAGAGGGCTGTAAAACGGCAGCCATCTCTCCGGCGCCACACAGCCCTAACAGAACAGAGCCATAACAGAACACTAACAGAACAGAACCCTAACAAAACAGAACCCTAACAGAACATAGCCCTAACAGAACAGAACCCTAACGTAACAGAACCCTAAAAGAAAACTAACAGAACACTAACAGAACAGAGCTCTATCAGAATACCAACAGAACAGAGCCCAATAGAGTCCCAACATAACAGAATAGAACAGAACACTAACAGAACATGACCATAACAGAACACTAACGGAACAGAACACTAACAGAACAAAACACTATCAGAACAGAACCCTAATAGAACACTAACAGAACAGAACCCTAACAGAACCCTAACAGAACATGACCATGACAGAACACTATCAGAATAGAACCCTAACAGAACAGAACCCTAACAGATCACTATCAGAATAGAACCCTAACAGAACACTAACAGAACAGAACCCTAACAGAACACTAACAGAACATAACCCTAACAGAACAAAACACTAACAGAACAGAACCCTAAAAGAACACTAACAGAACAGAACCCTAACACATATTACACTGGCTCTTTTGAACTGGCTCTATGTACTGACTCTGTTGAACTGGCTCTATGTACTGAATCTGTTGAACTGGACACTATGTACTGACTCTGTTGAACTGGCTCTATGTACTGACTCTGTTGAACTGGCTCTATGTACTGACTCTGTTGAACTGGACTATCTGTACTGACTCTGTTGAACTGGCTCTATGTACTGATTCTGTTGAACTGGACTCTATGTACTGACTCTGTTGAACTGGACTCTATGTACTGACTCTGTTGAACTGGCTCTATGTACTGACTCTGTTGAACTGGCTCTATGTACTGACTCTGTTGAACTGGCTCTATGTACTGACTCTGTTGAACTGGACTCTATGTACTGACTCTGTTGAACTGACTCTATGTACTGACTCTGTTGAACTGGCTATATGTACTGACTCTGTTGAACTGACTCTATGTACTGACTCTGTTGAACTGGCTCCATATACTGACTCTGTTGAATTGTCTCTATGTACTGACTTTGTTGAACTGGACTCTATGTACTGACTCTGTTGAATTGGATCTATGTACTGACTCTGTTGAACTGGCTATATGTTCTGACTCTGTTGAACTGGACTCTATGTACCGACTCTGTTGAACTGACTCTATTTACTGACTCTGTTGAACTGGACTATATGTACTGAATCTGTTGAACTGACTCTATGTACTGACTCTGTTGAACTGGACTATATGTACTTACTCTGTTGAACTGGCTCTATGTACTGACTCTGTTGAACTGGACTCTATGTACTGACTCTGTTGAATTGTCTCTATGTACTGACTCTGTTGAACTGGCTCTATGTACTGACTCTGTTGAACTGGACTCTATGTATTGACTATGTTGAGCTGGCTCTATGTACTGACTCTGTTGAACTGACTCTATGTACTGACTCTGTTGAACTGGACTCTATGTACTGACTCTGTTGAACTGACTCTATGTACTGACTCTGTTGAACTGGCTCTATGTACTGACTCTGTTGAACTGACTATATGTACTGACTCTGTTGAACTGGCTCTATGTACTGACTCTGTTGAACTGCCTCTATGTACTGACTCTGTTGAACTGGACTCTATGTACTGACTCTATTGAACTGGACTCTATGTACTGACTCTGTTGAACTGGCTCTATGTACTGACTCTGTTGAACTGAACTCTCTGTACTGACTCTGTTGAATTGGACTCTATGTACTGACTCTGTTTAACTGGACTCTATATATTGTCTCTGTTGAACTGGCTCTATATGCTGACTCTTTTGAACTGGCTCTATGTACTGACTCTGTTGAACTGGCTCTATGTACTGACTCTGTTTAACTACCTCTATGTACTGACTCTGTTGAATTGGCTCTATATACTGACTCTGTTGAACTGGCTCTATGTACTGACTCTGTTGAACTGGCTCTATGTACTGACTCTGTTGAACTGGACTCTATGTACTGACTCGGTTGAACTGACTCTATGTACTGACTCTGTTGACCTGGCTCTATGTACTGACTCTGTTGAACTGCCTCTATGTACTGACTCTGTTGAACTGTACTATATGTACTGACTTTGTTGAACTGGCTCTATGTACTGACTCTGTTGAACTGCCTCTATGTACTGACTCTGTTGAACTGGACTCTATGTACTGACTCTATTGAACTGGACTCTATGTACTGACTCTGTTGAACTGGCTCTATGTACTGACTCTGTTGAACTGACTCTATGTACTGACTCTGTTGAACAGGACTCTATGTACTGACTCTGTTGAACTGGCTCTATGTACTGACTTTGTTGAACTGGCTCTATGTACTGACTCTGTTGAACTGCCTCTATGTACTGACTCTGTTGAACTGGACTATATGTACTGACTCTATTGAACTGGACTCTATGTACTGACTCTGTTGAACTGGCTCTATGTACTGACTCTGTTGAACTGATTCTGTTGAACAGGACTCTATGTACTGACTCTGTTGAACTGGACTCTATATACTGACTCTGCTGAACTGGCTCTATGTACTGACTGTGTTGAACTGGCTCTATGTACTGACTCTGTTGAACTGACTCTATGTACTGACTCTGTTGAACAGGACTCTATGTACAGACTCTGTTGAACTGGACTCTATATACTGACTCTGCTGAACTGGCTCTATGTACTGACTGTGTTGAACTGGCTCTATGTACTGACTCTGTTGAAATGGACTCTATGTACTGACTCTGTTGAAATGGCTCTATGTACTGACTCTGTTGAACTGACTCTATGTACTGACTTTGTTGAACTGGCTCTATGTACTGACTCTGTTGAACTTGACTCTATGTACTGACTCTGTTGAACTGGCTCTATGTACTGACTCTGTTGAACTGACTCTATGTATTGACTCTGTTGAACAGGACTCTATGTACTGACTCTGTTGAACTGGCTCTATGTACTGACTTTGTTGAACTGGCTCTATGTACTGACTCTGTTGAATTGTCTCTATGTACTGACTCTGATGAACTGGACTCTATGTACTGACACTGTTGAACTGGACTCTATTTACTGACTCTGTTGAACTGGCTCTATGTACTGACTGTGTTGAACTGGACTCTCTGTACTGACTCTGTTGAACTGGACTCTATGTACTGACTCTGTTGAACTGGACTCTATGTACTGACTCTGGTGAACTGGCTATATGTACTGACTCTGCTGAACTGGCTCTATGTACTGACTCTGTTGAATTGGACTCTATGTACTGACTCTGTTTAAGTGGACTCTATGTACTGACTCTGTTTAACTGGACTCTATGTACTGACTCTGTTGAACTGGACTCTATATACTGACTCTGCTGAACTGGCTCTATGTACTGACTGTGTTGAATTGTCTCTATGTACTGACTCTGTTGAACTGGACTCTATGTACTGACTCTGTTGAACTGACTCTATGTACTGACTCTGTTGAACTGGCTCTATGTACTGACTCTGTTGAACTGCCTCTATGTACTGACTCTGTTGAACTGGACTCTATGTACTGACTCTGTTGAAATGGACTCTATGTACTGACTCTGTTGAAATGGACTCTATGTACTGACTCTGTTGAACTGGCTCTATGTACTGACTCTGTTGAACTGGACTCTATGTACAGACTCTGTTGAACTGGACTATATGTACTGAATCTGTTGAACTGACTCTATGTACTGACTCTGTTGAACTGGACTATATGTACTTACTCTGTTGAACTGGCTCTATGTACTGACTCTGTTGAACTGGACTCTATGTACTGACTCTGTTGAATTGTCTCTATGTACTGACTCTGTTGAACTGGCTCTATGTACTGACTCTGTTGAACTGGACTCTATGTATTGACTATGTTGAGCTGGCTCAATGTACTGACTCAGTTGAACTGACTCTATGTACTGACTCTGTTGAACTGGACTCTATGTACTGACTCTGTTGAACTGACTCTGTGTACTGACTCTGTTGAACTGGCTCTATGTACTGACTCTGTTGAACTGGCTCTATGTACTGACTCTGTTGAACTGAACTCTCTGTACTGACTCTGTTGAATTGGACTCTATGTACTGACTCTGTTTAACTGGACTCTATGTATTGACTCTGTTGAACTGGCTCTATATGCTGACTCTTTTGAACTGGCTCTATGTACTGACTCTGTTGAACTGGCTCTATGTACTGACTCTGTTTAACTACCTCTATGTACTGACTCTGTTGAATTGGCTCTATATACTGACTCTGTTGAACTGGCTCTATGTACTGACTCTGTTGAACTGGCTCTATGTACTGACTCTGTTGAACTGGCTCTATGTACTGACTCTGTTGAACTGACTCTATGTACTGACTCGGTTGAACTGACTCTATGTACTGACTCTGTTGAACTGCCTCTATGTACTGACTCTGTTGAACTGCCTCTATGTACTGACTCTGTTGAACTGTACTATATGTACTGACTCTGTTGAACTGGCTCTATGTACTGACTCTGTTGAACTGCCTCTATGTACTGACTCTGTTGAACTGGACTCTATGTACTGACTCTATTGAACTGGACTCTATGTACTGACTCTGTTGAACTGGCTCTATGTACTGACTCTGTTGAACTGACTCTATGTACTGACTCTGTTGAACAGGACTCTATGTACTGACTCTGTTGAACTGGCTCTATGTGCTGACTTTGTTGAACTGGCTCTATGTACTGACTCTGTTGAACTGCCTCTATGTACTGACTCTGTTGAACTGGACTCTATGTACTGACTCTATTGAACTGGACTCTATGTACTGACTCTGTTGAACTTGCTCTATGTACTGACTCTGTTGAACTGACTCTGTTGAACAGGACTCTATGTACTGACTCTGTTGAACTGGACTCTATATACTGACTCTGCTGAACTGGCTCTATGTACTGACTGTGTTGAACTGGCTCTATGTACTGACTCTGTTGAACTGACTCTATGTACTGACTCTGTTGAACAGGACTCTATGTACTGACTCTGTTGAACTGGACTCTATATACTGACTCTGCTGAACTGGCTAAATGTACTGACTGTGTTGAACTGGCTCTATGTACTGACTCTGTTGAAATGGACTCTATGTACTGACTCTGTTGAAATGGCTCTATGTACTGACTCTGTTGAACTGACTCTATGTACTGACTTTGTTGAACTGGCTCTATGTACTGACTCTGTTGAACTTGACTCTATTTACTGACTCTGTTGAACTGGCTCTATGTACTGACTCTGTTGAACTGACTCTATGTACTGACTCTGTTGAACAGGACTCTATGTACTGACTCTGTTGAACTGGCTCTATGTACTGACTTTGTTGAACTGGCTCTATGTACTGACTCTGTTGAATTGTCTCTATGTACTGACTCTGATGAACTGGACTCTATGTACTGACACTGTTGAACTGGACTCTATTTACTGACTCTGTTGAACTGGCTCTATGTACTGACTGTGTTGAACTGGACTCTGTACTGACTCTGTTGAACTGGACTCTATGTACTGACCCTGTTGAACTGGACTCTATGTACTGACTCTGGTGAACTGGCTATATGTACTGACTCTGCTGAACTGGCTCTATGTACTGACTCTGTTGAATTGGACTCTATGTACTGACTCTGTTTAAATGGACTCTATGTACTGACTCTGTTGAACTGGCTCTATATACTGACTCTGTTGAACTGGCTCTATGTACTGACTCTGTTTAACTGGACTCTATGTACTGACTCTGTTGAACTGGACTCTATATACTGACTCTGCTGAACTGGCTCTATGTACTGACTGTGTTGAATTGTCTCTATGTACTGACTCTGTTGAACTGGACTCTATGTACTGACTCTGTTGAACTGACTCTATGTACTGACTCTGTTGAACTGGCTCTATGTACTGACTCTGTTGAACTGCCTCTATGTACTGACTCTGTTGAACTGGACTCTATGTACTGACTCTGTTGAAATGGACTCTATGTACTGACTCTGTTGAAATGGACTCTATGTACTGACTCTGTTGAACTGGCTCTATGTACTGACTCTGTTGAACTGGACTCTATGTACTGACTCTGTTGAAATGGACTCTATGTACTGACTCTGTTGAACTGGCTCTATGTACTGACTCTGTTGAACTGACTCTATGTACTGACTCTGTTGAACTGGACTCTATGTACTGACTCTGTTGAGCTGGCTCTATGTACTGACTCTGTTGAACTGACTCTATGTACTGACTCTGTTGAACTGGACTCTATGTACTGACTCTGTTGAACTGACTCTATGTACTGACTCTGTTGAACTGGCTCTATGTACTGACTCTGTTGAACTGACTATATGTACTGACTCTGTTGAACTGACTCTATGTACTGACTCTGTTGAACTGGACTCTATGTACTGACTCTGTTGAGCTGGCTCTATGTACTGACTCTGTTGAACTGACTCTATGTACTGACTCTGTTGAACTGGACTCTATGTACTGACTCTGTTGAACTGACTCTATGTACTGACTCTGTTGAACTGGCTCTATGTACTGACTCTGTTGAACTGACTATATGTACTGACTCTGTTGAACTGGCTCTATGTACTGACTCTGTTGAACTGCCTCTATGTACTGACTCTGTTGAACTGGACTCTATGTACTGACTCTATTGAACTGGACTCTATGTACTGACTCTGTTGAACTGGCTCTATGTACTGACTCTGTTGAACTGAACTCTCTGTACTGACTCTGTTGAATTGGACTCTATGTACTGACTCTGTTTAACTGGACTCTATGTATTGACTCTGTTGAACTGGCTCTATATGCTGACTCTTTTGAACTGGCTCTATGTACTGACTCTGTTGAACTGGCTCTATGTACTGACTCTGTTTAACTACCTCTATGTACTGACTCTGTTGAATTGGCTCTATATACTGACTCTGTTGAACTGGCTCTATGTACTGACTCTGTTGAACTGGCTCTATGTACTGACTCTGTTGAACTGGACTCTATGTACTGACTCGGTTGAACTGACTCTATGTACTGACTCTGTTGACCTGGCTCTATGTACTGACTCTGTTGAACTGCCTCTATGTACTGACTCTGTTGAACTGTACTATATGTACTGACTCTGTTGAACTGGCTCTATGTACTGACTCTGTTGAACTGCCTCTATGTACTGACTCTGTTGAACTGGACTCTATGTACTGACTCTATTGAACTGGACTCTATGTACTGACTCTGTTGAACTGGCTCTATATACTGACTCTGTTGAACTGACTCTATGTACTGACTCTGTTGAACAGGACTCTATGTACTGACTCTGTTGAACTGGCTCTATGTACTGACTTTGTTGAACTGGCTCTATATACTGACTCTGTTGAACTGCCTCTATGTACTGACTCTGTTGAACTGGACTATATGTACTGACTCTATTGAACTGGACTCTATGTACTGACTCTGTTGAACTGGCTCTATGTACTGACTCTGTTGAACTGACTCTGTTGAACAGGACTCTATGTACTGACTCTGTTGAACTGGACTCTATATACTGACTCTGCTGAACTGGCTCTATGTACTGACTGTGTTGAACTGGCTCTATGTACTGACTCTGTTGAACTGACTCTATGTACTGACTCTGTTGAACAGGACTCTATGTACTGACTCTGTTGAACTGGACTCTATATACTGACTCTGCTGAACTGGCTCTATGTACTGACTGTGTTGAACTGGCTCTATGTACTGACTCTGTTGAAATGGACTCTATGTACTGACTCTGTTGAACTGGCTCTATGTACTGACTCTGTTGAACTGACTCTATGTACTGACTTTGTTGAACTGGCTCTATGTACTGACTCTGTTGAACTTGACTCTATGTACTGACTCTGTTGAACTGGCTCTATGTACTGACTCTGTTGAACTGACTCTATGTACTGACTCTGTTGAACAGGACTCTATGTACTGACTCTGTTGAACTGGCTCTATGTACTGACTTTGTTGAACTGGCTCTATGTACTGACTCTGTTGAATTGTCTCTATGTACTGACTCTGATGAACTGGACTCTATGTACTGACACTGTTGAACTGGACTCTATTTACTGACTCTGTTGAACTGGCTCTATGTACTGACTGTGTTGAACTGGACTCTCTGTACTGACTCTGTTGAACTGGACTCTATGTACTGACTCTGTTGAACTGGACTCTATGTACTGACTCTGGTGAACTGGCTATATGTACTGACTCTGCTGAACTGGCTCTATGTACTGACTCTGTTGAATTTGACTCTATGTACTGACTCTGTTTAAGTGGACTCTATGTACTGACTCTGTTGAACTGGCTCTATATACTGACTCTGTTGAACTGGCTCTATGTACTGACTCTGTTTAACTGGACTCTATGTACTGACTCTGTTGAACTGGACTCTATATACTGACTCTGCTGAACTGGCTCTATGTACTGACTGTGTTGAATTGTCTCTATGTACTGACTCTGTTGAACTGGACTCTATGTACTGACTCTGTTGAACTGACTCTATGTACTGACTCTGTTGAACTGGCTCTATGTACTGACTCTGTTGAACTGCCTCTATGTACTGACTCTGTTGAACTGGACTCTATGTACTGACTCTGTTGAAATGGACTCTATGTACTGACTCTGTTGAAATGGACTCTATGTACTGACTCTGTTGAACTGGCTCTATGTACTGACTCTGTTGAACTGGACTCTATGTACTGACTCTGTTGAACTGGACTATATGTACTGAATCTGTTGAACTGACTCTATGTACTGACTCTGTTGAACTGGACTATATGTACTTACTCTGTTGAACTGGCTCTATGTACTGACTCTGTTGAACTGGACTCTATGTACTGACTCTGTTGAATTGTCTCTATGTACTGACTCTGTTGAACTGGCTCTATGTACTGACTCTGTTGAACTGGACTCTATGTATTGACTATGTTGAGCTGGCTCAATGTACTGACTCAGTTGAACTGACTCTATGTACTGACTCTGTTGAACTGGACTCTATGTACTGACTCTGTTGAACTGACTCTGTGTACTGACTCTGTTGAACTGGCTCTATGTACTGACTCTGTTGAACTGGCTCTATGTACTGACTCTGTTGAACTGAACTCTCTGTACTGACTCTGTTGAATTGGACTCTATGTACTGACTCTGTTTAACTGGACTCTATGTATTGACTCTGTTGAACTGGCTCTATATGCTGACTCTTTTGAACTGGCTCTATGTACTGACTCTGTTGAACTGGCTCTATGTACTGACTCTGTTTAACTACCTCTATGTACTGACTCTGTTGAATTGGCTCTATATACTGACTCTGTTGAACTGGCTCTATGTACTGACTCTGTTGAACTGGCTCTATGTACTGACTCTGTTGAACTGGACTCTATGTACTGACTCGGTTGAACTGACTCTATGTACTGACTCTGTTGACCTGGCTCTATGTACTGACTCTGTTGAACTGCCTCTATGTACTGACTCTGTTGAACTGTACTATATGTACTGACTCTGTTGAACTGGCTCTATGTACTGACTCTGTTGAACTGCCTCTATGTACTGACTCTGTTGAACTGGACTCTATGTACTGACTCTATTGAACTGGACTCTATGTACTGACTCTGTTGAACTGGCTCTATATACTGACTCTGTTGAACTGACTCTATGTACTGACTCTGTTGAACAGGACTCTATGTACTGACTCTGTTGAACTGGCTCTATGTACTGACTTTGTTGAACTGGCTCTATGTACTGACTCTGTTGAACTGCCTCTATGTACTGACTCTGTTGAACTGGACTATATGTACTGACTCTATTGAACTGGACTCTATGTACTGACTCTGTTGAACTGGCTCTATGTACTGACTCTGTTGAACTGACTCTGTTGAACAGGACTCTATGTACTGACTCTGTTGAACTGGACTCTATATACTGACTCTGCTGAACTGGCTCTATGTACTGACTGTGTTGAACTGGCTCTATGTACTGACTCTGTTGAACTGACTCTATGTACTGACTCTGTTGAACAGGACTCTATGTACTGACTCTGTTGAACTGGACTCTATATACTGACTCTGCTGAACTGGCTCTATGTACTGACTGTGTTGAACTGGCTCTATGTACTGACTCTGTTGAAATGGACTCTATGTACTGACTCTGTTGAACTGGCTCTATGTACTGACTCTGTTGAACTGACTCTATGTACTGACTTTGTTGAACTGGCTCTATGTACTGACTCTGTTGAACTTGACTCTATGTACTGACTCTGTTGAACTGGCTCTATGTACTGACTCTGTTGAACTGACTCTATGTACTGACTCTGTTGAACAGGACTCTATGTACTGACTCTGTTGAACTGGCTCTATGTACTGACTTTGTTGAACTGGCTCTATGTACTGACTCTGTTGAATTGTCTCTATGTACTGACTCTGATGAACTGGACTCTATGTACTGACACTGTTGAACTGGACTCTATTTACTGACTCTGTTGAACTGGCTCTATGTACTGACTGTGTTGAACTGGACTCTCTGTACTGACTCTGTTGAACTGGACTCTATGTACTGACTCTGTTGAACTGGACTCTATGTACTGACTCTGGTGAACTGGCTATATGTACTGACTCTGCTGAACTGGCTCTATGTACTGACTCTGTTGAATTTGACTCTATGTACTGACTCTGTTTAAGTGGACTCTATGTACTGACTCTGTTGAACTGGCTCTATATACTGACTCTGTTGAATTGGCTCTATGTACTGACTCTGTTTAACTGGACTCTATGTACTGACTCTGTTGAACTGGACTCTATATACTGACTCTGCTGAACTGGCTCTATGTACTGACTGTGTTGAATTGTCTCTATGTACTGACTCTGTTGAACTGGACTCTATGTACTGACTCTGTTGAACTGACTCTATGTACTGACTCTGTTGAACTGGCTCTATGTACTGACTCTGTTGAACTGCCTCTATGTACTGACTCTGTTGAACTGGACTCTATGTACTGACTCTGTTGAAATGGACTCTATGTACTGACTCTGTTGAAATGGACTCTATGTACTGACTCTGTTGAACTGGCTCTATGTACTGACTCTGTTGAACTGGACTCTATGTACTGACTCTGTTGAACTGGACTATATGTACTGAATCTGTTGAACTGACTCTATGTACTGACTCTGTTGAACTGGACTATATGTACTTACTCTGTTGAACTGGCTCTATGTACTGACTCTGTTGAACTGGACTCTATGTACTGACTCTGTTGAATTGTCTCTATGTACTGACTCTGTTGAACTGGCTCTATGTACTGACTCTGTTGAACTGGACTCTATGTATTGACTATGTTGAGCTGGCTCAATGTACTGACTCAGTTGAACTGACTCTATGTACTGACTCTGTTGAACTGGACTCTATGTACTGACTCTGTTGAACTGACTCTGTGTACTGACTCTGTTGAACTGGCTCTATGTACTGACTCTGTTGAACTGGCTCTATGTACTGACTCTGTTGAACTGAACTCTCTGTACTGACTCTGTTGAATTGGACTCTATGTACTGACTCTGTTTAACTGGACTCTATGTATTGACTCTGTTGAACTGGCTCTATATGCTGACTCTTTTGAACTGGCTCTATGTACTGACTCTGTTGAACTGGCTCTATGTACTGACTCTGTTTAACTACCTCTATGTACTGACTCTGTTGAATTGGCTCTATATACTGACTCTGTTGAACTGGCTCTATGTACTGACTCTGTTGAACTGGCTCTATGTACTGACTCTGTTGAACTGGACTCTATGTACTGACTCGGTTGAACTGACTCTATGTACTGACTCTGTTGACCTGGCTCTATGTACTGACTCTGTTGAACTGCCTCTATGTACTGACTCTGTTGAACTGTACTATATGTACTGACTCTGTTGAACTGGCTCTATGTACTGACTCTGTTGAACTGCCTCTATGTACTGACTCTGTTGAACTGGACTCTATGTACTGACTCTATTGAACTGGACTCTATGTACTGACTCCGTTGAACTGGCTCTATGTACTGACTCTGTTGAACTGACTCTATGTACTGACTCTGTTGAACAGGACTCTATGTACTGACTCTGTTGAACTGGCTCTATGTACTGACTTTGTTGAACTGGCTCTATGTACTGACTCTGTTGAACTGCCTCTATGTACTGACTCTGTTGAACTGGACTCTATGTACTGACTCTATTGAACTGGACTCTATGTACTGACTCTGTTGAACTTGCTCTATGTACTGACTCTGTTGAACTGACTCTGTTGAACAGGACTCTATGTACTGACTCTGTTGAACTGGACTCTATATACTGACTCTGCTGAACTGGCTCTATGTACTGACTGTGTTGAACTGGCTCTATGTACTGACTCTGTTGAACTGACTCTATGTACTGACTCTGTTGAACAGGACTCTATGTACTGACTCTGTTGAACTGGACTCTATATACTGACTCTGCTGAACTGGCTCTATGTACTGACTGTGTTGAACTGGCTCTATGTACTGACTCTGTTGAAATGGACTCTATGTACTGACTCTGTTGAAATGGCTCTATGTACTGACTCTGTTGAACTGACTCTATGTACTGACTTTGTTGAACTGGCTCTATGTACTGACTCTGTTGAACTTGACTCTATGTACTGACTCTGTTGAACTGGCTCTATGTACTGACTCTGTTGAACTGACTCTATGTACTGACTCTGTTGAACAGGACTCTATGTACTGACTCTGTTGAACTGGCTCTATGTACTGACTTTGTTGAACTGGCTCTATGTACTAACTCTGTTGAATTGTCTCTATGTACTGACTCTGATGAACTGGACTCTATGTACTGACACTGTTGAACTGGACTCTATTTACTGACTCTGTTGAACTGGCTCTATGTACTGACTGTGTTGAACTGGACTCTGTACTGACTCTGTTGAACTGGACTCTATGTACTGACTCTGTTGAACTGGACTCTATGTACTGACTCTGGTGAACTGGCTATATGAACTGACTCTGCTGAACTGGCTCTATGTACTGACTCTGTTGAATTGGACTCTATGTACTGACTCTGTTTAAATGGACTCTATGTACTGACTCTGTTGAACTGGCTCTATATACTGACTCTGTTGAACTGGCTCTATGTACTGACTCTGTTTAACTGGACTCTATGTACTGAATCTGTTGAACTGGACTCTATATACTGACTCTGCTGAACTGGCTCTATGTACTGACTGTGTTGAATTGTCTCTATGTACTGACTCTGTTGAACTGGACTCTATGTACTGACTCTGTTGAACTGACTCTATGTACTGACTCTGTTGAACTGGCTCTATGTACTGACTCTGTTGAACTGCCTCTATGTACTGACTCTGTTGAACTGGACTCTATGTACTGACTCTGTTGAAATGGACTCTATGTACTGACTCTGTTGAAATGGACTCTATGTACTGACTCTGTTGAACTGGCTCTATGTACTGACTCTGTTGAACTGGACTCTATGTACTGACTCTTTTGAAATGGACTCTATGTACTGACTCTGTTGAACTGGCTCTATGTACTGACTCTGTTGAACTGACTCTATGTACTGACTCTGTTGAACTGGACTCTATGTACTGACTCTGTTGAGCTGGCTCTATGTACTGACTCTGTTGAACTGACTCTATGTACTGACTCTGTTGAACTGGACTCTATGTACTGACTCTGTTGAACTGACTCTATGTACTGACTCTGTTGAACTGGCTCTATGTACTGACTCTGTTGAACTGACTATATGTACTGACTCTGTTGAACTGGCTCTATGTACTGACTCTGTTGAACTGCCTCTATGTACTGACTCTGTTGAACTGGACTCTATGTACTGACTCTATTGAACTGGACTCTATGTACTGACTCTGTTGAACTGGCTCTATGTACTGACTCTGTTGAACTGAACTCTCTGTACTGACTCTGTTGAATTGGACTCTATGTACTGACTCTGTTTAACTGGACTCTATGTATTGACTCTGTTGAACTGGCTCTATATGCTGACTCTTTTGAAATGGCTCTATGTACTGACTCTGTTGAACTGGCTCTATGTACTGACTCTGTTTAACTACCTCTATGTACTGACTCTGTTGAATTGGCTCTATATACTGACTCTGTTGAACTGGCTCTATGTACTGACTCTGTTGAACTGGCTCTATGTACTGACTCTGTTGAACTGGACTCTATGTACTGACTCGGTTGAACTGACTCTATGTACTGACTCTGTTGACCTGGCTCTATGTACTGACTCTGTTGAACTGCCTCTATGTACTGACTCTGTTGAACTGTACTATATGTACTGACTCTGTTGAACTGGCTCTATGTACTGACTCTGTTGAACTGCCTCTATGTACTGACTCTGTTGAACTGGACTCTATGTACTGACTCTATTGAACTGGACTCTATGTACTGACTCTGTTGAACTGGCTCTATATACTGACTCTGTTGAACTGACTCTATGTACTGACTCTGTTGAACAGGACTCTATGTACTGACTCTGTTGAACTGGCTCTATGTACTGACTTTGTTGAACTGGCTCTATGTACTGACTCTGTTGAACTGCCTCTATGTACTGACTCTGTTGAACTGGACTATATGTACTGACTCTATTGAACTGGACTCTATGTACTGACTCTGTTGAACTGGCTCTATATACTGACTCTGTTGAACTGACTCTGTTGAACAGGACTCTATGTACTGACTCTGTTGAACTGGACTCTATATACTGACTCTGCTGAACTGGCTCTATGTACTGACTGTGTTGAACTGGCTCTATGTACTGACTCTGTTGAACTGACTCTATGTACTGACTCTGTTGAACAGGACTCTATGTACTGACTCTGTTGAACTGGACTCTATATACTGACTCTGCTGAACTGGCTCTATGTACTGACTGTGTTGAACTGGCTCTATGTACTGACTCTGTTGAAATGGACTCTATGTACTGACTCTGTTGAACTGACTCTATGTACTGACTTTGTTGAACTGGCTCTATGTACTGACTCTGTTGAACTTGACTCTATGTACTGACTCTGTTGAACTGGCTCTATGTACTGACTCTGTTGAACTGACTCTATGTACTGACTCTGTTGAACAGGACTCTATGTACTGACTCTGTTGAACTGGCTCTATGTACTGACTTTGTTGAACTGGCTCTATGTACTGACTCTGTTGAATTGTCTCTATGTACTGACTCTGATGAACTGGACTCTATGTACTGACACTGTTGAACTGGACTCTATTTACTGACTCTGTTGAACTGGCTCTATGTACTGACTGTGTTGAACTGGACTCTCTGTACTGACTCTGTTGAACTGGACTCTATGTACTGACTCTGTTGAACTGGACTCTATGTACTGACTCTGGTGAACTGGCTATATGTACTGACTCTGCTGAACTGGCTCTATGTACTGACTCTGTTGAATTGGACTCTATGTACTGACTCTGTTTAACTGGACTCTATGTACTGACTCTGTTGAACTGGCTCTATATACTGACTCTGTTGAACTGGCTCTATGTACTGACTCTGTTTAACTGGACTCTATGTACTGACTCTGTTGAACTGGACTCTATATACTGACTCTGCTGAACTGGCTCTATGTACTGACTGTGTTGAATTGTCTCTATGTACTGACTCTGTTGAACTGGACTCTATGTACTGACTCTGTTGAACTGACTCTATGTACTGACTCTGTTGAACTGGCTCTATGTACTGACTCTGTTGAACTGCCTCTATGTACTGACTCTGTTGAACTGGACTCTATGTACTGACTCTGTTGAAATGGACTCTATGTACTGACTCTGTTGAAATGGACTCTATGTACTGACTCTGTTGAACTGGCTCTATGTACTGACTCTGTTGAACTGGACTCTATGTACTGACTCTGTTGAACTGGACTATATGTACTGAATCTGTTGAACTGACTCTATGTACTGACTCTGTTGAACTGGACTATATGTACTTACTCTGTTGAACTGGCTCTATGTACTGACTCTGTTGAACTGGACTCTATGTACTGACTCTGTTGAATTGTCTCTATGTACTGACTCTGTTGAACTGGCTCTATGTACTGACTCTGTTGAACTGGACTCTATGTATTGACTATGTTGAGCTGGCTCAATGTACTGACTCAGTTGAACTGACTCTATGTACTGACTCTGTTGAACTGGACTCTATGTACTGACTCTGTTGAACTGACTCTATGTACTGACTCTGTTGAACTGGCTCTATGTACTGACTCTGTTGAACTGACTATATGTACTGACTCTGTTGAACTGGCTCTATGTACTGACTCTGTTGAACTGCCTCTATGTACTGACTCTGTTGAACTGGACTCTATGTACTGACTCTATTGAACTGGACTCTATGTACTGACTCTGTTGAACTGGCTCTATGTACTGACTCTGTTGAACTGAACTCTCTGTACTGACTCTGTTGAATTGGACTCTATGTACTGACTCTGTTTAACTGGACTCTATGTATTGACTCTGTTGAACTGGCTCTATATGCTGACTCTTTTGAACTGGCTGTATGTACTGACTCTGTTGAACTGGCTCTATGTACTGACTCTGTTTAACTACCTCTATGTACTGACTCTGTTGAATTGGCTCTATATACTGACTCTGTTGAACTGGCTCTATGTACTGACTCTGTTGAACTGGCTCTATGTACTGACTCTGTTGAACTGGACTCTATGTACTGACTCGGTTGAACTGACTCTATGTACTGACTCTGTTGACCTGGCTCTATGTACTGACTCTGTTGAACTGCCTCTATGTACTGACTCTGTTGAACTGTACTATATGTACTGACTCTGTTGAACTGGCTCTATGTACTGACTCTGTTGAACTGCCTCTATGTACTGACTCTGTTGAACTGGACTCTATGTACTGACTCTATTGAACTGGACTCTATGTACTGACTCTGTTGAACTGGCTCTATGTACTGACTCTGTTGAACTGACTCTATGTACTGACTCTGTTGAACAGGACTCTATGTACTGACTCTGTTGAACTGGCTCTATGTACTGACTTTGTTGAACTGGCTCTATGTACTGACTCTGTTGAACTGCCTCTATGTACTGACTCTGTTGAACTGGACTCTATGTACTGACTCTATTGAACTGGACTCTATGTACTGACTCTGTTGAACTGGCTCTATGTACTGACTCTGTTGAACTGACTCTGTTGAACAGGACTCTATGTACTGACTCTGTTGAACTGGACTCTATATACTGACTCTGCTGAACTGGCTCTATGTACTGACTGTGTTGAACTGGCTCTATGTACTGACTCTGTTGAACTGACTCTATGTACTGACTCTGTTGAACAGGACTCTATGTACTGACTCTGTTGAACTGGACTCTATATACTGACTCTGCTGAACTGGCTCTATGTACTGACTGTGTTGAACTGGCTTTATGTACTGACTCTGTTGAAATGGACTCTATGTACTGACTCTGTTGAAATGGCTCTATGTACTGACTCTGTTGAACTGACTCTATGTACTGACTTTGTTGAACTGGCTCTATGTACTGACTCTGTTGAACTTGACTCTATGTACTGACTCTATTGAACTGGACTCTATGTACTGACTCTGTTGAACTGGCTCTATGTACTGACTCTGTTGAACTGACTCTATGTACTGACTCTGTTGAACAGGACTCTATGTACTGACTCTGTTGAACTGGCTCTATGTACTGACTTTGTTGAACTGGCTCTATGTACTGACTCTGTTGAACTGCCTCTATGTACTGACTCTGTTGAACTGGACTCTATGTACTGACTCTATTGAACTGGACTCTATGTACTGACTCTGTTGAACTGGCTCTATGTACTGACTCTGTTGAACTGACTCTGTTGAACAGGACTCTATGTACTGACTCTGTTGAACTGGACTCTATATACTGACTCTGCTGAACTGGCTCTATGTACTGACTGTGTTGAACTGGCTCTATGTACTGACTCTGTTGAACTGACTCTATGTACTGACTCTGTTGAACAGGACTCTATGTACTGACTCTGTTGAACTGGACTCTATATACTGACTCTGCTGAACTGGCTCTATGTACTGACTGTGTTGAACTGGCTCTATGTACTGACTCTGTTGAAATGGACTCTATGTACTGACTCTGTTGAAATGGCTCTATGTACTGACTCTGTTGAACTGACTCTATGTACTGACTTTGTTGAACTGGCTCTATGTACTGACTCTGTTGAACTTGACTCTATGTACTGACTCTGTTGAACTGGCTCTATGTACTGACTCTGTTGAACTGACTCTATGTACTGACTCTGTTGAACAGGACTCTATGTACTGACTCTGTTGAACTGGCTCTATGTACTGACTTTGTTGAACTGGCTCTATGTACTGACTCTGTTGAACTGCCTCTATGTACTGACTCTGTTGAACTGGACTCTATGTACTGACTCTATTGAACTGGACTCTATGTACTGACTCTGTTGAACTGGCTCTATGTACTGACTCTGTTGAACTGACTCTGTTGAACAGGACTCTATGTACTGACTCTGTTGAACTGGACTCTATATACTGACTCTGCTGAACTGGCTCTATGTACTGACTGTGTTGAACTGGCTCTATGTACTGACTCTGTTGAACTGACTCTATGTACTGACTCTGTTGAACAGGACTCTATGTACTGACTCTGTTGAACTGGACTCTATATACTGACTCTGCTGAACTGGCTCTATGTACTGACTGTGTTGAACTGGCTTTATGTACTGACTCTGTTGAAATGGACTCTATGTACTGACTCTGTTGAAATGGCTCTATGTACTGACTCTGTTGAACTGACTCTATGTACTGACTTTGTTGAACTGGCTCTATGTACTGACTCTGTTGAACTTGACTCTATGTACTGACTCTATTGAACTGGACTCTATGTACTGACTCTGTTGAACTGGCTCTATGTACTGACTCTGTTGAACTGACTCTATGTACTGACTCTGTTGAACAGGACTCTATGTACTGACTCTGTTGAACTGGCTCTATGTACTGACTTTGTTGAACTGGCTCTATGTACTGACTCTGTTGAACTGCCTCTATGTACTGACTCTGTTGAACTGGACTCTATGTACTGACTCTATTGAACTGGACTCTATGTACTGACTCTGTTGAACTGGCTCTATGTACTGACTCTGTTGAACTGACTCTGTTGAACAGGACTCTATGTACTGACTCTGTTGAACTGGACTCTATATACTGACTCTGCTGAACTGGCTCTATGTACTGACTGTGTTGAACTGGCTCTATGTACTGACTCTGTTGAACTGACTCTATGTACTGACTCTGTTGAACAGGACTCTATGTACTGACTCTGTTGAACTGGACTCTATATACTGACTCTGCTGAACTGGCTCTATGTACTGACTGTGTTGAACTGGCTCTATGTACTGACTCTGTTGAAATGGACTCTATGTACTGACTCTGTTGAAATGGCTCTATGTACTGACTCTGTTGAACTGACTCTATGTACTGACTTTGTTGAACTGGCTCTATGTACTGACTCTGTTGAACTTGACTCTATGTACTGACTCTGTTGAACTGGCTCTATGTACTGACTCTGTTGAACTGACTCTATGTACTGACTCTGTTGAACAGGACTCTATGTACTGACTCTGTTGAACTGGCTCTATGTACTGACTTTGTTGAACTGGCTCTATGTACTGACTCTGTTGAATTGTCTCTATGTACTGACTCTGATGAACTGGACTCTATGTACTGACACTGTTGAACTGGACTCTATTTACTGACTCTGTTGAACTGGCTCTATGTACTGACTCTGTTGAACTGGACTCTATGTACTGACTCTGTTGAAATGGACTCTATGTACTGACTCTGTTGAAATGGACTCTATGTACTGACTCTGTTGAACTGGCTCTATGTACTGACTCTGTTGAACTGGACTCTATGTACTGACTCTGTTGAAATGGACTCTATGTACTGACTCTGTTGAACTGGCTCTATGTACTGACTCTGTTGAACTGACTCTATGTACTGACTCTGTTGAAATGGACTCTATGTACTGACTCTGTTGAACTGGCTCTATGTACTGACTCTGTTGAACTGGCTCTATGTACTGACTTTGTTGAACTGGCTCTATGTACTGACTCTGTTGAATTGTCTCTATGTACTGACTCTGATGAACTGGACTCTATGTACTGACACTGTTGAACTGGACTCTATTTACTGACTCTGTTGAACTGGCTCTATGTACTGACTGTGTTGAACTGGACTCTGTACTGACTCTGTTGAACTGGACTCTATGTACTGACTCTGTTGAACTGGACTCTATGTACTGACTCTGGTGAACTGGCTATATGTACTGACTCTGCTGAACTGGCTCTATGTACTGACTCTGTTGAATTGGACTCTATGTACTGACTCTGTTTAAATGGACTCTATGTACTGACTCTGTTGAACTGGCTCTATATACTGACTCTGTTGAACTGGCTCTATGTACTGACTCTGTTTAACTGGACTCTATGTACTGACTCTGTTGAACTGGACTCTATATACTGACTCTGCTGAACTGGCTCTATGTACTGACTGTGTTGAATTGTCTCTATGTACTGACTCTGTTGAACTGGACTCTATGTACTGACTCTGTTGAACTGACTCTATGTACTGACTCTGTTGAACTGGCTCTATGTACTGACTCTGTTGAACTGCCTCTATGTACTGACTCTGTTGAACTGGACTCTATGTACTGACTCTGTTGAAATGGACTCTATGTACTGACTCTGTTGAAATGGACTCTATGTACTGACTCTGTTGAACTGGCTCTATGTACTGACTCTGTTGAACTGGACTCTATGTACTGACTCTGTTGAAATGGACTCTATGTACTGACTCTGTTGAACTGGCTCTATGTACTGACTCTGTTGAACTGACTCTATGTACTGACTCTGTTGAACTGGACTCTATGTACTGACTCTGTTGAGCTGGCTCTATGTACTGACTCTGTTGAACTGACTCTATGTACTGACTCTGTTGAACTGGACTCTATGTACTGACTCTGTTGAACTGACTCTATGTACTGACTCTGTTGAACTGGCTCTATGTACTGACTCTGTTGAACTGACTATATGTACTGACTCTGTTGAACTGGCTCTATGTACTGACTCTGTTGAACTGCCTCTATGTACTGACTCTGTTGAACTGGACTCTATGTACTGACTCTATTGAACTGGACTCTATGTACTGACTCTGTTGAACTGGCTCTATGTACTGACTCTGTTGAACTGAACTCTCTGTACTGACTCTGTTGAATTGGACTCTATGTACTGACTCTGTTGAACTGACTCTATGTACTGACTCTGTTGAACAGGACTCTATGTACTGACTCTGTTGAACTGGACTCTATATACTGACTCTGCTGAACTGGCTCTATGTACTGACTGTGTTGAACTGGCTTTATGTACTGACTCTGTTGAAATGGACTCTATGTACTGACTCTGTTGAAATGGCTCTATGTACTGACTCTGTTGAACTGACTCTATGTACTGACTTTGTTGAACTGGCTCTATGTACTGACTCTGTTGAACTTGACTCTATGTACTGACTCTATTGAACTGGACTCTATGTACTGACTCTGTTGAACTGGCTCTATGTACTGACTCTGTTGAACTGACTCTATGTACTGACTCTGTTGAACAGGACTCTATGTACTGACTCTGTTGAACTGGCTCTATGTACTGACTTTGTTGAACTGGCTCTATGTACTGACTCTGTTGAACTGCCTCTATGTACTGACTCTGTTGAACTGGACTCTATGTACTGACTCTATTGAACTGGACTCTATGTACTGACTCTGTTGAACTGGCTCTATGTACTGACTCTGTTGAACTGACTCTGTTGAACAGGACTCTATGTACTGACTCTGTTGAACTGGACTCTATATACTGACTCTGCTGAACTGGCTCTATGTACTGACTGTGTTGAACTGGCTCTATGTACTGACTCTGTTGAACTGACTCTATGTACTGACTCTGTTGAACAGGACTCTATGTACTGACTCTGTTGAACTGGACTCTATATACTGACTCTGCTGAACTGGCTCTATGTACTGACTGTGTTGAACTGGCTCTATGTACTGACTCTGTTGAAATGGACTCTATGTACTGACTCTGTTGAAATGGCTCTATGTACTGACTCTGTTGAACTGACTCTATGTACTGACTTTGTTGAACTGGCTCTATGTACTGACTCTGTTGAACTTGACTCTATGTACTGACTCTGTTGAACTGGCTCTATGTACTGACTCTGTTGAACTGACTCTATGTACTGACTCTGTTGAACAGGACTCTATGTACTGACTCTGTTGAACTGGCTCTATGTACTGACTTTGTTGAACTGGCTCTATGTACTGACTCTGTTGAATTGTCTCTATGTACTGACTCTGATGAACTGGACTCTATGTACTGACACTGTTGAACTGGACTCTATTTACTGACTCTGTTGAACTGGCTCTATGTACTGACTCTGTTGAACTGGACTCTATGTACTGACTCTGTTGAAATGGACTCTATGTACTGACTCTGTTGAAATGGACTCTATGTACTGACTCTGTTGAACTGGCTCTATGTACTGACTCTGTTGAACTGGACTCTATGTACTGACTCTGTTGAAATGGACTCTATGTACTGACTCTGTTGAACTGGCTCTATGTACTGACTCTGTTGAACTGACTCTATGTACTGACTCTGTTGAAATGGACTCTATGTACTGACTCTGTTGAACTGGCTCTATGTACTGACTCTGTTGAACTGGCTCTATGTACTGACTTTGTTGAACTGGCTCTATGTACTGACTCTGTTGAATTGTCTCTATGTACTGACTCTGATGAACTGGACTCTATGTACTGACACTGTTGAACTGGACTCTATTTACTGACTCTGTTGAACTGGCTCTATGTACTGACTGTGTTGAACTGGACTCTGTACTGACTCTGTTGAACTGGACTCTATGTACTGACTCTGTTGAACTGGACTCTATGTACTGACTCTGGTGAACTGGCTATATGTACTGACTCTGCTGAACTGGCTCTATGTACTGACTCTGTTGAATTGGACTCTATGTACTGACTCTGTTTAAATGGACTCTATGTACTGACTTCTGTTGAACTGGCTCTATATACTGACTCTGTTGAACTGGCTCTATGTACTGACTCTGTTTAACTGGACTCTATGTACTGACTCTGTTGAACTGGACTCTATATACTGACTCTGCTGAACTGGCTCTATGTACTGACTGTGTTGAATTGTCTCTATGTACTGACTCTGTTGAACTGGACTCTATGTACTGACTCTGTTGAACTGACTCTATGTACTGACTCTGTTGAACTGGCTCTATGTACTGACTCTGTTGAACTGCCTCTATGTACTGACTCTGTTGAACTGGACTCTATGTACTGACTCTGTTGAAATGGACTCTATGTACTGACTCTGTTGAAATGGACTCTATGTACTGACTCTGTTGAACTGGCTCTATGTACTGACTCTGTTGAACTGGACTCTATGTACTGACTCTGTTGAAATGGACTCTATGTACTGACTCTGTTGAACTGGCTCTATGTACTGACTCTGTTGAACTGACTCTATGTACTGACTCTGTTGAACTGGACTCTATGTACTGACTCTGTTGAGCTGGCTCTATGTACTGACTCTGTTGAACTGACTCTATGTACTGACTCTGTTGAACTGGACTCTATGTACTGACTCTGTTGAACTGACTCTATGTACTGACTCTGTTGAACTGGCTCTATGTACTGACTCTGTTGAACTGACTATATGTACTGACTCTGTTGAACTGGCTCTATGTACTGACTCTGTTGAACTGCCTCTATGTACTGACTCTGTTGAACTGGACTCTATGTACTGACTCTATTGAACTGGACTCTATGTACTGACTCTGTTGAACTGGCTCTATGTACTGACTCTGTTGAACTGAACTCTCTGTACTGACTCTGTTGAATTGGACTCTATGTACTGACTCTGTTTAACTGGACTCTATGTATTGACTCTGTTGAACTGGCTCTATATGCTGACTCTTTTGAACTGGCTCTATGTACTGACTCTGTTGAACTGGCTCTATGTACTGACTCTGTTTAACTACCTCTATGTACTGACTCTGTTGAATTGGCTCTATATACTGACTCTGTTGAACTGGCTCTATGTACTGACTCTGTTGAACTGGCTCTATGTACTGACTCTGTTGAACTGGACTCTATGTACTGACTCGGTTGAACTGACTCTATGTACTGACTCTGTTGACCTGGCTCTATGTACTGACTCTGTTGAACTGCCTCTATGTACTGACTCTGTTGAACTGTACTATATGTACTGACTCTGTTGAACTGGCTCTATGTACTGACTCTGTTGAACTGCCTCTATGTACTGACTCTGTTGAACTGGACTCTATGTACTGACTCTATTGAACTGGACTCTATGTACTGACTCTGTTGAACTGGCTCTATATACAGACTCTGTTGAACTGACTCTATGTACTGACTCTGTTGAACAGGACTCTATGTACTGACTCTGTTGAACTGGCTCTATGTTTTGACTTTGTTGAACTGGCTCTATGTACTGACTCTGTTGAACTGCCTCTATGTACTGACTCTGTTGAACTGGACTATATGTACTGACTCTATTGAACTGGACTCTATGTACTGACTCTGTTGAACTGGCTCTATGTACTGACTCTGTTGAACTGACTCTGTTGAACAGGACTCTATATACTGACTCTGCTGAACTGGCTCTATGTACTGACTGTGTTGAACTGGCTCTATGTACTGACTCTGTTGAACTGACTCTATGTACTGACTCTGTTGAACAGGACTCTATGTACTGACTCTGTTGAACTGGACTCTATATACTGACTCTGCTGAACTGGCTCTATGTACTGACTGTGTTGAACTGGCTCTATGTACTGACTCTGTTGAAATGGACTCTATGTACTGACTCTGTTGAACTGGCTCTATGTACTGACTCTGTTGAACTGACTCTATGTACTGACTTTGTTGAACTGGCTCTATGTACTGACTCTGTTGAACTTGACTCTATGTACTGACTCTGTTGAACTGGCTCTATGTACTGACTCTGTTGAACTGACTCTATGTACTGACTCTGTTGAACAGGACTCTATGTACTGACTCTGTTGAACTGGCTCTATGTACTGACTTTGTTGAACTGGCTCTATGTACTGACTCTGTTGAATTGTCTCTATGTACTGACTCTGATGAACTGGACTCTATGTACTGACACTGTTGAACTGGACTCTATTTACTGACTCTGTTGAACTGGCTCTATGTACTGACTGTGTTGAACTGGACTCTCTGTACTGACTCTGTTGAACTGGACTCTATGTACTGACTCTGTTGAACTGGACTCTATGTACTGACTCTGGTGAACTGGCTATATGTACTGACTCTGCTGAACTGGCTCTATGTACTGACTCTGTTGAATTGGACTCTATGTACTGACTCTGTTTAACTGGACTCTATGTACTGACTCTGTTGAACTGGCTCTATATACTGACTCTGTTGAACTGGCTCTATGTACTGACTCTGTTTAACTGGACTCTATGTACTGACTCTGTTGAACTGGACTCTATATACTGACTCTGCTGAACTGGCTCTATGTACTGACTGTGTTGAATTGTCTCTATGTACTGACTCTGTTGAACTGGACTCTATGTACTGACTCTGTTGAACTGACTCTATGTACTGACTCTGTTGAACTGGCTCTATGTACTGACTCTGTTGAACTGCCTCTATGTACTGACTCTGTTGAACTGGACTCTATGTACTGACTCTGTTGAAATGGACTCTATGTACTGACTCTGTTGAAATGGACTCTATGTACTGACTCTGTTGAACTGGCTCTATGTACTGACTCTGTTGAACTGGACTCTATGTACTGACTCTGTTGAACTGGACTATATGTACTGAATCTGTTGAACTGACTCTATGTACTGACTCTGTTGAACTGGACTATATGTACTTACTCTGTTGAACTGGCTCTATGTACTGACTCTGTTGAACTGGACTCTATGTACTGACTCTGTTGAATTGTCTCTATGTACTGACTCTGTTGAACTGGCTCTATGTACTGACTCTGTTGAACTGGACTCTATGTATTGACTATGTTGAGCTGGCTCAATGTACTGACTCAGTTGAACTGACTCTATGTACTGACTCTGTTGAACTGGACTCTATGTACTGACTCTGTTGAACTGACTCTATGTACTGACTCTGTTGAACTGGCTCTATGTACTGACTCTGTTGAACTGACTATATGTACTGACTCTGTTGAACTGGCTCTATGTACTGACTCTGTTGAACTGCCTCTATGTACTGACTCTGTTGAACTGGACTCTATGTACTGACTCTATTGAACTGGACTCTATGTACTGACTCTGTTGAACTGGCTCTATGTACTGACTCTGTTGAACTGAACTCTCTGTACTGACTCTGTTGAATTGGACTCTATGTACTGACACTGTTTAACTGGACTCTATGTATTGACTCTGTTGAACTGGCTCTATATGCTGACTCTTTTGAACTGGCTGTATGTACTGACTCTGTTGAACTGGCTCTATGTACTGACTCTGTTTAACTACCTCTATGTACTGACTCTGTTGAATTGGCTCTATATACTGACTCTGTTGAACTGGCTCTATGTACTGACTCTGTTGAACTGGCTCTATGTACTGACTCTGTTGAACTGGACTCTATGTACTGACTCGGTTGAACTGACTCTATGTACTGACTCTGTTGACCTGGCTCTATGTACTGACTCTGTTGAACTGCCTCTATGTACTGACTCTGTTGAACTGTACTATATGTACTGACTCTGTTGAACTGGCTCTATGTACTGACTCTGTTGAACTGCCTCTATGTACTGACTCTGTTGAACTGGACTCTATGTACTGACTCTATTGAACTGGACTCTATGTACTGACTCTGTTGAACTGGCTCTATGTACTGACTCTGTTGAACTGACTCTATGTACTGACTCTGTTGAACAGGACTCTATGTACTGACTCTGTTGAACTGGCTCTATGTACTGACTCTGTTTAACTACCTCTATGTACTGACTCTGTTGAATTGGCTCTATATACTGACTCTGTTGAACTGGCTCTATGTACTGACTCTGTTGAACTGGCTCTATGTACTGACTCTGTTGAACTGGACTCTATGTACTGACTCGGTTGAACTGACTCTATGTACTGACTCTGTTGACCTGGCTCTATGTACTGACTCTGTTGAACTGCCTCTATGTACTGACTCTGTTGAACTGTACTATATGTACTGACTCTGTTGAACTGGCTCTATGTACTGACTCAGTTGAACTGCCTCTATGTACTGACTCTGTTGAACTGGACTCTATGTACTGACTCTATTGAACTGGACTCTATGTACTGACTCTGTTGAACTGGCTCTATGTACTGACTCTGTTGAACTGACTCTATGTACTGACTCTGTTGAACAGGACTCTATGTACTGACTCTGTTGAACTGGCTCTATGTACTGACTTTGTTGAACTGGCTCTATGTACTGACTCTGTTGAACTGCCTCTATGTACTGACTCTGTTGAACTGGACTCTATGTACTGACTCTATTGAACTGGACTCTATGTACTGACTCTGTTGAACTGGCTCTATGTACTGACTCTGTTGAACTGACTCTGTTGAACAGGACTCTATGTACTGACTCTGTTGAACTGGACTCTATATACTGACTCTGCTGAACTGGCTCTATGTACTGACTGTGTTGAACTGGCTCTATGTACTGACTCTGTTGAACTGACTCTATGTACTGACTCTGTTGAACAGGACTCTATGTACTGACTCTGTTGAACTGGACTCTATATACTGACTCTGCTGAACTGGCTCTATGTACTGACTGTGTTGAACTGGCTTTATGTACTGACTCTGTTGAAATGGACTCTATGTACTGACTCTGTTGAAATGGCTCTATGTACTGACTCTGTTGAACTGACTCTATGTACTGACTTTGTTGAACTGGCTCTATGTACTGACTCTGTTGAACTTGACTCTATGTACTGACTCTATTGAACTGGACTCTATGTACTGACTCTGTTGAACTGGCTCTATGTACTGACTCTGTTGAACTGACTCTATGTACTGACTCTGTTGAACAGGACTCTATGTACTGACTCTGTTGAACTGGCTCTATGTACTGACTTTGTTGAACTGGCTCTATGTACTGACTCTGTTGAACTGCCTCTATGTACTGACTCTGTTGAACTGGACTCTATGTACTGACTCTATTGAACTGGACTCTATGTACTGACTCTGTTGAACTGGCTCTATGTACTGACTCTGTTGAACTGACTCTGTTGAACAGGACTCTATGTACTGACTCTGTTGAACTGGACTCTATATACTGACTCTGCTGAACTGGCTCTATGTACTGACTGTGTTGAACTGGCTCTATGTACTGACTCTGTTGAACTGACTCTATGTACTGACTCTGTTGAACAGGACTCTATGTACTGACTCTGTTGAACTGGACTCTATATACTGACTCTGCTGAACTGGCTCTATGTACTGACTGTGTTGAACTGGCTCTATGTACTGACTCTGTTGAAATGGACTCTATGTACTGACTCTGTTGAAATGGCTCTATGTACTGACTCTGTTGAACTGACTCTATGTACTGACTTTGTTGAACTGGCTCTATGTACTGACTCTGTTGAACTTGACTCTATGTACTGACTCTGTTGAACTGGCTCTATGTACTGACTCTGTTGAACTGACTCTATGTACTGACTCTGTTGAACAGGACTCTATGTACTGACTCTGTTGAACTGGCTCTATGTACTGACTTTGTTGAACTGGCTCTATGTACTGACTCTGTTGAATTGTCTCTATGTACTGACTCTGATGAACTGGACTCTATGTACTGACACTGTTGAACTGGACTCTATTTACTGACTCTGTTGAACTGGCTCTATGTACTGACTGTGTTGAACTGGACTCTGTACTGACTCTGTTGAACTGGACTCTATGTACTGACTCTGTTGAACTGGACTCTATGTACTGACTCTGGTGAACTGGCTATATGTACTGACTCTGCTGAACTGGCTCTATGTACTGACTCTGTTGAATTGGACTCTATGTACTGACTCTGTTTAACTGGACTCTATGTACTGACTCTGTTGAACTGGCTCTATATACTGACTCTGTTGAACTGGCTCTATGTACTGACTCTGTTTAACTGGACTCTATGTACTGACTCTGTTGAACTGGACTCTATATACTGACTCTGCTGAACTGGCTCTATGTACTGACTGTGTTGAATTGTCTCTATGTACTGACTCTGTTGAACTGGACTCTATGTACTGACTCTGTTGAACTGACTCTATGTACTGACTCTGTTGAACTGGCTCTATGTACTGACTCTGTTGAACTGCCTCTATGTACTGACTCTGTTGAACTGGACTCTATGTACTGACTCTGTTGAAATGGACTCTATGTACTGACTCTGTTGAAATGGACTCTATGTACTGACTCTGTTGAACTGGCTCTATGTACTGACTCTGTTGAACTGGACTCTATGTACTGACTCTGTTGAAATGGACTCTATGTACTGACTCTGTTGAACTGGCTCTATGTACTGACTCTGTTGAACTGACTCTATGTACTGACTCTGTTGAACTGGACTCTTTGTACTGACTCTTGAACTGTCTCTATGTACTGACTATGTTGAACTGACTCTATGTACTGACTCTGTTGAACTGGACTCTACCCACACACTCACACATACTACACTGAATCTCCAACACACACACACACACTACGTACGCTCACACACACAAAACACACATTCATATTGACTCCACACACTCTAACACTTTCACCCTCTTCACATACTCTGCTGCTACTCTGATTAATATCTATCCTGATTGACTAGTCATTTTTACCCCTACCTACATGTACATATTACCTCAACTACCAACACTGCTGCTACTCTGTTTATTATCTATCCTGATTGGCTAGTCACTTTTACCCCTACCTACATGTACATATTACCTCAACTACCAACACTGCTGCTACTCTGTTTATTATCTATCCTGATTGGCTAGTCACTTTTACCCCTACCTACATGTACATATTACCTCAACTACCAACACTGCTGCTACTCTGGTACCCCTGCACATTGACTCAGTACTGGTACTCCTTGTATATATCCATGTTATTACCTGGTACTCTCTGTATATAGCCATGTTATTACCTGGTACCCATTGACTCAGTACTGGTACTCCTTGTATATAACCTCGTTATTGTTTTTATTGTGTTAACATTTCCTTTTTCTTTCAGCAAATATTTGGCTTACTTTTTAACTCTGCATTGTTGGGAATGGGCTCATAAGTAAGCTTTTCACTGTTGTATTAGGAACATGTGACCAATACAATTTGATTTGATTTGATTATAAGGAAAATTGCTCAGAGCAAAAGGAGGGAGACATTGGAGGAACAGCAGGACATTCCTCTGCCACTTTCCGACTGGTTTTCGATTAAGGTTTAGCTCTTGGCTCTTGATAGGGTAGCCTGGGTATCTGTAAAGCACTTTGTGTCAACTGCTTTATAAAATAAATGTGATGGTTTGATTTGTTTACACAGACCACGTTTCATCTGGAATATGTAGGTACTGTACAGTGATATCCTGGCCAGGCTTCTCCATGACCTACAAACTATTATGACCACTCTATGGAAAGGGGAGACTCACACGAACACGATGCTGGTCACCGTTTTACTCTATGGCCCCCACAAGTATCAGGAGACTCGTCTCAGGTCGGTACCTTTGATATGCCAACTTCTGTTTGGTAGCGTCCAAACCGTTTGGGATACAAACTAATATGACCCCCCTGTGGAAAGGGGAGACTCTCACGAACACAATGGTGTTCTCTGTTTTGGTCCACAACCCCAACAAGTGTCTCGTAACTCATCTGAAGATAACCGGTACCGGTTTAAAAAACGAATGGAAGTATGAAGGTAGTTTTGTGCCTACCAAAAAAAAGGGGTTAAATATGTGTAAAAAAAATATATATATATATATATATATAGTTCTTGATTTTTTAAAAATATCTCCTAGATTTAGGACAGACGCTTCAAAAGCTTGTTCCTCATGATTTATTTGTTGACTGTCCTTTTTGCCATTTTTGAACGTGTTATTCAATGTGTTTCTATGGGCTACATTAGTAAAGGCCAAAATCAATATTTTATCAAATCATTTTTCTATTTTAAAAAAAGTATACCTAAAGCACCCTAAAATTCAAAATAAAATAGCTAAATGATCCATAGTATGATCATCTAAAACAATTTGATAAGTCAGCTTAGTACCCCCCCCCCCCTCCCCCCATCGTCTTTGACTCTGAAGAATGAAGTGTTGTCGAGAGGCCTCCTGTTGTGAGTACAGTATTCACAACACACAGATGAGCTCATCAAAAGGATGTGTACTGCCCCCCCCTAAGGGGTTCCATTACCCATGTTTCTCCACTCAGCAGCGACCAAAGAGGGCATGGGTCAGAAGAAAGGGCAGGGAGCAGCTCTTAAAGCCTGGCACAGATGGGCCGTTGGGTCAGGGGGGCACCTGTCGAGCTCTACTGTCTGTCCATCCATCAGCTTTATGGCACACTGTAGTCAGCAGGCACACACACTGCTCTGGGGCAGGGAGGGGCGGGGGACAGAGAGACACACTGCTCTGGGGCAGGGAGGGGCGGGGGACAGAGGGAGACACACTGCTCTGGGGCAGGGAGGGGCGGGGGACAGAGGGAGACACTGCTCTGGGGCAGGGAGGGGAGGGGGACAGAGGGAGACACTGCTCTGGGGCAGGGAGGGGCGGGGGACAGAGGGAGACACTGCTCTGGGGCAGGGAG
The DNA here is from genome assembly GCA_031479575.1 of Coregonus ussuriensis. NCBI lineage: Eukaryota > Metazoa > Chordata > Actinopteri > Salmoniformes > Salmonidae > Coregonus > Coregonus ussuriensis. Next base: position 57,518,074 of record CM062487.1, read on the forward strand.
GGACGGGGGACAGAGGGAGACACTGCTCTGGGGTAGGGAGGGGACAAAGGGAGACACTCTGCTCTGGGGCAGGGAGGGGTAGGGGACAGAGGGAGACACTGCTCTGGGGCAGGGAGGGGGACAGAGGGAGACACTGCTCTGGGGTAGGGAGGGGCAGGGGGCAGAGGGAGACACTGCTCTGGGGCAGGGAGGGGGACAGAGGGAGACACTGCTCTGGGGTAGGGGAGGAGCAGGGGGCAGAGGGAGACACTGCTCTGGGGCAGGGAGGGGCGGGGGACAGAGGGAGACACTGCTCTGGGGCAGGGAGGGGAGGGGGACAGAGGGAGACACTGCTCTGGGGCAGGGAGGGGAGGGGGACAGAGGGAGACACTGCTCTGGGGCAGGGAGGGGAGGGGGACAGAGGGAGACACTGCTCTGGGGCAGGGAGGGGCGGGGGACAGAGGGAGACACTGCTCTGGGGTAGGGAGGGGGACAGAGGGAGACACTGCTCTGGGGCAGGGAGGGACGGGGGACAGAGGGAGACACTGCTCTGGGGCAGGGAGGGGAGGGGGACAGAGGGAGACACACTGCTCTGGGGCAGGGAGGGGAGGGGGACAGAGGGAGACACTGCTCTGGGGCAGGGAGGGGAGGGGGACATAGGGAGACACTGCTCTGGGACAGGGAGGGACGGGGACAGAGGGAGACACACTGCTCTGGGGTAGGGAGGGGCGGGGGACAGAGGGAGACACTGCTCTGGGGCAGGGAGGGACGGGGGACAGAGGGAGACACTGCTCTGGGGTAGGGAGGGGACAAAGGGAGACACTCTGCTCTGGGGCAGGGAGGGGTAGGGGACAGAGGGAGACACTGCTCTGGGGCAGGGAGGGGGACAGAGGGAGACACTGCTCTGGGGTAGGGAGGGGCAGGGGGCAGAGGGAGACACTGCTCTGGGGCAGGGAGGGGGACAGAGGGAGACACTGCTCTGGGGTAGGGGAGGAGCAGGGGGCAGAGGGAGACACTGCTCTGGGGCAGGGAGGGGCGGGGGACAGAGGGAGACACTGCTCTGGGGCAGGGAGGGGAGGGGGACAGAGGGAGACACTGCTCTGGGGCAGGGAGGGGAGGGGGACAGAGGGAGACACTGCTCTGGGGCAGGGAGGGGAGGGGGACAGAGGGAGACACTGCTCTGGGGCAGGGAGGGGCGGGGGGACAGAGGGAGACACTGCTCTGGGGTAGGGAGGGGGACAGAGGGAGACACTGCTCTGGGGCAGGGAGGGACGGGGGACAGAGGGAGACACTGCTCTGGGGCAGGGAGGGGAGGGGGACAGAGGGAGACACACTGCTCTGGGGCAGGGAGGGGAGGGGGACAGAGGGAGACACTGCTCTGGGGCAGGGAGGGGAGGGGGACATAGGGAGACACTGCTCTGGGACAGGGAGGGACGGGGACAGAGGGAGACACACTGCTCTGGGGTAGGGAGGGGCGGGGGACAGAGGGAGACACTGCTCTGGGGCAGGGAGGGACGGGGGACAGAGGGAGACACTGCTCTGGGGCAGGGAGGGGGACAGAGGGTGACACTGCTCTGGGGCAGGGAGGGGCGGGGGACAGAGGGAGACACTGCTCTGGGGCAGGGAGGGGCGGGGGACAGAGGGAGACACTGCTCTGGGACAGGGAGGGACGGGGGACAGAGGGAGACACTGCTCTGGGGCAGGGAGGGGCGGGGGACAGAGGGAGACACTGCTCTGGGGCAGGGAGGGGGACAGAGAGAGACACTGCTCTGGGGTTGGGAGGGGCAGGGGGCAGAGGGAGACACTGCTCTCTGGCAGGGAGGGGGACAGAGGGAGACTGTGCTCTGGGGTAGGGGAGGAGCAGGGGGCAGAGGGAGACACTCTGCTCTGAGGTAGGGAGGGGCAGGGGGGCGGGGGGGGGGGGGACATCTGAGGTTTATGTGCTGGTTTTACCACAGCAGCATTTTTGCTCCTCTCTGGGGCTGATAAAGACTTTCCTGAGCATACCTTTCCTACACACTTGTCAGTATTTGGTATTCAGACTTAACTTATTCAGTTGGGTAACGCACTGTGCAGGTGAGGCTTGTGTGCTCTGAATAAATGTAATTAAACCGCTGAAAACCCTCTCACTTGCTGGTCAACAGATTCCTCATGGAGTTTTCAATCATAGGGTTTTCAGTACATTTATCTTAAGCCATCCTTTTAAATACGGTGTACCTTTTAGTATGACATTTTCTTAACCAACTACTATATATGGAGAGAACTGTTCAGAATATTAGGGATCAATTAAAGAAAGTCATCTAAATATATGCATATTCATCTCCGTTTTAGCAAGAATTCTTAGATAAAAAAATACTCTGATCTAGTACATTATTTAGGTTTAGGAAAGTATTCATGAATCAATAAAAAAACAGGTTTAGAGAGCCTTTACGCACGTAAGAAAGAAAACGGTGGTTTGATTCAATCTGAAAATTGCCACATTCAGTTCTTCAGCACATAGTAATGTTGGAAGATTAGTGTACATATAATTATAATAGGGAGAATCAAGTACAATAGTAGGTTATACCCTCGTCTACTGCCTGAACTAACCATGGAACTGTGTGATGACACGGCCAAGTCTAGCACCATGCTTCCGGTTTTAAACTGTTATAGCTTGGTCTGCGCTCCATAACAATTTAATTATCCTACATTAAAATATATATATATACTGTATATTATCAACTGTTACTAATGATCCCCAGTAACAACCACAAGGCCATGACGACGTTTACAGAGGAAGCAGATGAAGGTAAACGAAACAATGCAATGAAATGCAATGATAATGTAGGCTATACTAATTGAAGGGATCTAACAGTGTAATTAAATGGAATGATATGTAGGCTATACCAACTGAAGGAACTAACAGTGTAATTAAATGGAATGATAATGTAGCCTATACCAACAGAAGGAACTAACAATGTAATTAAATGGAATGATAATGTAGGCTATACCAACTGAAGGGAACTAACAGTGTAATGAAATGGAATGATAATGTAGGCTATACCAACTGAAGGAACTAACAGTGTAATTAAATGGAATGATAATGTAGGTTATACCAACTGAAGGGAACTAACAATGTAATTAAATGGAATGATAATGTAGGCTATACCAACTGAATGAACTAACAATGTAATTAAATGGAATGATAATGTAGGCTATACCAACTGAATGAACTAACAGTGTAATTAAATGGAATGATAATGTAGGCTATACTAATTGAAGGGATCTAACAGTGTAATTAAATGGAATGATAATGTAGGCTATACCAACTGAAGGAACTAACAGTGTAATTAAATGGAATGATAATGTAGCCTATACCAACAGAAGGAACTAACAGTGTAATTAAATGGAATGATAATGTAGGTTATACCAACTGAAGGGAACTAACAATGTAATTAAATGGAATGATAATGTAGGCTTCACCAACTGAATGAACTAACAATGTAATTAAATGGAACGATAATGTAAGCTATACCAACTGAATGAACTAACAGTGTAATTAAATGGAATGATAATGTAGGCTATACTAATTGAAGGGATCTAACAGTGTAATTAAATGGAATGATAATGTAGGCTATACCAACTGAAGGAACTAACAGTGTAATTAAATGGAATGATAATGTAGCCTATACCAACAGAAGGAACTAACAGTGTAATTAAATGGAATGATAATGTAGGTTATACCAACTGAAGGGAACTAACAATGTAATTAAATGGAATGATAATGTAGGCTATACCAACTGAATGAACTAACAATGTAATTAAATGGAATGATAATGTAGCCTATACCAACAGAAGGAACTAACAGTGTAATTAAATGGAATGATAATGTAGGTTATACCAACTGAAGGGAACTGACAATGTAATTAAATGGAATGATAATGTAGGCTATACCAACTGAATGAACTAACAATGTAATTAAATGGAATGATAATGTAGGCTATACCAACTGAATGAACTAACAGTGTAATTAAATGGAATGATAATGTAGGCTATACTAATTGAAGGGATCTAACAGTGTAATTAAATGGAATGATAATGTAGGCTATACCAACTGAAGGAACTAACAGTGTAATTAAATGGAATGATAATGTAGCCTACACCAACAGAAGGAACTAACAATGTAATTAAATGGAATGATAATGTAGGCTATACCAACTGAAGGGAACTAACAGTGTAATGAAATGGAATGATAATGTAGGCTATACCAACTGAAGGAACTAACAGTATAATTAAATGGAATGATAATGTAGGCTATACCAACTGAAGGGAACTAACAGTGTAATGAAATGGAATGATAATGTAGGCTATACCAACTGAAGGAACTAACAATGTAATTAAATGGAATGATAATGTAGGCTATACCAACTGAAGGGAACTAACAGTGTAATTAAATGGAATGATAATGTAGGCTATACTCCAACTGAAGGGAACTAACAATGTAATTAAACAGAATTATAATGTAGTCTATACCAACTGAAGGAACTAATGTAATGAAATTGAATGATAATGTACATTTACATTTACATTTTAGTCATTTAGCAGACGCTCTTATCCAGAGCGACTTACAGGAGCAATTAGGGTTAAGTGCCTTGCTCAAGGGCACATTTACGTCATTTAGCAGACTCTCTAGTCCAGAGCGACTCACAAATTGATGCATTCACCCTATAGCCAGTGGGATAACCACTTTACAAATTTTTTTTTTTTTGGGGGGGGGGGGGGGGGGTAGAAGGATTACTTTATCCTATCCCAGGTATTCCTTAAAGAGGTGGGGTTTCAAATGTCTCCGGAAGGTGGTGAGTGACTCCGCTGTGGGGTGGGGGGGGGGGGGGGGGTGGGGGGGGGGGGGGGGGGGGTGGGGGGGTAGAAGGATTACTTTATCCTATCCCAGGTATTCCTTAAAGAGGTGGGGTTTCAAATGTCTCCGGAAGGTGGTGAGCGACTCCGCTGTGTGTGTGTGGGGGGGGGGGGGGGGGTAGAAGGATTGCTTTATCCTATCCCAGGTATTCCTTAAAGTACTTTATCCTATCCCAGGTATGTAGGCTATACCAACTGAAGGAACTAACAATGTAATTAAATTGAATGATAATGTAGGTGTCACGATCGTCTACCAAAGATGAGGACCAAGGCGCAGCGTTGCAGGCAAACATACTCTTTAATTCGAGACACGACCAAAACCACAAACGATGCGTGACAGTTCACGGTCGAACATAAACAGACTTGAAACAAGATCCCACAACATTTGTGGGAAAATAGCCTCTATAAATATGGCTCCCAATCAGAGACAACCCGCCACAGCTGACACTCGTTGCCTCTGATTGGGAACCACTCTGGCCAACACAGAAATACAACATATAGACTATCCACACCCTGGCTCAACATATAGAGTCCCAGAGCCAGGGTGTGACAGTACCCCCCCCTAAAGGCGCGGACTGCGACCGCGCCTAAGTGTACACAAACCAGGGGAGGGCTGGGTGGGCATTCCTCCTCGGAGGCGGTTCCGGCTCCGGGCTTGACCACCACCCTTCCACCATCCCCCCGTGGCGCCCCTGGTCCGGTCTGGCCCCGCTGGCTGGAGCTGGACCGGACATCGTTGAAGCGGACCGCTTAGGCTCCGGTGTGGAGCAGCTGACCGGTACCTTACCAGGCACCGGTGACCCAGGCACGGGTTGTGCGGGACTGACGACGCGCACCCCTGGCTTGGTGCGTGGAGTAGGAACGGGCCGGACCGGGCTGACGATGCGCACCCCTGGCTTGGTGCGTGGAGTAGGAACGGGCCGGACCGGGCTGACGATGCGCACCCCTGGCTTGGTACGTGGAGTAGGAATGGGCCGGACCGGGCTGACGATGCGCACCCCTGGCTTGGTGCGTGGAGTAGGAACGGGCCGGACCGGGCTGACGATGCGCACCCCTGGCTTGGTGTGTGGAGTAGGAACGGGCCGGACTGGGCTGACGATGCGCACCCCTGGCTTGGTGCGTGGAGTAGGAACGGGCCGGACCGGGCTGACGATGCGCACCCCTGGCTTGGTGCGTGGAGTAGGAACAGGCCGGACTGGGCTGACGAAACGCACCACTGACTTGGTGCGGGGAGCAGGAATGGGCCGGACCGGGCTGACGACGCGCACCACTGACTTGGTGCGGGGAGCAGGAACGGGCCGTGCCGGGCTGACGAAGCGCACCACTGACTTGGTGCGAGTGGCAGGAACAGGCCGGACCGTACTGGGAACACACACCACTGGCCCTACGTGGGGATCAGGAACAGGCCGGACCGGACTGGCAACACACGCCAGTACCTCTCGCCGTGCCTCTACATCCTCCTTCCCCCTGGTGACCAGTGACTCCCGTAACCTGGCGGCCTCCTGCTGCCCCGTTGTCCACGGCGTTAGCCCCCCCCTAAAAAATGTATGGGCTTCACTCCTACCCGTGGCCAAGGCCTCCATCCCTCTTGCCAGACTCACACTCATCTCCTCCCAGGTCCATCCTCTCTCCTCGTCACGCTGCTTGATCCAGTCGAGGTGGGATCTTCTGTCACGATCGTCTACCAAAGATGAGGACCAAGGCGCAGCGTTGCAGGCAAACATACTCTTTAATTCGAGACACGACCAAAACCACAAACGATGCGTGACAGTTCACGGTCGAACATAAACAGACTTGAAACAAGATCCCACAACATTTGTGGGAAAATAGCCTCTATAAATATGGCTCCCAATCAGAGACAACCCGCCACAGCTGACACTCGTTGCCTCTGATTGGGAACCACTCTGGCCAACACAGAAATACAACATATAGACTATCCACACCCTGGCTCAACATATAGAGTCCCAGAGCCAGGGTGTGACAGTAGGCTATACCAACTGAATGAACTAACAGTGTAATTAAATGGAATGATAATGTAGGCTATACCAACTGAAGGGAACTAACAGTGTATTTAAATGGAATGATAATGTAGGCTATACTCCAACTGAAGGGAACTACAATGTAATTAAACAGAATGATAATGTAGTCTATACCAACTGAAGGAACTAATGTAATTAAATGGAATGATAATGTAGGCTATACCAACTGAAGGGAACTAACAGTAAATTGGCAGTTTAATATTTGTGGTTATTTTGCCTACTGACGGCCCATACTGACAGTGGCTAGTATTTAACATGATAGAAATAGGAAACAGAGAAGTCGGGGAGCCTACCATTCAGACACCCGAGTGTGCCTGTCCCTGCAAGTTAAAATGCCATACAACTTCAATTCTGCGTAATGGCACAGCATATCATAAACATTACGCTTAAAAAATTGATATGATGATATACTTCAGTTTACTGCCATATGACTGGTTTCACATTGGACTCCATCGATTATAAGGTAAAATAGATCTAAAACAAGTGTCATTTATATTTACAAACTCCTTATCCAAACACATTACTCATTTACCCAGCTCTTATCAATAGCTCTTATCAAGTTGTAAATTACAGTGCATGGAGAATGCTGTTATTTCTATCAGACAAAATTCAGTAGAAGCTTTTTCCACTTGGAACCAGTAGGTTTGCTAGACGTTATCCATGGTCTAGTGTGTAAAGGTGTTGGAATTATTAGGGAATTAAGTCAAGACACACCTCCGCCACACCTTCATTTGTTCAATCTCCACCCCAAACGAATAGCAGGTGAATAGCATGTTCAATAACATGCTGTTCTCATGTTGAAGTTCAAGGTCAGAATACACATAGATAAATCAATAATAAAACAATAAATAACGTGATATGCCTCCGGCTGTAATATTTTATTTGGATTTATAAAGGCGGGGTCAAGATTACTGTTGAAGTTGCTTCACTCGACTCTGCCTCACTCCCCACCACTACAGAGTTCAGTTAGCTTCTTAGCTAGCTGTAGAAACCAGCTAATTTGCCACTGCCACGATGGATATCAGAAATGTGCGTCGCCAAAGTTCCCAAACAAAGCCAAAGGAGAAGGGGACACCTGGTTACTGTGTCAGTAGTTGTTAAAAGCTGTGTCAGCATTGTGAAGTTCCTCTCTGACATCAAATGCACACATTCGTCCAACACAGAAGTACGACTCAAGGCTACAGGGCTGCTGAAGGTGGTGACGGCTTTAAGTTTACAGCCACTTGGTACCGCTGTTTTGTTCTGTTCACATTCATTCCTTCGCATTCTCAGTTGTGTTGGTATTCCAAGCCAAACTGCTATTCAGTCATTTTGTTTGCATGCATGAATAACTAGGCTACTACTTTCAGCATTTAGTTTGCATTATTTTGGTAATTACCCTATCTATCTATCTATCTATCTGGTGGCCATTATTTATTACCAAAAAAGCCTTGCTGTAGTGTGTAGTACACTGTCCATTCTGCTGATACAGCGCAGGGGGGAAAGGCTACAGATTTCGCGCCAACCTGTCACTTCAAAAGCACTCAACTGTCTCAGAGTCTCTGCATTTGAGCTTTATGTTTATTGTGGTATAGCGTGATTAAAGCAGAATTCAATATAATTCCAATGCAAGAACACCCAAAATTGTGCCCACTCCCCAATTCCAACTGCCCATTTAGTCACTTTATCCTGGTGCCGGGTCTGGGACCAGTAGCCATGTTGGATCAGTCAGGATCCCCAGGGGGACCAGTAGCCATGTTGGATCAGTCAGGATCCCCAGGGGGACCAGTAGCCATGTTGGATCAGTCAGGATCCCCAGGGGACCAGTAGCCATGTTGGATCAGTCAGGATCCCCAGGGGGACCAGTAGCCATGTTGGATCAGTCAGGATCCCCAGGGGACCAGTAGCCATGTTGGATCAGTCAGGATCCCCAGGGGACCAGTAGTAGCCATGTTGGATCGGTCAGGATCCCCAGGGGGACCAGTAGCCATGTTGGATCAGTCAGGATCCCCAGGGGACCAGTAGCCATGTTGGATCAGTCAGGATCCCCAGGGGACCAGTAGCCATGTTGGATCAGTCAGGATCCCCAGGGGGACCAGTAGCCATGTTGGATCAGTCAGGATCCCCAGGGGGACCAGTAGTAGCCATGTTGGATCGGTCAGGATCCCCAGGGGGACCAGTAGCCATGTTGGATCAGTCAGGATCCCCAGGGGACCAGTAGCCATGTTGGATCAGTCAGGATCCCCAGGGGACCAGTAGCCATGTTGGATCAGTCAGGATCCCCAGGGGGACCAGTAGCCATGTTGGATCAGTCAGGATCCCCAGGGGGACCAGTAGCCATGTTGGATCAGTCAGGATCCCCAGGGGGACCAGTAGTAGCCATGTTGGATCGGTCAGGATCCCCAGGGGGACCAGTAGTAGCCATGTTGGATCGGTCAGGATCCCCAGGGGGACCAGTAGTAGCCATGTTGGATCAGTCAGGATCCCCAGGGGGACCAGTAGTAGCCATGTTGGATCAGTCAGGATCCCCAGGGGGACCAGTAGTAGCCATGCCTGTCTCAATGCACACCTTCTGTCTGTCTCCACTCCGTTAATTTCCCCTCTAATTACAGTACCAGTCAAAAGTTTGGACACACCTACTCATTCAAGGGTTTTTCTTTATTTTTACTATTTTTTACATTGTAGAATAATAGTGAAGACATCAAAACTATGAAATAACACATACGGACTATTTGAGATTCTTCAAATAGCCACCCTTTGCCATGATGACAGCTTTGCATACCCTTGGTATTCTCTCAACCAGCTTCACCTGGAATGCTTTTCCAATAGTCTTGAAGGAGTTCCCACATATGCTGAGCAATTGTTGGCTGCTTTCCCTTCACTCTGCGGTCCGACTCATCCCAATCCATTTCAATTGGGTTGAGGTCGGGGGATTGTGGAGGCCAGGTCATCTGATGCAGCACTCCATCACTCTCCTTCTTGGTAAAATAGCCTTACACAGCCTGGAGGTGTGTTGGGTCATTGTCCTGTTGAAAAACAAATGATAGTCCCACTAAGCCCAAACCAGATGGGATGGCGTATCGCTGCAGAATGCTGTGGTAGCCATGCTGGTTAAGTGTGCCTTGAATTCTAAATAAATTACAGACAGTGTCACCAGCAAAGCACCCCCACACCATAACACCTCCTCCTCCATGCTTTACGGTGGGAACTACACATTTGGAGATCATCCGTTCACCCACACCGTGTCTCAAAAAGACAAGGCGGTTTGAACCAAGAATCTCAAATTTGGACCCCAGACCAAAGGACACATTTCCACCAGTCTAATGTCCATTGCTTGTGTTTCTTGGCCCAAGCAGGTCTCTTCTTATTATTGGTGTCCTTTAGTAGTGGTTTCTTTGCAACGATTCGACCAGGAAGGCTTGATTCACACAGTCCCCTCTGTAATAATAATAATATGCCATTTAGCAGACGCTTTTATCCAAAGCGACTTACAGTCATGTGCGCATACATTTTTACGTATGGGTGGTCCCAGGGATCGAACCCACTACCCTGGCATTACAAGCACCATGCTCTACCAATTGAGCTACAGAGAACCACAGTACAGTTGGTGTTGAGATGTGTCTGTTACTTGAACTCTGTGAAGCATTTATTTGGGCTACAATTTCTGAGGCTGGAAACTCTAATGAACTTATCCTCTGCGGCAGAGGTAACTCTGGGTCTTCCTTTCATGTGGCTGTCCTCATGAGAGACAGTTTCATCATCGTGCTTGATGGTTTTTGCGACTGCATTTTAAGAAACGTTCAATGTTCTTGAAATGTTCCTTATTGACTGACCTTCATGTCTTAAAGTAATGATGAACTGTTGTTTCTCTTTGCTTATTTGAGCTGTTCTTGCCATAATATGGACTTGGTCTTTCACCAAATAGGGCTATCTTCTGTATACCCCCCCTACCTTGTCACAACACAACTGATGGGCTCAAACGCATTAATAAGGAAAGACAAATTAACTTCTAAGAAGGCACTCCTGTTAATTGTATTGCATTCCATGTGATTACCTCATGAAGCTGGTTGAGAGAATACCAAGAGTGTGCAAAGCTGTCATCAAGGCAAAGGGTGGCTATTTGAAGAATCTAAAATATAACATATATTTTGATTTGTTTAACACTTCTTTGGTTACTATATGATTCCATATGTGTTATTTCATAGTTTTGATGTCTTCACTATTATTCTACAATGTAAAAAATAGTAAAAAATAAAGAAAAACCCTTGAATGAGTAGGTGTGTCCAAACTTCTGACTGGAGGTTTAGACCTGAGCATTATATACATGATGCACTTAGAGAGAGGTGAGATGCTGACAGAGGTGGAACTCTCAGTCTGTACACTTAGAGAGAGGAGAGATGCTGACAGGGAGGTGGTGCTCTCAGTCTGTAAACTTAGAGAGAGGAGAGATGCTGACAGACAGGCTGACAGAGAGGTAGTGCTCTCAGTCTGTACACTTAGAGAGAGGAGAGATGCTGACAGACAGGCTGACAGAGAGGTAGTGCTCTCAGTCTGTACACTTAGAGAGAGGAGAGATGCTGACAGAGAGGTGGTGCTCTCAGTCTGTACCTGAGTAAAGCTTAACTAGAATGTAATTCCCATTTTATGCACTTTCTCTCTATGCGTATTCTGACCTTGATTGAACAAATGAAGGTGTGGCAGAGGTGTGTCTACAGATACACTGTATTAATGGAGGTGTGGTGGAGGTGTGTCTACAGATACACTGTATTAATGAAGGTGTGGTGGAGGTGTGTCTACAGATACACTGTATTAATGAAGGTGTGGCGGGGGTGTGTCTACAGATACACTGTATTAATGAAGGTGTGGTGGAGGTGTGTCTACAGATACACTGTATTAATGAAGGTGTGGCGGGGGTGTGTCTACAGATACACTGTATTAATGAAGGTGTGGTGGAGGTGTGTCTACAGATACACTGTATTAATGAAGGTGTGGCAGAGGTGTGTCTACAGATACACTGTATTAATGAAGGTGTGGTGGAGGTGTGTCTACAGATACACTGTATTAATGAAGGTGTGGTGGAGGTGTGTCTACAGATACACTGTATTAATGAAGGTGTGGTGGAGGTGTGTCTACAGATACACTGTATTAATGAAGGTGTGGTGGAGGTGTGTCTACAGATACACTGTATTAATGAAGGTGTGGTGGAGGTGTGTCTACAGATATACTGTATTAATGAAGGTGTGGTGGAGGTGTGTCTACAGATACACTGTATTAATGAAGGTGTGGTGGAGGTGTGTCTACAGATACACTGTATTAATGAAGGTGTGGTGGAGGTGTGTCTACAGATACACTGTATTAATGAAGGTGTGGTGGAGGTGTGTCTACAGATACACTGTATTAATGAAGGTGTGGTGGAGGTGTGTCTACAGATACACTGTATTAATGAAGGTGTGGTGGAGGTGTGTCTACAGATACACTGTATTAATGAAGGTGTGGTGGAGGTGTGTCTACAGATACACTGTATTAATGAAGGTGTGGTGGAGGTGTGTCTACAGATACACTGTATTAATGAAGGTGTGGTGGAGGTGTGTCTACAGATACACTGTATTAATGAAGGTGTGGCGGGGGTGTGTCTACAGATACACTGTATTAATGAAGGTGTGGTGGAGGTGTGTCTACAGATACACTGTATTAATGAAGGTGTGGAGGAGGTGTGTCTACAGATACACTGTATTAATGAAGGTGTGGCGGGGGTGTGTCTACAGATACACTGTATTAATGAAGGTGTGGTGGAGGTGTGTCTACAGATACACTGTATTAATGAAGGTGTGGTGGAGGTGTGTCTACAGATACACTGTATTAATGAAGGTGTGGAGGAGGTGTGTCTACAGATACACTGTATTAATGAAGGTGTGGTGGAGGTGTGTCTACAGATACACTGTATTAATGAAGGTGTGGTGGAGGTGTGTCTACAGATACACTGTATTAATGAAGGTGTGGTGGAGGTGTGTCTACAGATACACTGTATTAATGAAGGTGTGGTGGAGGTGTGTCTACAGATACACTGTATTAATGAAGGTGTGGAGGAGGTGTGTCTACAGATATGTCAAATTCTGACCTTGACTTAGTTCCCTCTTAATTCCATCACCTTTACGTTCCAAGTGGGAAAAGCATCTACATTATTTTTTCCAATAGAAATAACATAATTCTCCATGCACTGTAATTTATAAATTGATAAGAGCTATTGATAAGAGCTAGGTAAATGAGCTATCCATTTGGAGAAGGGGATTGTAAATACACACAGTAATTGTTTTAGATGACTTTTTCTTATGATCCCTGGAAATGAATGTGAAACCAGCCATATGGAAGCAAACTGAAAATCAGATCAACATGACATGTATTGCGGCCCCTTATCCACAGTGAATTAGGCTATAAATGGCTGTGCCGTTTTAATTTGCGTGGATGAAATTTGGAGACCTAAGCTATAGGCTTCTGTTGGGCTGAAACTGCCGAGTTGACGTTTGCACTTTAGAATGTTTTAATGATATGCCCGGGCTTTTCTCAGTTTTATTTTACAATTTGTATCATGTTAAATATTAGCCACTATCGGGAGCCACCAACCGTAATACCCACATACATTTATAACTGTCACTCTAGTGTTCGTTTTCTTCAATTTGTAGCTTACAATTTTCATAAATCCATTCCGTTCCGTTTCCCTTTCTTTCCTCTGTCACGTCCGTAGTTGTTACTGAGGGTTGTAGCATTAGTGGATCATATTACGTTAACATTGTGCAATTATTTAGGACATGTAGCCTATTTGAATCATTATAGAAATCAGACCACACATAGCAGTTTAAAACTGGAGTCTGGTGCACTGTTCAAGATAACTGGACCATTGTCATACAGTTCCATGATTAGTGGGTATTAGGGTGGATTTATAGAACTGTTGATCAACCCTTATTGTACACTTTTCCACCGTTCTATATTTATATATACAGTGGGGAGAACAAGTATTTGATACACTGTGTCAAGGCTGAGGTGTATGTGGTGTGGGAGTCAGGCGCAGGACACCGAAGCTTAGTCCAACAAAGTTTACTTGTGAAACCACGAGGCAAAGATACAATGAACGGCCTCAAACAAAACAGAGGCGAGCGATTACGCAGACTATGCGTAAAACAATAAAACAACAAAACGGAAGAAAAACACGCAGCACAACGGACAGGCGAAAAACAACACACAACCTAACCAATACAAAACAGGCAACTTATAGAACATGTAATCAGACACAAACGGACACAGGTGTAATAGACAGACAAAAGCAATCAAACATAGAAACATTCAACGGTGGCAGCTAGTACTCCGGGGACGACGAACGCCGAAGCCTGCCCGAACTAGGAGGAGGAGCAGCCTCGGCAGAATCCATGACACACTGCCGATTTTGCAGGTTTTCCTACTTACAAAGCATGTAGAGGTCTGTAATTTTTATCATAGGTACACTTCAACTGTGAGAGACGGAATCTAAAACAAAAATCCAGAAAATCACATTGTATGATTTTTAAGTAATTCATTTGAATTTTATTGCATGACATAAGTATTTGATACATCATAAAAGCAGAACTTAATATTTGGTACAGAAACCTTTGTTTGCAATTACAGAGATCATACGTTTCCTGTAGGTCTTGACCAGGTTTGCACACACTGCAGCAGGGATTTTGGCCCACTCCTCCATACAGACCTTCTCCAGATCCTTCAGGTTTCGGGGCTGTCGCTGGGCAATACGGACTTTCAGCTCCCTCCAAAGATTTTCTATTGGGTTCAGGTCTGGAGACTGGCTAGGCCACTCCAGGACCTTGAGATGCTTCTTACGGAGCCACTCCTTAGTTGCCCTGGCTGTGTGTTTCGGGTCGTTGTCATGCTGGAAGACCCAGCCACGACCCATCTTCAAAGCTCTTACTGAGGGAAGGAGGTTGTTGGCCAAGATCTCGCGATACATGGCCCCATCCATCCTCCCCTCAATACGGTGCAGTTGTCCTGTCCCCTTTGCATAAAAGCATCCCCAAAGAATGATGTTTCCACCTCCATGCTTCACGGTTGGGATGGTGTTCTTGGGGTTGTACTCCTCCTTCTTCTTCCTCCAAACACGGCGAGTGGAGTTTAGACCAAAAAGCTCTATTTTTGTCTCATCAGACCACATAACCTTCTCCCATTCCTCCTCTGGATCATCCAGATGGTCATTGGCAAACTTCAGATGGGCCTGGACATGCGCTGGCTTGAGCAGGGGGACCTTGCGTGCGCTGCAGGATTTTAATCCATGACGGCGTAGTGTGTTACTAACGGTTTTCTTTGAGACTGTGGTCCCAGCTCTCTTCAGGTCATTGACCAGGTCCTGCCGTGTAGTTCTGGGCTGATTCCTCACCTTCCTCATGATCATTGATACACCATGAGGTGAGATCTTGCATGGAGCCCCAGACCAAGGGTGATTGACCGTCATGTTGAACTTCTTCCATTTTCTAATAATTGCGCCAACAGTTGTTGCCTTCTCACCAAGCTGCTTGCCTATTGTCCTGTAACCCATCCCAGCCTTGTGCAGGTCTACAATTTTATCCCTGATGTCCTTACACAGCTCTCTGGTCTTGGCCATTGTGGAGAGGTTGGAGTCTGTTTGATTGAGTGTGTGGACAGGTGTCTTTTATACAGGTAACGAGTTCAAACAGGTGCAGTTAATACAGGTAATGAGTGGAGAACAGGAGGGCTTCTTAAAGAAAAACTAACAGGTCTGTGAGAGCCGGAATTCTTACTGGTTGGTAGGTGATCAAATACTTATGTCATGCAATAAAATTCAAATTAATTACTTAAAAATCATACAATGTGATTTTCTGGATTTTTGTTTTAGATTCCGTCTCTCACAGTTGAAGTGTACCTATGATAAAAATTACAGACCTCTACATGCTTTGTAAGAAGGAAAACCTGCAAAATCGGCAGTGTATCAAATACTTGTTCTCCCCACTGTATCTTTATTTATATTTAATGGATTTAACTTGAATATGACAACAAGTTATTTATATTCTCAGTTTCTAAAGAATCACCCAGCAGTGCTATTTGCAGAGTTAGCTAAATGTTGCAATGCTTCAGCCATTCCTGAACCTGCGACCAAAAACAAGCTACATATGGACAGTACCAAAACAAATGATCTAATGATTCTGTCTCTTCACAGCAAAATCTGCAGAGCTGGGATGGTTCTATCCCCCATGTATATAACATTCTATTGGTTGCAAGAATTTTGTATAATTTACATTGAAAAGTTTTGAATCCTGTGTTGTTTTGTGTATCAGTTCATAAACCATGTGCCATGGAATCGGTACATCGAAAATCTCTTCCCAGCTATTTTGCAATCTATATGGCACAGCTGTCAATTTTTTCGTCCTGAAATTAAACTGGTATAGTTTATTAGTTATCACAATTTTCTTTAACCAATTATGTTATTTAATGCGGCCGACAGACAAGTTCCTTACTTTCTCCCCCTTACACTTTCCTCTTCCATTTTTGCGGTAATGCTGCAATTAGTTGGTTGTAATTTTGGGTAGAGCAGACATTTCCATATATTTTTGTTAGCTGCATGTGTGACATAACTTCACCAGTCCTATTTATGATATAATTTACAAAGAT
Source organism: Coregonus ussuriensis (assembly GCA_031479575.1). Classification (NCBI taxonomy): domain Eukaryota; kingdom Metazoa; phylum Chordata; class Actinopteri; order Salmoniformes; family Salmonidae; genus Coregonus; species Coregonus ussuriensis. The sequence continues at coordinate 57,534,633 of CM062487.1, forward strand.
TATAACATTTTAAAAATAATATCTCCAAAAATAATAGTTTTTATCAATTTGTATATTTGAGGTTAACCATAATATTTGTTGTAATATTTGTTCTGTCTTTTCTCGTGGATTAAACTGAAATTGCAACCAGCTTTCTATAGCTTGTTATAAAAATAGCAATATTTTGGAGATTTTATTTTCAACTAACCGAAAGTGAGAAGATGTAATCTGAATCAAGGGGAAAAGGCCATTCTTTAACATGGGGTGAGACATTCTTACTAATCTGCTAGAGAACCAGTACGTATTTAAGTATAACTTTTGTATGACTGAAGCTTTTAGTGATAGGTCTAATGCTTTAATATTTAATAATTTCTGCCCTCCGAATTCATATTAATTATATGAAATAGGCCCGTTTAATTTTGTCTGGCTTGCCGTTCCAAATAAAATTGAATATTTTTTGATCATATAATTTAAAAAACAAGTCGCTAGGTGTAGGCAAGGCCATAAGCAAATAGGTAAACTGGGACATGACTAAAGAGTTAATCAGGGTGATTTTTCCACAAATAGACATGTGATAGACGGTGAAGTCGACACACTCGGTATTCATATCCCGAAAGAAAGAAATGATCTCACTACAATAAATGTTAATAGAAAGTCTTATCTTATTTTTGCTAACTTTCTATTAAAATATATTGTAGTGAGATCATTTCTTTCTTTAGGGATATGAATACCGAATATGTCCACTTCTCTGTAAGACCATTTTATTGGTAAACTACACGGTAATGTAAAATATGGAATTTTTTGTGATCCAATACATACTATAGTACACTTATCATAATTTGATTATAATCCAGAGAGGTATTATTTAAAAGTAAACATGAATCATCAGTGTACAATCACACTTTTGTTTTTAATCCATGGACTTCTAGCCCCTTGATATTATTGTTGGATCTGATTTGAATAGCTAACATTTCAATGCCCTCCGCTATGCCCTCCGACGAACCATCAAACAGGCAAAGAGTCAATACAGGACTAAGATTGAATCCTACTACACCGGCTCCAACGCTCGTTGGATGTGGCAGGGCTTGCAAACTATTACAGACTACAAAGGTAAACACAGCCACAAGCTGCCCAGTAACACGAGCCTACCAGACAAGCTAAATAACTTATATGCGCGCTTCGAGGCAAGCAACACTGAAGCATGCATGAGAGCACCAGCTGTTCCGGACAACTGTGTGATCACGCTCTCCGTAGCCGATGTGAGTAAGACCTTTAAATAGGTCAACATTCACAAGGCCGCAGGGCCAGACGGATTACCAGGACGTGTACTCCGAGCATGCGCTGACCAACTGGCAAGTGTTTTCAATGACATTTTCAACCTGTCCCTGACCTAGTCTGTAATACCAACATGTTTCAAGCAGACCACCATAGTCCTGTTCCCAAGAACACCAAGGTAACCTGCCTAAATGACTACTGACCCATAGCACTCATGTCTGTAGCCATGAAGTGCTTTGAAAGGCTGGTCATGGCTCACATCAACACTATTATCCCAGAAAAATTAGTCCCACTCCAATTTGCATACCGGCCCAACAGATCCACAGATGACACAATCTCTATTGCACTCCACACTGCCCTTTCCAACCTGGACAAAAGAAACACCCACCTGAGAATGCTATTCATTGACTACAGCTCAGCGTTCAACACCATAGTGCCCACAAAGCTCATCACTAAGCTAAGGACCCTGGGACTAAACACCTCCCTCTGCAACTGGATCCTGGACTTCCTGACGGGCCGCCCCCAGGTGGTAAGGGTAGGTAACAACACATCTGCCACGCTGATCCTCAACACGGGGACCCCTCAGGGGTGCGTGCTCAGTCCCCTCCTGTACTCCCTGTTCACTCATGACTGCATGGCCAAGCATGACTCCAACACCATCATTAAGTTTTACGACAACACAACAGTAGTAGGCCTGATCACCGACAACGATGAGACAGCCTATAGGGAGGAGGTCAGAGACCTTGCAATGTGGTGACAGGTTAACAACTTCTCCCTCAACGTAACCAAGACAATGGAGATGAACGTGGACTACAGGGAAAGAAAGAGGACTGAGCACGCCCCCATTCTCATCGACGGGGCTGTAGTGGAACAGGTTGAGAGCTTCAAGTTCCTTGGTGTCAACATCACCAACGAACTGTCATGGTCCAAACACACCAAGACAGTTGTGAAGAGGGTACAACAACGCCTATTCCCCCTCAGGAGACTGAAAGGATTTGGCATGGGTCCTCAGATCCTCAAAAAGTTATACAGCTGCACCATCAAGAGCATCCTGACTGGTTGCATCACCGCCTGGTTTGGCAACTACTCGGCCTGTGACCGCAAGGCAATACAGAGGGTAGTGCGTATGACCCAGTACATCACTGAGGCCAAGCTTCCTGGCATCCAGGACCTCTATACCAGGCGGTGTCAGAGGAAGAACCTAGAAATTGCCAAATACTCCAGCCACCCTAGTCATAGACTCTTCTCTCTGCTACCGCACGGCAAGCGGTACCGGAGTGCCAAGTCTAGATCCAAAAGGCTTCTTAACAGCTTCTACCCCCAAGCCATAAGACTCCTGAACATCTAATCAAATGGCTACTCAGACTACTCCCTGTATACAGCCTCGCTACTGTTTTTTTTTTGTTGCTCTTTAATTCTTTGTTACAGTGGCTTGCGAAAGTATTCACCCCCCTTGGCATTTTTCATATTCTGTTGCCTTACAACCTGTAAATAAAATGGATTTTTGGGGGGTTTGTATCATTTGATTTACACAACATGCCTACCACTTTGAAGATGCAAAATATATATTTATGTGTAACAAACAAGAAATAAGACAAAAAAAACTGAAAACTTGAGCGTGCAAAACTATTCATCCCCTCAAAGTCAATACTTTGTAGAGCCACCTTTTGCAGCAAAAAGCTTGGTACATCTAGCCACTGGGATTTTTCCCCATTCTTCAAGTCAAAACTGCTCCAGCTCCTTCAAGTTGGATGGGTTCCGCTGGTGTACAGCAATCTTTAAGTCATTCCACAGATTCTCAATTGGATTGAGGTCTGGGCTTAGACTAGGACATTCCAAGACATTTAAATGTGTCCCTTTAAACCACTTGAGTGTTGCTTTAGCAGTATGCTTAGGGTCATTGTCCTGCTGGAAGTTGAACCTCCTTCCCAGTCTCAAATCTCTGGATGTCTGAAACAGGTTTCTCTCAAGAATTTCCCTGTATTTAGCGCCATCCATCATTCCTTCAATTCTGACCAGTTTCCCAGTCCCTGCCGATGAAAAACATCCCCACAGCATGATGCTGCCACCACCAAGCTTCACTGTGGGGATGGTGTTCTCGGGGTGATGAGAGGTGTTGGGTTTATGCCAGACATGGCGTTTTCCTTGATGGACAAAAAGCTCAATTTTAGTCTCATCTGACCAGAGTACCTTCTTCCATATTTTTGGGGAGTCTCCCACATGCCTTTTGGCAAACACCAAACGTGTTTGTTTATTTTTTTCTTTAAGCAATGGCTTTTTTCTGGCCACTCTTCCGTAAAGCCCAGCTCTGTGGAGTGTACGGCTTAAAGTGGTCCTATGGACAGATACTCCAATCTCCACTGTGGAGCTTTGCAGCTCCTTCAGGGTTATCTTTGGTCTACACCTGTTGTATTTGGCGCATGTAACAAATATAATTTGATTTGATTTAATTTGATTTCAATGGTCATAATAAATAGATGTGCCGATAGTGGACAACCTTTTCTTGACAGTTTAATAATTTCTGAGAAGTAGCCATTAGATACTATTTTACACCAATGGTTACTACACATAACTTTAACCCATTGTATAAGACATTAAAGGCATTTATATATACATTCTAGTCGTACTTTATTAAAAGCCTTTTCAGATTTTACATTTACAGTGAGGGAAAAAAGTGTTTGATCCACTGCTGATTTTGTACGTTTGCCCACTGACAAAGAAATTATCAGTCTATAATTTTATTGGTAGGTTTATTTGAACAGTGAGAGACAGAATAACAACAAAAACATCCAGAAAAACGCATGTCAAAAATGTTATAAATTGATTTGCATTTTAATGAGGGAAATAAGTATTTGACCCCCTCTCAATCAGAATGATTTCTGGCTCCAAGGTGTCTTTTATAGAGGTAACGAGCTGAGATTAGGAGCACACTTTTAAAGGGAGTGCTCCTAATCTCAGCTTGTTACCTGTATAAAAGACACCTGTCCACAGAAGCAATCAATCAATCAGATTCCGAACTCTCCACCATGGCCAAGACCAAAGAGCTCTCCAAGGATGTCAGGGACAAGATTGTAGACCTACACAAGGCTGGAATGGGCTACAAGACCATCGCCAAGCAGCTTGGTGAGAAGGTGACAAAAGTTGGTGCGATTATTCGCAAATGGAAGAAAACACAAAAGAACTGTCAATCTCCCTCGGCCTGGGGCTCCATGCAAGATCTCACCTTGTGGAGTTGCAATGATCATGAGAACAGTGAGGAATCAGCCCAGAACTACACGGGAGGATCTTGTCAATGATCTCAAGGCAGCTGGGACCATAGTCACCAAGAAAACAATTGGTAACACACTACGCCATGAAGGACTGGAATTCTGCAGCGCCCGCAAGGTCCCCCTGCTCAAGAAAGCACATATACAGGCCCTTCTGAAGTTTGCCAATGAACATCGGAATGATTCAGAGGAGAACTGGGTGAAAGTGTTGTGGTCAGATGAGACCAAAATCGAGCTCTTTGGCATCAACTCAACTCGCCGTGTTTGGAGGAGGAGGATTGCTGCCTATGACCCCAAGAACACCATCCCCACCGTCAAACATGGAGGTGGAAACATTATGCTTTGGGGGTGTTTTTCTGCTAAGGGGACAGGACAACTTCACCGCATCAAAGGGACGATGGACGGGGCCATGTACCGTCAAATCTTGGGTGAGAACCTCCTTCCCTCAGCCAGGGCATTGAAAATGGTTCGTGGATTGGTATTCCAGCATGACAATGACCCAAAACACACGGCCAAGGGAACAAAGAAGTGGCTCAAGAAGAAGCACATTAAGGTCCTGGAGTGGCCTAGCCAGTCTCCAGACCTTAATCCCATAGAAAATCTGTGGAGGGAGATGAAGGTTCGAGTTGCCAAACGTCAGCCTCGAAACCTTAATGACTTGGAGAAGATCTGCAAAGAGGAGTGGGACAAAATCCCTCCTGAGATGTGTGCAAACCTGGTGGCCAACTACAAGAAACGTCTGACCTCTGTGATTGCCAACAAGGGTTTTGCCACCAAGTACTAAGTTATGTTTTGCAGAGGGGTCAAATACTTATTTCCCTCATTAAAATGCAAATCATTTTATAACATTTTTGACATGCATTTTTCTGGATTTTTTTGTTGTTATTCTGTCTCTCACTGTTCAAATAAACCTACCATTAAAACTATAGACTGATCATGCCTTTGTCAGTGGGCAAACGTACAAAATCAGCAGGGGATCAAATACTTTTTTCCCTCACTGTATATAAAAAAATGCATCCTTTATCTGAGGAGGGGACAAGGGACAGAATAAGACTTAATCTTCTCTGGTCCTTTATTTAAATAATGTATAATAACCTTATATATCCTGTTCATCTGTGTAGTGGTGGAGGGTTAAGGGGTTACCCTGAAGGACTAAGCCTACTCTGTCTCCTCTCTCCTCCCTACTCTCCCTGGTCGCCAGTCCTCTCTCCTCTCCTCCCCAGCCCCTCTCATTGATTAAAACCATTTCTTAAAGAGGACTAATTTCATTTAGATTTCACTCAACTGCATTTCATAAGTCTCTCCAATAACTGTAACTATCTGTTTTAATACCAGGTGATGGTAAGTAAAAATGACCTTGTGTAATATCTAAAGATTAAATACATATTTTAGTCTTCAATATAGTGTTAAGCCGCTCTGCCCTGCTGCAGGTCTGCTGGCTGTGGTGGCTCTGAGCTGCAAGCCTTGGCAACACCATAGGAAATTACTCAAGATACAATGTAAATACATCATATGATTGAGTTCTTCATGTGTCATTTAATAAAGAATTGATTTATATAAAGGCTTGATTATTTAAGTAAAGGCTTAATTCAGTGGATGGACCTGAAAAAACAATTATCTGCACACATAGATGGATAAAGTGAAGGACAGTGAGAGAGAGGAGAGGAAGAGAGAGAGGAGAGAGAAAGGTGGGGAGAGGAGAGGAGAGTGAGGGGGAGAGAGAAGAGAGAGAGAGGGGGGGGAGAGAGGAGAGAGGTGGGAGAGAGAGGAGAGAGGGGGAGAGAGAGAGGAGAGAGAGGGGGGGAAGAGAGAAAGGAGAGAGGGAGGGGGAGAGAGGAGAGAAAGAAGGGGGAGAGAGGGGGGAGAGAGAGGGGGGAGAGAGAGAGAGGAGAGAGAGGAGAGAGAGGAGAGAGAGAGAGGGAGGAGAGAGAGGAGAGAGAGAGGGGGAGATAGGAGAGAGAGAGGGGGGAGAGAGAGAGGGGAGAAAGATAGGGGAGAGAGAGAGAGAGAGAGAGGGGGGGGGGGGAGAGAGAGGAGAGAGAAGGGGGAGAGAGAGGAGAGAGGGGGAGAGAGATAGAGAGAGAGAGAGAGAGAGAGAGAGAGAGGGGGGGAGAGAGAGAGAGTGAGAGAGAGAGAGAGAGAGAGAGGAGAGAGGGGGGAGAGAGAGGAGAGATGGGGGAGAGAGAGGAGAGAGGGGGGGGAAGAGAGAAAGGGGGAGAGAGGAGAGAGAGAGGGGGAGAGAGGAGAGAGAGGGGGAGAGAGGAGAGAGAGAGGGGGAGAGAGGAGAGAGAGGGGGGAGAGAGGAGAGAGAGAGAGAGAGAGAGAGAGAGAGAGAGAGAGAGAGAGAGAGAGAGAGAGAAAGAGAGAGAGAGAGAGAGAGAGAGAGGAGAGAGAAAGAGAGAGAGAAAGGAGAGGGAGAAACACACAGAGAGAGAGAGGGAGAGAGAGAGAGAGAGAGAGAGAGAGAGAGAGAGAGAGAGAGAGAGAGAGAGAGAGAGAGAGAGAGAGAGAGGTGGGGAGAGGATTGGGTAGAGGGAGGTATGTATCAGGATCAGGATGCTCACAGCTACTGTAATGGTCCGGGTCTAAACCACAAGAACAACACCACCAGACACAAAGCTTTTACATCCTGGATATACAAGGTCTGAGGTCACCTGCCTTTGGCCTAAAGAGCAGGAACCTGGACTTCACAAAATAAATCAGAAATACAAACATTGTCATCCAACAAGAAATATGGTATAGAAGAGATGGACCCACTGGTTGCCCTTTCGGTTACAGAGAGCTGGTAGTCCCATCCACCAAACTACCAGGTGTGAAACAGGGAAGAGTCTCAGGGGGTATGCTAATTTGGTATAGATCAGACTTACAGTGCATTCGTAAAGTATTCAGACCTCTCCCTCTCTCCCTCCCCTCCCGGAGGACCTGAGCCCTAGGACCATGCCTCAGGACTACCTGGCCTGATGACTCCTGGCTGTCCCCAGTCCACCTGGTCCTCTCTCCCTCCCATCCCGGAGGACCTGAGCCCTAGGACCATGCCTCAGGACTACCTGGCCTGATGACTCCTTGCTGTCCCCAGTCCACCTGGTCCTCTCTCCCTCCCATCCCGGAGGACCTGAGCCCTAGGACCATGCCTCAGGACTACCTGGCCTGATGACTCCTGGCTGTCCCCAGTCCACCTGGTCGTGCTGCTGCTCCAGTTTCCACTCTTCTGCCTGCAGCTATTGAACCCTGACCTGTTCACCGGACGTGCTACCTTGTCCCAGACCTGCTGTTTTCAACTCTCTCTCTCTACCGCACCTGCTATTTCAACCTCTAAATGCCCGGCTATGAAAAGCCAAGTGACATTTACTCCTGATGTACTGACCTGTTGCAACCTCTACAACCACTGTGATTATTATTTGACCCTGCTGGTCATCTATGAACGTTTGAACATCTTGGAGAGAAATCTGGCCTTAATGGCCACCCCTCAGAGCCTGGTTCCTCTTTAGGTTTCTTCATAGGCTCCTGCCTTTCTAGCGAGTTTTTCCTAGACACAGTGCTTCTACATCTGCATTGCTGCTGTTTGGTGTTTTAGGCTGGGTTTCTGTATAGCACTTTGTGACATCTGCTGATGTAAAAAGGGCTTTATAAAAAACGTAATTGATTGATTGATTCCCTTTTTCCACATTTTGTTACGTCACAGCCTTATTCTAAAATTGATCTAAAAAAAAATAATAATCCTCATCAATCTACACACAATACCCCATAATGTCAAAGCACTAAAGCGAAAACAGGTTTTTAGAAATTTTAGCAAATGTATTTAAAATAAAAACAGAAATACCTTATTTACATAAGTATTCAGACCCTTTGCTATGAGACTCGAAATTGAGCTCAGGTGCATACTGTTATCATTGATCATCCTTGAGATGTTTCTACAACTTGATTGGTGTCCACCAGAGGCAAATTCAATTTATTGGAGTTGACAGTGCATGTCAGAGCTAAAACCAAGCCATGAGGTCGAAGGAATTGTCCGTAGAGTTCAGAGACAGGATTATGTCAAGGCACTGATCTCTCTCCCCCTCTCAAGAACACAGTGGCCTCCATCATTCTTAAATGGAATAAGTTTTGAACCACCAAGACTCTCTGGATGCCCAGCCAAACTGAGCAATCGGGGGAGAAAGTCCTTGGCCAAGGAGGTGACCAAGAACCCGATGCTCGCTCTGACAGAGCTCCAGAGTTCCTCTGTGGAGATGGGAGAACCTTCCAGAAGGACAACCATCTCTGCAGCACTCCACCAATCAGGACTTTATGGTAGAGTGGCCAGACGGAAGCCACTCCTCAGTAAAAGGCACATGACAGCCTGCTTGGAGTTTGCCAAAAGGCACCTAAAGGACAATCAGACCATGAGAAACAAGATTCTCTGGTCTGATGAAACCAAGATTGAACTCTTTGGCCTGAATGCCAAGCGTCACATCTGGAGGAAACCTGGCTCCATCCATTCGGTGAAGAATGGTGGTGGCAGCATCATGCTGTGGGGATATTAGTCAGCGGCCGTGACAGGGAGACTAGTCAGGTTTGAGGGAAAGATGAACGGAGCAAAGTACAGAGAGATCCTTGATGAAAACCTGATCCAGAGTTCTCAGGAACTCAGACTGGGGCGAAGGTTCACCTTCTAACAGGACAACGACCCTAAGCACACAGCCAAGACAACGCAGGAGTGGCTTCGGGACAAGTCTCTGAGCCCGGACTTGAAACCGATCTAACATCTCTGGAGAGACCTGAAAATAGCTGTGCAGCGATGTTCCCCATCTAACCTGACAGAGCTTGAGAGGATCTGCAGGGAAGAATGGGAGAAACTCCCCAAATACAGGTTTGCCAAGCTTGTAGAGTCATACCCAAGAAGACTTGAGGTTACAGTACCAGTCAAAAGTTTGGACACACCTACTCATTCCGGGGTTTTTCTTTATTTTTACTATTTTCTACATTGTAGAATAATAGTGAAGACATCAAAACTATGAAATAACACATATGGAATCATGTAGTAACCAAAAAAGTGTTAAACAAATCAAAATATATTTTATATTTGAGATTCTTCAAAGTAGCCACCCTTTGCCTTGATGACAGCTTTGCACACTATTGGCATTCTCTCAACCAGCTTCACCTGGTTATAATCACTGCCAAAGCTGCTTCAATAAAGTACTGAGTAAATGGTCTGAATACTTATGTAAAATGATATTTCAGTTTCTTTTTTTCTTTTTTTAAAACGTATACACATTTCTAAAAACCTGTCTTTGCTTTGTCATTCTGGGGTATTGTGTGTAGATTGATGAGGGGAAAAAACAATGTAATCAATTTTAGAATAAGGTTGTAACGTAAGAAAATTTGGAAAAAGTCAAGGGGTCTGAATACTTTCCGAATGCACTCTACATGCCACACCCCAACCAGCCAAGACCCCACCTAAACAAACCCTGACCACACCCTGTATGTGACCGTCCGCCTTGATTCGGTCTTATGGAGCAAAATTTGAAATGGTGTTTTTTACTGTTGATATAAGCAGAGACACAGAGCTACAAAATGGTATATCATACACTACATTTAAGGGAACAATGGGAAAGTAATTCTGCTTTGAAAGTTGATAAACTTGTAATCTCACTTTTGAGAAAATTGCCTTTGAATGTTTTGGTACCTAGTGAAGAGCTCTTCTTTGTCTAGACCCATTCAGCATCATTCACACCCTCTTAATCTTTAGCCCCACCCATCTCGTTTTGCTCTCGGAGTGTTCAGAGCACACACTTGATGCTCTGGCTGATGAGTAGGGTTCATCCGAGCGTTCTGACCGCAAAACGGCAGTCAAGCACCCAAGCTAACTGGCTAACATTGGATAGCTTGCTATTTACTTTCAGACACAAAATTTGGATTATTGTTTATTGTTTACCTCTGGATAACATGAAAACAGCCTAACCAGCTCTGCTGCAACACTTTAATTACGCTTTTTTGCCGGCCATATTCAACGGGTGTTGTGCGTTCGTAAATTCATCAGTTATTCTGCACTCTGGCATACTCAGACTGAATTTACGAACACACCCAAAATGGTTACATGCATAGTGGAGTCTTTTGTTAAGACATATACAGTGAGGGAAAAAAAGTATTTGATCCCCTGCTGATTTTGTACATTTGCCCACTGACAAAGACATGATCAGTCTATAATTTTAAGTGTAGCTTTATTTGAACAGTGAGAGACAGAATAACAACAACAACAAAAAACTGAAAAACGCATATCAAAAATGTTATAAATTGATTTGCATTTTAATGAGGTAAATAAGTATTTGACTCCTCTGCAAAATATGACTTTGCACTTGGTGGCAAAACCCTTGTTGGCAATCACAGAGGTCAGATGTTTCTTGTAGTTGGCCACCAGGTTTGCACACATCTCAGGAGGGATTTTGTCCCACTCCTCTTTGCAGATCTTCTCCAAGTCATTAAGGTTTCGAGCCTGACGTTTGGCAACTTGAACCTTCAGCTCCCTCCACAAATGTTATATGGGATTAACGTCTGGAGACTGGCTAGGCCACTCCAGGACCTTAATGTGCTTCTTCTTGAGCCACTCCTTTGTTGCCTTGGCCGTGTGTTTTGGGTCATTGTCATGCTGGAATACCCATCCACGACCCATTTTCAATGCCCTGGCTGAGGGAAGGAGGTTCTCACCCAAGATTTGACGGTACATGGCCCCGTCCATCGTCCCTTTGATGCGGTGAAGTTGTCCTGTCCCCTTAGCAGAAAAACACCCCCAAAGCATAATGTTTCCACCTCCATGTTTGACGGTGGGGATGGTGTTCTTGGGGTCATAGGCAGTATTCCTCCTCCTCCAAACACGGCGAGTTGAGTTGATGCCAAAGAGCTCCATTTTGGTCTCATCTGACCACAACACTTTCACCCAGTTCTCCTCTGAATCATTCAGATGTTCATTGGCAAACTTCAGACGGGCCTGTATATGTGCTTTCTTGAGCAGGGGGACCTTGCGGGCGCTGCAGAATTTCAGTCCTTCATAGCGTAGTGCATTCTCATGATCATTGCAACTCCACGAGGTGAGATCTTGCATGGAGCACCAGGCCGAGGGAGATTGATAGTTATTTTGTGTTTCTTCCATGTGCGAATAATCGCACCAACTGTTGTCACCTTCTCACCAAGCTGCTTGGCGATGGTCTTGTAGCCCATTCCAGCCTTGTGTAGGTCTACAATCTTGTCCCTGACATCCTTGGAGAGCTCTTTGGTCTTGGCCATGGTGGAGAATATGGAAACTGATCAATTGATTGCTTCTGTAGACAGGTGTCTTTTATACAGGTAACAAGCTGAGATTAGGAGCACTCCCTTTAAGAGTGTGCTCCTAATCTCAGCTCGTTACCTGTATAAAAGACACCTGGGAGCCAGAAATCTTTCTGATTGAGAGGGGGTCAAATACTTATTTCCCTCATTAAAATGCAAATCAATTTCTAACATTTTTGACATGCGTTTTTCTGGATGTTTTTGTTGTTATTCTGTCTCTCACTGTTCAAATAAACCTACCATTAAAATTATAGACTGATCATTTATTTGTCAGTGTGCAAATGTACAAAATCAGCAGGGGATCAAATACTTTTTTCCCTCACTGTAGCTAGCTAGATAAACAATGAGCCTAGCTATTTAAACAACGTGTAAGATCATCCATGTCACGTAATGTTAGCTAGCGAGCCAGCCAGCTAACATTAGCTAGTTAAACAATTAACCATAGTGCCAACTCATGACGTTACTACCCTGCATGAATCTGCTGGTAGCTAACCAACCAGGTTCATTGTTAGCTAGCTAACATTAGGCTATAACTAGCAATGCAAACTGCTCTGAGATACAAATAATAACATCATACACATAACGTTAGCTAGCGAGCCAGCCAGCTAACATCAGCTAGCTAGCTAACAGTAGACTTTAACTTGAAATGAAACCACTTTCTGTCAAAATTAGAAACGCGTAATATCTGAAAATTTTGCTAGCAAGACTATCTTACCCATATACACCATGCATGATGGACGCGTCTCCCTGTCACGGATGCCATGGTTGCCCTTCGTTTGAATATGTAATCCGGAGACAGGTATTTTCTCCATCTCTTTAGCTATCATACTCTAATTCCACTGATTTCAAAACTCGATCCTCCACAAAGTGGAGAGCAACACTTATGAAGCTCCACTACAAGATACAAGCCGTTTATTACCTACACAGGATTACCTACACAGTATTACCTACACATACTGACCAGCTCAAATAGACAGAATCCTTCTATATGGCAGCCCAATCCGAACTCTCTCGGCATGTGGGAAGGTTGCTGACTTTTTCTGTGGCTTAACCAACTAGGCTCGTAATTTGTTTTTTGTTTTCGTATTTACAGATGGCATACAAGTTTGTTATTAAGGCATATGAAAGTTCACATGTTCAAGAAGGCATTTCTGCCAAATAAATAATTTTGATTTTTAGAAAAAGTTTACATTCAAATGGCTCTCCTGTGAAGTAGTGATCCACGACAAACGTCTAGTTTTCTGAAACTAGTCACATATAGGTCCCCCCAGATGAGACCTATTCCCCTTCTGCCCCCTCCATGCCTCCCGTCCTTTCAGCAAGGACCTCAACATGACAGCCGCACATATGCCCCAGGCCGTGAGCAGAGCAACAGGCCCAACCCCCACTACTACACCCCCATCCTGCGACCTAAGAGGCATGTATCAGATGCTCAACATGCTTTGCTCACAGCTACTGTAATGGTCCGGGACTAAACCACACGAAAACAACACTAGAAACTATGGAACACAAAGCCTTCACTATCTCATCCTGGAATATACAAGGCCTGAGGTCATCTGCCTTTGGCCTAAAGAGCAGGAACCTGGACTTCATACAGAGATTGTCACCCTACAAGAAACATGGTATAGAGGAGATGGATCCACTGGTTGCCCTCTAGGTTACAGAGAGCTGGTAGTCCCATCAACCAAACTACCAGGTGTGAAACAGGGAAGGGACTCAGAGGGTATGCTAATTTGGTATAGAGCAGACCTAACCCACTCTATTAAATAAAAAAATCTGGCTAGAAATTATAAAGGAAATGATCTCAACAGAGAAAAATGTCCTCCTTTGTGCTACCTATATCTCCCCAATAGAATCCCCATACTTTAACACTGACAGCTTCTCCATCCTAGAGGGGGAGATCAACCATTTCCAGGCCCAGGGACATGTACTAGTCTGTGGCGACCTAAATGCCAGAACTGGACAAGAACCTGACAATCTCAGCACACAGGGGGACAAACACCTACCTGGAGGTGACAGCAATCCCTCCCAAATATGCCCCCCTAGACACAACTATGACAAAACAACCAACAAAATGGGTCACCACTCCTCCAGCAAGCGACAGACCTGAGTCTCTACATAGTCAATGGTAGGCTTTGAGGGGAATCCTACGGTAGGTACACCTACAGCCAATGTTCCCTCTAAGCTTCACTGCTGAGCAGAACGCAGAAGAAAGAGAAGCACGAGATTGAACTTCCCTGTTAACACTACCAACATGTCCCTTTACTGTGGCAACTGTGATCGAATCAACGCAATATTAGCCACTTTCAATGCAACATACCAAAACAAAACGAACTATGCAAGAGATTTTGTTCTAGGCAGAACGCATAGGAGTAGGATTCTATTGCGCATGACTCACCCCCCTACTCTACACAGACGGGCGTGGCATAGCCAATCATTTTTTTTTGTTGAAATGAAACCACTTTCTGTCAAAATTAGAAACGCGTAATATCTGAAAATGTAGCTAGCTACAGTAGACCATTTCCATATATGGATCAGTGCCATTTACTTTGAACTGGACTGTGTTTACAGCTGTGGTCGTGAGTAGATGTGCTTGTTTTGAGATCATAGCAAGAGCTGCATGTAGCCATATTTGTTCATATCCTTTGTATAGTTAGTATAGTTATTAGTTATAGATAATTTGTAGTTAGCAATAGGGGAGTGATTACTTCGTATAAGAGCACAAAACATGTACATTTATAGACATCTTTGACAAGCGAGTCAGGTAAAAAAAAAATGTTTTTGTCTTAAAGGGGCAGTGTTGTATTTTGAGACAGGCTTGAATAAGCTTAGTAGCCAATAGGCAGAGGGTAGCATAATTTGTCTGATTCTCTGAAATAATGGTATGGGAATAATAATGCATTTTATTTTGTAAAGTGGTTTCTTGCATCAAATAACACAACAACATTTTCTGTCACCTCCTTTTCTGAAGGACAAGTGGATAAACAGGTTAATGCCAAGCCCTGCATGTTTTTTTTCAAAAGTCTCATGGAATGTAGACCAACATTGAACACCACACATTGGCTGCTACTGTAGGCTGAACGATAGAACAGCTATTTCCATGTTAAAGGATGCATTTTCTCCATTGTTTTTGATGGTAGGCCACTCTGGTAGGCCTACATTATGATCAAATAGCCACAGTAGCCTACTTGGCCACTGTTCAAACTGTAACTTTAAACATTTTTTACATTTTTTTAGTCATTTAGCAGACGCTCTTATCCAGAGCGACTTACAGTTAGTGAGTGCATACATTATTTTTATTTTTTATTTTTTTTCATACTGGCCCACCGTGGGAATCGAACCCACAACCCTGGCGTCTCCCGGTCGCAGCCGGCTACGACAGAGCCAGCCTCAGTGTTCACAGTAAATGTGCGCTGGAAGTTGCACAGAATTTTCACAACGCTCAGCAGACCTGAAATTTGCTGTGACCATTTATTTTAAGGAATATTACCTACTGCTCATCTCTTGGCAGTAGTACTGTAGACTACTTTATCACTGACCTCAACCCAGAGTCTCTCAAAGCATTCACAGTCAGCCCACTGACACCCCTGTCAGACCACAGCAAAATCACAATATACTTGAACAGAGGAATACTCAACCATGAAGCATCGATGCCGAACAAACTGCATGCTGTAAAGACATGCTATACATCGAAGGATGTACAAACCTACCAAAAAACAATTGGCCAACAAACAAATCCAATCCCTCCTAGGCAACATCCTGGACCAAATGTTTCCCTGCAATAGTGAAAGTGTAAACTTAGCAGTAGGAAGCCTGAACAATATAGTTGACCTATCAGCTAACATATCAGATTTAAATTCAAGCAGAAAACATAAGACAATTAACAACATTGAGAAATAGTTTGATGAAGAATTCAAAGGCCTAAGAAAGAAATTGAGAAACCTATCCAACCAAA
>CM062487.1:57555409-57597666 GCA_031479575.1 Coregonus ussuriensis
GAGTAGCTGCTGCCTTGGCAGGAACTATTGGGGATCCATAATTATTATAAATACAAATAGTAACACAGAGACACTCCACCTCATAGTAACAAATGGTTTACCTCAGCTATCAACAAACGTTCCCACAACATTAGAGAAGGATTGCTTGAGAGCGTAATTAGGTCATTAACTAACGTTTTCATAGGAATATTTCCATGATGGTCAAGGATTGTTTCCAAGAGACCATTCCCTTAATATAAAATAGAACTTACCCAGAACTTGGTTTCCATGTTTTCAGAACTTAAGATATGAATATCATAGACACGTTTCATGGGAACGTTGCAATAACATTTATGTGTCCAGTTTTATGTGGGTTAGGAGAATATTGCATCAACGTCCCACCAAACATACACAGAACGTGGCTGACATATATACAGAATATTATATATGTATGTTCTTTAACAGGTTTCATGCGAATGTTGCAAGAACATTCATTTGTCCAGTTTTCTGAGGGTCAGGTGAATATTCCATCAATGTCCCAAGCCGTTTATCATAGAGGCCCCAAAGCCCCCTGCACTGCAGCCTACACAGCTTGACATGTTCTCAGAATATAAGATATTAATGTTCTAGGCTTCATGGGAACGTTGCAAGAACATTTATGTGTCCAAAAATAAATCTTTACACATAACAACTTGTTACTGTTGCAGAGCCAATCAAGGACCTGATTGTTGAACCACTGATCCATTCATAGCTCTTTGTCTGTTCGCAAGGTTAAGGATACTCACACACACAATGCTTTAAACATACAGTGTTTTCAATTTACATTTTTGACACATATGATTACATTGGTTCCACCCTCATTGCTCCTCCCACAACTTCCGGACTTGTCTCCGCGCTGTTGTGCTGTTTGTTGCTACTTGGTTATTTGCAAAACTTTGGGGTTTTTACTTTTAATACATTTACCAATGTCAGTTTTTTCCTCTACTTTGTTCATTCAACTTTTTCACCCCGGACGCTTTATCTGGACATGGTCCTACAGGACCCTTTATCTGGACATGGTTCTACAGGACCCTTTATCTGGACATGGTTCTACAGGACCCTTTATCTGGACATGGTTCTACAGGACCCTTTATCTTGACATGGTTCTACAGGAGGCTTTATCTGGACATGGTTCTACAGGAGGCTTTATCTGGACATGGTTCTACAGGACCCTTTATCTGGACATGGTTCTACAGGACTCTTTATCTGGACATGGTTCTACAGGACTCTTTATCTGGACATGGTTCTACAGGACTCTTTATCTGGACATGGTTCTACAGGACCATTTATCTGGACATGGTTCCACAGGACCCTTTATCTGGACATGGTTCTACAGGACCCTATATCTGGACATGGATCTACAGGACCCTTTATCTGGACATGGTTCTACAGGACCCTTTATCTGGACATGGTTCTACAGGACCCTTTATCTGGACATGGTTATACAGGACCCTTTATCTGGACATGGTTCTACAGGACCCTTTATCTGGACAAGGTTCTACAGGACCCTTTATCTGGACATGGATCTACAGGACCCTTTATCTGGACATGGTTATACAGGACCCTTTAACTGGACATGGTTCTACAGGACCCTATATCTGGACATGGATCTACAGGACCCTTTATCTGGACATGGTTCTACAGGACCCTTTATCTGGACATGGTTCTACATGACCCTTTATCTGGACATGGTTCTACAGGAGGCTTTATCTGGACATGGTTCTACAGGACCCTTTATCTGGACATGGATCTACAGGACCCTTTATCTGGACATGGTTCTACAGAACTCTTTATCTGGACATGGTTCTACAGGACTCTTTATCTTGACATGGTTCTACAGGACCCTTTATCTGGACATGGATCTACAAGACACTTTATCTGGACATGGTTTTAAAGGAACCTTTATCTGGACATGGTTCTACAGGACTCTTTATCTTGACATGGTTCTACAGGAGGCTTTATCTGGACATGGTTCTACAGGACCCTTTATCTTGACATGGTTCTACAGGAGGCTTTATCTTGACATGGTTCTACAGGAACCTTTATCTGGACATGGTTCTACAGGACCCTTTGTCTGGACATGGTTCTACAGGACCCTTTATCTTGACATGGTTCTACAGGAGGCTTTATCTGGACATGGTTCTACAGGACCCTTTATCTTGACATGGTTCTACAGGAGGCTTTATCTTGACATGGTTCTACAGGAACCTTTATCTGGACATGGTTCTACAGGACCCTTTGTCTGGACATGGTTATACAAGACCCTTTATCTGGACATGGTTCTACAGGAGGCTTTATCTGGACATGGTTCTACAGGACGCTTTATCTGGACATGGTTCTACAGGACCCTTTATCTGGACATGGTTCTACAGGACGCTTTATCTGGACATGGTTCTACAGGACATTTTATCTGGACATGTTTCTACAGGAGGCTTTATCTGGACATGGTTCTACAGGACCCTTTATCTGGACATAGTTCTACAGTACCCTTTATCTGGACATGGTTCTACAGGACCCTTTATCTGGATATGGTTCTACAGGACACTTTATCTGGACATGGTTCTACAGGACGCTTTATTTGGACATGGTTCTACATGAGGCTTTATCTGGACATGGTTCTACAGGACCCTTTATCTGGACATGATTCTACAGGACCCTTTATCTGGACATGGTTCCACAGGACCCTTTATCTGGACATGGTTCTACAGGAGGCTTTATCTGGACATGTTTCTACAGGACCCTTTATCTGGACATGGTTCTACAGGACTCTTTATCTGGACATGGTTCTACAGTACTCTTTATCTGGACATGGTTCTACTGGAGGCTTTATCTAGACATGGTTCTGCAGGAGGCTTTATCTGCTCATGGTTCTACAGGACCCTTTGTCTGGACATGGTTCTACAGGAGGCTTTATCTGGACATGGTTCTACAGGAGGCTTTATCAGGACATGGTTCTACAGGACCCTTTATCTGGACATGGTTCTACAGGAGGCTTTATCTGGACATGGTTCTACAGGACTCTTTATCTGGATATGGTTCTACAGGACCCTTTATCTGGACATGGTTCTACAGGACTCTTTATCTGGACATGGTTCTACAGGACTCTTTATCTGGACATGGTTCTACAGGACTCTTTATCTGGACATGGTTCTACAGGACCATTTATCTGGACATGGTTCCACAGGACCCTTTATCTGGACATGGTTCTACAGGACCCTTTATCTGGAGATGATTCTACAGGACCCTTTATCTGGACATGGTTCTACAGGACCCTTTATCTGGACATGGTTCGACAGGAGGCTTTATCTGGACATGGTTATACAGGACCCTTTATCTTGACATGGTTCTACAGGAGGCTTTATCTTGACATGGTTCTACAGGAACCTTTATCTGGACATGGTTCTACAGGACCCTTTGTCTGGACATGGTTATACAAGACCCTTTATCTGGACATGGTTCTACAGGAGGCTTTATCTGGACATGGTTCTACAGGACGCTTTATCTGGACATGGTTCTACAGGACCCTTTATCTGGACATGGTTCTACAGGACGCTTTATCTGGACATGGTTCTACAGGACATTTTATCTGGACATGTTTCTACAGGAGGCTTTATCTGGACATGGTTCTACAGGACCCTTTATCTGGACATAGTTCTACAGTACCCTTTATCTGGACATGGTTCTACAGGACCCTTTATCTGGACATAGTTCTACAGTACCCTTTATCTGGACATGGTTCTACAGGACTCTTTATCTGGATATGGTTCTACAGGACCCTTTATCTGGACATGGTTCTACAGGACCCTTTATCTGGACATGGTTCTACAGGAGGCTTTATCTGGACATTGTTCTACAGGATGCTTTATCTGGACATGGTTCTACAGGACGCTTTATATGGACATGGTTCTACAGGACGCTTTATCTGGACATGGTTATACAGGACCCTTTATCTGGACATGGTTTTACAGGAGGCTTTATCTGGACATGGTTCTACAGGACCCTTTATCTGGACATGGTTCTACAGGACGCTTTATCTGGACATGGTTCTACAGGACATTTTATCTGGACATGTTTCTACAGGAGGCTTTATCTGGACATGGTTCTAAAGGACCCTTTATCTGGACATAGTTCTACAGTACCCTTTATCTGGACATGGTTCTACAGGACCCTTTATATGGACATGGATCTACAAGACGCTTTATCTGGACATGGTTTTAAAGGAACCTTTATCTGGACATTGTTCTACAGGACTCTTTATCTTGACATGGTTCTACAGGAGGCTTTATCTGGACATGGTTCTACAGGACCCTTTATCTTGACATGGTTCTACAGGAGGCTTTATCTTGACATGGTTCTACAGGAACCTTTATCTGGACATGGTTCTACAGGACCCTTTGTCTGGACATGGTTCTACAGGACCCTTTATCTTGACATGTTTCTACAGGAGGCTTTATCCGGACCTGGTTCTACAGGACCCTTTATCTTGACATGGTTCTACAGGAGGCTTTATCTTGACATGGTTCTACAGGAACCTTTATCTGGACATGGTTCTACAGGACCCTTTGTCTGGACATGGTTATACAGGACCCTTTATCTGGACACGGTTCTACAGGAGGCTTTATCTGGACATGGTTCTACAGGACGCTTTATCTGGACATGGTTCTACAGGACCCTTTATCTGGACATGGTTCTACAGGACGCTTTATCTGGACATGGTTCTACAGGACATTTTATCTGGACATGTTTCTACAGGAGGCTTTATCTGGACATGGTTCTACAGGACCCTTTATCTGGACATAGTTCTACAGTACCCTTTATCTGGACATGGTTCTACAGGACCCTTTATCTGGATATGGTTCTACAGGACACTTTATCTGGACATGGTTCTACAGGACGCTTTATTTGGACATGGTTCTACATGAGGCTTTATCTGGACATGGTTCTACAGGACCCTTTATCTGGACATGATTCTACAGGACCCTTTATCTGGACATGGTTCTACAGGACCCTTTATCTGGACATGGTTCTACAGGAGGCTTTATCTGGACATGGTTCTACAGGACCCTTTATCTGGACATGGTTCTACAGGACTCTTTATCTGGACATGGTTCTACAGTACTCTTTATCTGGACATGGTTCTACTGGAGGCTTTATCTAGACATGGTTCTGCAGGAGGCTTTATCTGCACATGGTTCTACAGGACCCTTTGTCTGGACATGGTTCTACAGGAGGCTTTATCTGGACATGGTTCTACAGGAGGCTTTATCAGGACATGGTTCTACAGGACCCTTTATCTGGACATGGTTCTACAGGAGGCTTTATCTGGACATGGTTCTACAGGACTCTTTATCTGGATATGGTTCTACAGGACCCTTTATCTGGACATGGTTCTACAGGACCCTTTATCTGGACATGGTTCTACAGGAGGCTTTATCTGGACATTGTTCTACAGGATGCTTTATCTGGACATGGTTCTACAGGACGCTTTATATGGACATGGTTCTACAGGACGCTTTATCTGGACATGGTTATACAGGACCCTTTATCTGGACATGGTTTTACAGGAGGCTTTATCTGGACATGGTTCTACAGGACCCTTTATCTGGACATCGTTCTACAGGACCCTTTATCTGGACATGGTTCTACAGGACATTTTATCTGGACATGTTTCTACAGGAGGCTTTATCTGGACATGGTTCTACAGGACCCTTTATCTGGACATAGTTCTACAGTACCCTTTATCTGGACATGGTTCTACAGGACCCTTTATATGGATATGGTTCTACAGGACGCTTTATCTGGACATGGTTCTACAGGACTCTTTATCTGGACATGGTTCTACAGGACGCTTTATTTGGACATGGTTCTACATGAGGCTTTATCTGGACATGATTCTACAGGACCCTTTATCTGGACATGGTTCTACAGGACCCTTTATCTGGACATGGTTCTACAGGAGGCTTTATCTGGACATGGTTCTACAGGACCCTTTATCTGGACATGGCTCTACAGGACTCTTTATCTGGACATGGTTCTACAGGAGGCTTTATCTAGACATGGTTCTGCAGGAGGCTTTATCTGGACATGGTTCTACAGGACCCTTTGTCTGGACATGTTTCTACAGGAGGCTTTATCTGGACATGGTTCTACAGGAGGCTTTATCCGGACATGGTTCTATAGGAGGCTTTATCTGGACATGGTTCTACAGGACCATTTATCTGGACATGGTTCTACAGGACCCTTTATCTGGACATGGATCTACAAGACGCTTTATCTGGACATGGTTCTACAGGACCCTTTATCTGGACATGGTTCTACAGGACCCTTTATCTTGACATGGTTCTACAGGAGGCTTTATCTTGACATGGTTCTACAGGAACCTTTATCTGGACATGGTTCTACAGGACCCTTTGTCTGGACATGGTTCTACAGGACCCTTTATCTGGACACGGTTCTACAGGAGGCTTTATCTGGACATGGTTCTACAGGACCCTTTATCTGGACATGGTTCTACAGGACCCTTTATCTGGACATGGTTCTACAGGACTCTTTATCTGGACATGGTTCTACAGGACTCTTTATCTGGACATGGTTCTACAGGAGGCTTTGTCTGGACATGGTTCTACAGGAGGCTTTATCTGGATATGGTTCTACAGGAGGCTTTATCCGAACATGGTTCTATAGGAGGCTTTATCTGGACATGGTTCTACAGGACCATTTATCTGGACAGGGTTCTACAGGACCCTTTATCTGGACATGGATCTACAAGACGCTTTATCTGGACATGGTTCTACAGGACCCTTTATCTGGACATGGTTCTACAGGACCCTTTATCTTGACATGGTTCTACAGGAAGCTTTATCTTGACATGGTTCTACAGGAACCTTTATCTGGACATGGTTCTACAGGACCCTTTGTCTGGACATGGTTCTACAGGACCCTTTATCTGGACACGGTTCTACAGGAGGCTTTATCTGGACATGGTTCTACAGGACCCTTTATCTGGACATGGTTCTACAGGACTCTTTATCTGGACATGGTTCTACAGGACCCTTTATCTGGACATTGTTCTACAGGACTCTTTATCTGGACATGGTTCTACAGGACCCTTTATCTGGACATGGTTCTACAGGACCTCCACCAGCCGAAAAAGCGAAGTAGTAACATTAATGACGGGAACCGGTTGAAAGTTTCTGTCTGCTGAATGAACGAAACCGGTTGAGCATGCCAACAGCATTTCTTTCCAGAAGCCTTGAGAAAATTGTCCGGCTGCGTGGACTATGCGAGGGGATTTATACTATCTGTACTTACTGGTGGCACAGATGCTGTTTCATCCTTTCCTACACTTAAATTGCCCTTGCCTAACGATTGCATCTGAAGCTGTACTTGCAACACGGCTATCTTCACCATAAGGCGATAGTTATCCTGTATATTCTGAGTACAGCGACTGCAATTAGATGCATAGTGTTAAGCAACGAGTCGGAGTCAGAGGCCGAGCCTTCTCAGGTCTCTCCTCCACCCGTTACGGGGTCTGAGCCGCCGAAGCCTCCCACCATTATCTGACTAATTGAAAACTCATGTCATTGGCGACTCTATTACCAGCAATATTAGACTTAAAAATAATCATCCAGCGATCACACACTGTTTACCAGGGGACAGGGCTACCGACATAAAGGCTAATCTGAAGATGGTGCTGGCTGAGGCTAAAACTGGCGAGTGTAGCGAGTATAGGGATATTGTTATCCACGTCGGCACCAACGATGTTAGGATGAAAAAGTCAGAGGTCACCAAACGCATCATAGCTTCATTGTGTAAATTAGCTAGAAAGATGTGTCGGCATTGAGTAATTGTCTCTGGCCCCTCCCAGTTAGGAGGAGTGATGAGCTCTACAGTAGAGTCTCTGGCCCCTCCCAGTTAGGGGGAGTGATGAGCTCTACAGCAGTAATTGTCTCTGGGCCCTCCCAGTTAGGGGGAGTGATGAGCTCTACAGTAGAGTCTCTGGCCCCTCCCAGTTAGGAGGAGTGATGAGCTCTACAGCAGTAATTGTCACTGGCCCCTCCCAGTTAGGAGGAGTGATGAGCTCTACAGCAGTAATTGTCTCTGGCCCCTCCCAGTTAGGAGGAGTGATGAGCTCTACAGCAGAGTCTCACAACTCAATCGCTGGTTGAAAACTGTTTTCTGTCCGTCCCAAAAGATAGAATTTGTAGATAATTTTTCCTCTTTCTGGGACTCACCCAAAAACAGGACCAAGCCTGGCCTGCTGAGGAGTGACGGACTCCATCCTAGCTGGAGGGGTGCTACAGGACCAAGCCTGGCCTGCTGAGGAGTGACGGACTCCATCCTAGCTGGAGGGGTGCTACAGGACCAAGCCTGGCCTGCTGAGGAGTGACGGACTCCATCCTAGCTGGAGGGGTGCTACAGGACCAAGCCTGGCCTGCTGAGGAGTGACGGACTCCATCCTAGCTGGAGGGGTGCTACAGGACCAAGCCTGGCCTGCTGA
The DNA here is from genome assembly GCA_031479575.1 of Coregonus ussuriensis. NCBI lineage: Eukaryota > Metazoa > Chordata > Actinopteri > Salmoniformes > Salmonidae > Coregonus > Coregonus ussuriensis. The sequence goes on from CM062487.1 coordinate 57,563,928, forward strand.
GGAGTGACGGACTCCATCCTAGCTGGAGGGGTGCTACAGGACCAAGCCTGGCCTGCTGAGGAGTGACGGACTCCATCCTAGCTGGAGGGGTGCTACAGGACCAAGCCTGGCCTGCTGAGGAGTGATGGACTCCATCCTAGCTGGAGGGGTGTTACAGGACCAAGCCTGGCCTGCTGAGGAGTGACGGACTCCATCCTAGCTGGAGGGGTGTTACAGGACCAAGCCTGGCCTGCTGAGGAGTGATGGACTCCATCCTAGATGGAGGGGTGCTACAGGACCAAGCCTGGCCTGCTGAGGAGTGATGGACTCCATCCTAGCTGGAGGGGTGCTACAGGACCAAGCCTGGCCTGCTGAGGAGTGACGGACTCCATCCTAGCTGGAGGGGTGCTACAGGACCAAGCCTGGCCTGCTGAGGAGTGACGGACTCCATCCTAGCTGGAGGGGTGCTACAGGACCAAGCCTGGCCTGCTGAGGAGTGACTGACTCCATCCTAGCTGGAGGGGTGCTACAGGACCAAGCCTGGCCTGCTGAGGAGTGACAGACTCCATCCTAGCTGCAGGGGTGCTACAGGACCAAGCCTGGCCTGCTGAGGAGTGACTGACTCCATCCTAGCTGGAGGGGTGCTACAGGACCAAGCCTGGCCTGCTGAGGAGTGACGGACTCCATCCTAGCTGGAGGGGTGTTACAGGACCAAGCCTGGCCTGCTGAGGAGTGACTGACTCCATCCTAGCTGGAGGGGTGCTACAGGACCAAGCCTGGCCTGCTGAGGAGTGACTGACTCCATCCTAGCTGGAGGGGTGCTACAGGACCAAGCCTGGCCTGCTGAGGAGTGACGGACTCCATCCTAGCTGGAGGGGTGCTACAGGACCAAGCCTGGCCTGCTGAGGAGTGACTGACTCCATCCTAGCTGGAGGGGTGCTACAGGACCAAGCCTGGCCTGCTGAGGAGTGACTGACTCCATCCTAGCTGGAGGGGTGCTACAGGACCAAGCCTGGCCTGCTGAGGAGTGACTGACTCCATCCTAGCTGGAGGGTTGCTACAGGACCAAGCCTGGCCTGCTGAGGAGTGACGGACTCCATCCTAGCTGGAGGGGTGCTCTCATCTTATCTACCAACATAGACAGGGCTCTAACTCCACTAGCTCCACAATGAGACAGGGTGCAGGCCAGGCAGCAGACTGTTAGCCAGCCTGCCAGCTTAGTGTAGTCTGCCACTAGCACAGTCAGTGTAGTCAGCTCAGATATCCCCATTGAGACCTTGTCTGTGCCTCGATCTAGGTTGAGCAAAACAAAACATGGCGGTATTCGCCTTAGCAATCTCACTGGAATAAAGACCTCGCCCATTCCTGTCATTATTGAAATAGATTGTGATATTTCACATCTCAAAATAGGGCTACTTAATGTTAGATCCCTCACTTCCAAAGGAGTCATAGTCAATGTACTAATCACTGATCATAATCTTGATGTGATTGGCCTGACTGAAACATGGCTTAAGCCTGATGAATTTACTGTGTTAAATGAGGCCTCTCCTCCTGGTTACACTAGTGACCATATCCCCCGCGCATCCCGCAAAGGTGGAGGTGTTGCTAACATTTATGACAGCAAAATTACTGCGTTTTATTCTTTTGAGGTTCTAGTCATGAAATCTATGCAGCCTACTCAATCACTTTTTATAGCTACTGGTTACAGGCCTCCTGGGCCGTATAAAGCATTCCTCACTGACTTCCCTGAATTCCTATTGGACCTTGTAGTCATGGCAGATAATATTCATATTTTGGTGCCTTTAATAATCACATGGAAAAGTCCACAGACTCAGTGGGTTTTGTCCAACATGTCTCCGGACCTACTCATTGCCACAGTCATACACTAGATCTAGTTTTGTCCCGTGGAATAAATATTGTGGATCTAAATGTTTTTACTCATAATCCTGGACTGTCGGACCACCATTTCTTTACGTTTGCAACCGCAACAAATAATCTGCTCAGACCCCAACCAAGGACCATCAAAAGCCTTGCTATAAATTCTTGGACAACCCAAAGAACCCTAGATACCCTTCCAGACTCCCTCCACCTACCCAATAACGTCGGAGTACAACAAATCGGTTAACCACCTGAGGATCTTAATTTAACCTTGCGCTATACCCTAGATGCAGTCACACCCCTAAAAACAAAACTTTTGTAACACGAAATTTACTCCCTGGTATCCAGAAAATACCAGAGCCCTGAAGCAAGCTTCCAGAAAATTGGAACGGAAATGGCACTCCACCAAACTGTCTTCCGACTAGCTTGGAAAGACAGTACCATGCAATATCGAAGAGCCCTCACTCATGATCATTAGAAAGCAAATTATGGACTCCACATTGAATCTGCGTATTTCTCCAATGCTCAGTTGTCCTGAGTCTGCACAGAACTGCCAGGACCTAGGATCAATGGAGACACCCTAATTGGTCTACACGGACAAGTTCTTGCCGGAAAGATATCAGTTCATCTCTGTGCATGGTTTGTCCTCTGACAAATCAATTGTTCGTTTCGGCGTTCCTCAGGGTTCCGTTTTAGGACCACTATTGTTTTCACTATATATTCTACCTGTTGGTGATATCATTCGGAAACACAATGTCAACTTTCATTGCTATGCAGACGACACACAGCTGGACATTTGGATGAAACATGGTGAAGCCCCAAAATGTCCTACCCTGAAGCCTGTGTTTCAGACAGCACATTTTTTATTTTAAACTCGGACAAAACAGAGATGATATATTGAAACAAATATATCTGTTGTTGGATCTGACAATTAATCTTGATGGTTGTACAGTCGTTTCAAATAAAACTGTGAAGGATCCTCGACATTACTCTGGACCCTGATCTCTCTTTTGACGAACATATCAATAATATTTCAAGGACATTTTTCTTCTATCTTCGTAACATTGCAAAAATCTTAAACCTTTTGTCCAAAGATTATGCAGAAAAGTTAATCCATGCTTTTGTCACTTCTAGATTATACTACTGCAATGCTCTATCCTCCAGCTACCTGGATAAAGCACTAAAAAACTTCAGTTAGTGCTAAACATGGCTGCTAGAATCCTGACTAGAACCCAAAAATTTGATCATATTACTCCAGTGTTAGCCTCTCTACACTGGCTTCCTGTTAAGGCTAGGGCTGATTTCAAGGTTTTACTACTAACCTACAAAGCATTACATGGACTTGCTCCTACTTATCTATCCTGCCGTACATACCTACACGTATGCTACGGTCACAAGACGCAGGCCTACTTATTGTCACTAGAATTTCTAAGCAAACAGCTGGAGGCAGGGCTTTCTCCTATAGAGCTCAATTTTTATGGAATGGTCTGCCTATTCATGTGAGAGACGTAGACTCGGTCTCAACCTTGAAGTCTTTACTGAAGACTCATCTCTTCAGTAGGTCCTATGATTGAGTGTAGTCTGGCCTAGGGGGTGTGAAGGTGAACGGCAAGGCACTGGAGCGACGAACTGCCCTTGCTGTCTCTGCCTGGCCTGCTTCCCTCTCTCCACAGGGATTCTTTGCCTCTTACGGGGGCTGAGTCACTGGCTTACTAGTGCTCTTCCATGCCGTCCCCTAGGAGAGGTGCATCACTTGAGTGGGTTGAGTCACAGACGTGATCTTCCTGTCCGGTTTTGCGTCTCCTCGGGCTCGTGTGGTGGAGGAGATCTTTGTGGGCTATACTCAGGGTAGTAAGCTGGTGGTCTGTTGATATCCCTCTAGTGGTGTGGGGGCTGTGCTTTGGCAAAGTGGGTGGGGTTATATCCTGCCTGGTTGGCCCTGTCTGGGGGTATCGTCGGACGGGGCCACAGTGTCCCCCGACCCACCTCTGTCTCAGTCTCCAGTATCTATGCTGCAGTAGTCTATGTGCCGGGGGGCTAGGGTCAGTCTGTTATATCTGGTGTAATTCTCCTGTCTTATCTGTTGTCCTGTGTGAATTTGAGTATGCTTCCTCTAATTCTCTCTCCCTCTCTCCCTCCCATCCCGGAGGACCTGAGCCCTAGGACCATGCCTCAGGACTACCTGGCCTGATGACTCCTGGCTGTCCCCAGTCCAACTGGTCGTGCTGCTGCTCCAGTTTCAACTCTTCTGCCTACGGCTATGGAACCCTGACCTGTTCACCGGACGTGCTACTTTGTCCCGGACCTGCTATTTTCTACTCTCTCTCTCTCTACCGCACCTGCTGTCTCGACCTCTGAATGCTCGGCTATGAAAAGCCAACTGACATTTACTCCTGAGGTACTGACCTGTTGCACCCTCTACAACCACTGTGATTATTATTTGACCCTGCTGGTCATCTATGAACGTTTGAACATCTTGAAGAACAATCTGGCCTTAAATGGCCATGTACTCTTATCATCTCCACCCGGCACAGCCAGAAGAGGACTGGTCACCCCTCAGAGCCTGGTTCCTCTCTAGGTTTCTTCCTAGGTTCCTGCCTTTCTAGGGAGTTTTTCCTAGCCACCGTGCTTCTACATTGCTTGATGTTTGAGGTTTTAGGCTGGGTTTCTGTATGGCACTTTGTGACATCTGCTGATGTAAAAAGGGCTTTATAAATATATTTGATTGATTGATGTTTATTTTTACAGTAATTATTATTCAACATGTCCTCACCTGGGAATTGAACTCACAACGTCTTGGTTCACAGTACTCTAATCTTCCTGTTATGCCACCATGTCCGTGTCGGGTGTCATTAATCTGACTATTCTCTCATCATTGATTTGATCTACTTATTTCAGCAATTTAAGGGCTTTCTGTATAGTTCTCTAATTTTGGTGGGGCATATTAACCTGTTTTAAAAACCCTAAGGTCGATATCTACTCCTTGCGCAGAAATCTCATTAACATTAAAAACAAATCCCTATCAAATCTACCAGATCTTAATCATTGGTCTTAATCCACCAAATCCGCCGATATCGCATTGTGAAAGATGGCAGAGCTAGAGTGATGTTTGTCAGACCATGAGACGTCCCGAAAATCGGTCTTCTCACAAAATCGTCTGTAGCGTCCGAACGGTTTGACAAAACTATGATAACTTCTCTCACAAACGCAGAGACTCGTCTGAAGTCGGTGCAGCTGATCTGCCAACTTCTGTCTGTAGCTTCTGAACAGTTTGGGCTACACACTAATATGACCCAAAGGCCTCACAAGACTCGACTGAAGGTCCCCCGATACCAGTCAAAAACATTTATGGAGGTATATATGGAGACTGTTTAGCGTCAGAAATAATGGGTTAAATACATGTTAACTATATATATATATATATATATATATATATACAATGTTATTTAGTTATTTATAGGGGACAATACACATTAATCATCATCAATATTACAATAATGCAACATCCATGTAAATGTACTGGGTTTAGCCAAAAGCTAATTTCACCCGTAGTTCCAGGGCAGGTAGAGTCAATTACACAAACACAGTACAAATACACACTGAAACAATACAAAATACACACTGAAACAATACAAAATACACACTGAAACAATACAAAATACACACTGAAACAATACAAAATACACACTGAAACAATACAAAATACACACTGAAACAATACAAAATACACACTGAAACAATACAAAATACACACTGACACAATACAAAATACACACTGAAACAATACAAAATACACACTGAAACTATACAAAATACACACTGATACAATACAAAATACACACTGAAACAATACAAAATACACACTGAATCAATACAACATACAAACTGAAACAATACAAAATACACACTAAAACAATACAAAATACACCCTGAAACAATACAAAATACACACTAAAACAATACAAAATACACACTAAAACAATACAAAATACACACTAAAACAATACAAAATACACACTGAAACAATACAAAATACACACTAAAACAATACAACATACACACTGAAACAATACGAAATACACACTAAAACAATACAAAATACACACTAAAACAATACAAAATACACACTAAATCAATAAAAAATACAAACTAAACAATACAAAATACACACTAAAACAATAAAAAATACAAACTAAAACAATACAAAATACACACTAAAACAATACAAAATACACTCTAAAACAATACAAAATACACTCTAAAACAATACAAAATGCACTAAAACAATACAAATTACACACTAAAACAATACAAAATACACAAAATACAAAATACACACTAAACAATACAAATACACACTAAAACAATACAAAATACACACTAAAACAATACAAAATACACACTAAAACAATACAAATTACACACTAAAACAATACAAATACACAAAATACAAAATACACACTAAACAATACAAATACACACTAAAACAATACAAAATACACCCTGAAACAATACAAAATACACACTAAAACAATACAAAATACACACTAAAACAATACAAAATACACACTAAAACAATACAAAATACACACTGAAACAATACAAAATACACACTAAAACAATACAACATACACACTGAAACAATACGAAATACACACTAAAACAATACAAAATACACACTGAAACAATACAAAAGACACTCTAAAACAATACAACATACACACTGAAACAATACGAAATACACACTAAAACAATACAAAATACACACTAAAACAATACAAAATACACACTAAAACAATACAAAATACACACTAAAACAATACAAATTACACACTAAAACAATACAAAATACAAATACATTACATCCAATAATATATCATTCTAACAACAACAACACTATCATCAAGTGTCGTCTTACATATGAGGAACCACAGATAACTCATGTGCACAGGTTTGGATAGATTTAAGCCATGTTTTCAATTTAAATGTAAAAGTACAATAATCAGTGCAGCTTCTCAAGTCCATGGGCATTACATTCCAGTATATCGTAGCTCTAACAGAGAAGGCTGATTGACCGAATTTACTGGGTCGAAAAGGGACAACACAATCCCCTCTAGTTACTGCCGTTGTTATCCTGCAGGTGCTTTCCTTGATATGCCGGCATAGGGGTGGAGGGGCCATGCAGGATCTTAAAGACAAGGCTTGCATCTACATACTGCTTAAAGCTATCCAGACTGAATACATTATGTTTGTGAATGATGTTAACGTTAGGTAGTTAGTAGCTACTGTACTCGAAATGTAGCTAGCTTGTTGCCACCTGGATAGCTAACTAAACAATAGCTGGAATGACCTAGCTGTAATGTTTGGAGACACTTTCTCTCCGTTGGGACAGACGCGAACTGGCTAAATCGATTCAGTAGCTAGCTTTACACTTAACTAGCTAACAGCAGCTACTAAGGGTAAGTTATAACCTACATTTATTTTATTTGTACATACTGGTAACCAGAGTCGTTCAAAAGGAATTCAAGACATGGGTGACTAGTTAACGTTAGCTTGCCGTGGGAGGAGGGGTTGGTTCATTGACAGAGAGCAATGGCTAGCTAATATGCAAACTATTCTAGCTAGCTAACTAACTGGCTGAAGTTGACGACGTACTCACTCAAACTGTAAAAACTAACCCCAAAACTTTACACAACATTAGACACGGACACGAATGATCTGTTTAGAGTGTTAACACACTATTGGTAGTTTGTTGTAACCGAGTATTGGTGCTAAACCGTGTTATTGGAAGCTAGCATGCTAGTTAGCTATGGTGTCATAGGATACGGTGCCCTGGGCGGTTGTCACGGAAGAATACTGTACCAAGTTAGCTAGCTGAATAAACTAAGTTAGAGTCTATTCCTAGAAAAAAAATGAACCGCTGTAGTTTACAACAATTATAATTTCTAAAGTGGAAGTTGGGAGAGTTATATTTGAGTGTTTCAGTGAAATGTAAGTGAGGGAGGCCCCACTCTCTCATTTTCACAGATGTATAGTTAATTTCATTCCGATATCCTTTGGATTATTGTAGCCTTTTCTGTAGCCTGTCAACTATGTGTCTGTCTATCCCTGTTCTCTCCTCTCTGCACAGGCTATACAAACGCGATCACACCGCGTGGCAGCTGCCACTCTAATCTGGTGGTCCCTGCGCGCACGACCCACGTGGAGTTCCAGGTCTCTGGCAGCCTTTGGAACTGCCGTTCTGCGGCCAACAAGGCAGAGTTCATCTCAGCCTATGCTACCCTCCAGTCCCTCGACTTCTTGGCGCTGACGGAAACATGGATTACCACAGAAAACACTGCTACTCCTACTGCTCTTTCCTAGTCTGATCATGTGTTCTCGCATACCCCGAGAGCATCTGGTCAGCGCGGCGGTGGCACAGGAATCCTCATCTCTCCCAAGTGGACATTCGCTCTTTTTCCCCTGACCCATATGTCTATCTCCTCATTTGAATTCCATGCTGTCACAGTCACTAGCCCATTCAAGCTTAACATCCTTGTCATTTATTGCCCTTCAGGTTCCCTTGGAGAGTTCATCAATGAGCTTGACGCCTTGATAAGTTCCTTTCCTGAGGATGGCTCACCCCTCACAGTTCTGGGGGACTTTAACCTCCCTACGTCTGTCTTTGACTCATTTCTCTCTGCCTCCTTCTTTCCACTCCTTTCCTCTATTGACCTCACCCTCTCACCGTCCCCCCCTACTCACAAGGCAGGCAATACGCTTGACTTCATCTTTACTAGATGCTGTTCTTCTACTAATCTCACTGCAACTCCCCTCCAAGTCTCCGACCACTACTTTGTATCCTTTTCTCTCTCGCTCTCCTCCAACACTACTCACTCTGCCCCTACTCAAATGGTAATGTGCCGTCGCAATCTTAGCTCTCTCTCTCTCCCGCTACTCTCTCCTCTTCCATCCTATAATCTCTTCCCTCTGCTAAATCCTTCTCCTTCTGATCTCCTGATTCTGCCTCCTCAACCCTCCACTCCTCCCTTTCTGCATCTTTTGACTCTCTATGTCCCATATCCTCCCGGCCGGCTCGGTCCTCCCCTCCTGCTCCGTGGCTTCACGACTCATTGCGAGCTCACAGAAGAGGGCTCCGGGCAGCCGATGTGAAATGAAGGAAAACTAGACTCTTTGCGGACCTGTCATCTTTTCACTCCCTCCTCTCTACATTCTCTTCCTCTGTTTTTGCTGCTAAAGCTACTTTCTATCACTCTAAATTTCAAGCCTCTGCCTCTAACCGTAGGAAGCTCTTTGCCACCTTCTCCTCCCTGCTAAATCCTCCTCCTCCTCCCCCTCCCTCCTCCCTATCTGTGGATGACGTCGTCAACCATTTTGAAAAGAAGGTTGACGACATCCGATCCTCATTTATTAAGTCAAATGACACCGCTGGTCTTGCTCACACTACCCTACCATATGCTTTGACTTCTTTCTCCCCTCTCTCTCCAGATGAAATCTTGCGACTTGTGACGGCCGGCCGCCCAACAACCTGCCCGCTTGTCCCTATCCCCTCCTCTCTTCTCCAGACCATATCCAGAGACTTTCTCCCTTACCTCACCTCGCTCATCAACTCATCATTGACCGCTGGCCATGTCCCTTCCATCTTCAAGACAGCGAGAGTTGCACCCCTCCTCAAAAAACCTACACTCGATCCCTCCGATATCAACAACTACAGACCAGTATCCCTTCTTTCTTTTCTCTCGAAAATTCTTGAGTGTGCCGTCTCTAGCCAACTCTCTTGCTATCTCTCTCAGAATTACCTTCTTGATCCAAACCAGTCAGGTTTCAAGACTGGACATTCAACTGAGACTGCTCTTCTCTGCGTCACGGAGGCTCTTCGAACTGCTAATGCTAACTCTCTCTCCTCTGCTCTTATCCTTCTAGACCTATCCGCTGCTTTTGATATTGTGAACCATCAGATCCTCCTTTCCACCCTCTCCGAGTTGGGCATCTCCGGCGCGGCTCACTCTTGGATTGTGTCCTACCTGACAGGTCGCTCCTACCAGGTGGCGTGGCGAGAATCTGTCTCCGCACCACGTGCTGTCACCACTGGTGTCCCCCAGGGCTCAGTTCTAGGCCCTCTCCTATTCTCTCTATACACCAAGTCACTTGGCTCTGTCATATCCTCACATGGTCTCTCCTATCATTGCTACGCAGATGACACACAATTAATTTTCTCCTTTCCCCCTTCTGATAACCAGGTGGCGAATCGCATCTCTGCATGTCTGGCAGACATATCAGTGTGGATGTCGGATCACCACCTCAAGCTGAACCTCGGCAAGACAGAGCTGCTCTTCCTCCCGGGGAAGGACTGCCAGCTCCATGATCTTGCCATCACGGTTGACAACTCCATTGTGTCCTCCTCCCAGAGTGCAAAGAAGCTTGGAGTGACCCTGGACAACACCCTGTCGTTCTCCACTAACATCAAAACGGTGACCCAAACCTGCAGGTTCATGCTCTACAACATTCGCAGAGTATGACCCTACCTTACACAGAAAGCGGCACAGGTCCTAATCCAGACACTTGTCATCTCCCGTCTGGATTACTGTAACTCGCTGTTGGCCGGGCTCCCTGCCTGTGCTATTAAACCCCTACAACTTATCCAGAACGCTGCAGCCCGTCTGGTGTTCAACCTTCCCAAGTTCTCTCACGTCACCCTGCGCCTCCGCACACTCCACTGGCTTCCAGTTGAAGCTCGCATCTGTTACAAGACCATGGTGCTTGCCTACAGAGCTGTGAGGGGAACGGCACCTCCGTACCTTCAGGCTCTGATCAGTCTCTACACCCAAACGAGGGCACTACGTTCATCCACCTCTGGCCTGCAAGCCCCCCTACCTCTACGGAAGCACAGTTCCCGCTCAGCCCAGTCAAAGCTATTCGCTGCTCTGCCACCCCTGTGGTGGAATAAGCTCCCCCACGATGCCAGGCCAGCAGAGTCACTGACCACCTTCCGGAGACACTTGAATCCCTACCTCTTTAAGAATTACCTGGAATAGTATAAAAGTAATCATTCTACCCCCCCCCCCCCCCCTCCCCCACCCCCCACTGGCTATCATAAGTTGAATGCACTAATTTATAAGTCACTCTGGATAAGAGCATCTGCTAAATGATGTAAATGTAAATGTAATGTGACAATGGTGGTAACTGTTTGGTTTGTCAACAAAAATCTTAAGTATGTGTTTGTAGAGTGATTCAATTGGTTTCAGAATAGTAGCTCCTGCTGGTGACCAGCATGTGAGGCAGAGAAGATCACAGCATATATAGTTTGGTGGCCTACAGAGGAAGGTAAGGTCTTATAAACCTAAAGTTGGATAATCCAAACTTGACCGTGTTAACCACCTTCTTCACGTTTCTTAAATGTCAAGTCGGAGTCCAAAATGTCACCGAGATATCTGAAGTTAGACACAGCTTTCAGATTCGCCCCACTAACAAGAACAGCTCGTTGGGAAGAATCAATGGATTTCTTAGAGAAGTACATACAAACAGTCTTGTCGATATTTAAATGCAGGCAAGAATCAGTCATCCATTTAGAAACGTGTACCATAGCTTCAGTTAACTTGTTAACAACTTGTCTATTTTTTGAGTGTACTGTCGTGGTCAAAAGTTTTGAGAATTTCCACTACATTTCAGCCATGCCACAAAAGGACCAGCTGACATCATGTCAGTGGGGCGGCTGGTAGCTTAGTGATTAAGAGCGTTGTGCCTGAAACCGAAAGGTCGCTGGTTCTAATCCCCGAGCCAACTAGGTGAAAAATCTGTAGATTTGGCCTTGAAAAAGGCACTTAACCCTAATTGCTCCTGTAAGTCGCTCTGGATAAGAGCATCTGCTAAATGACTAAAATGTAATGTAAATTATCCCGTAAACACAGGTGAGAGTGTTGATGAGGACAAGGCTGGAGATCACTCTGTCATGCTGATTGAGTTACAGTGAGGGAAAAAAGTATTTGATCCCCTGCTGATTTTGTACGTTTGCCCACTGACAAAGAAATGAGCAGTCTATAATTTTAATGGTAGGTTTATTTGAACAGTGAGAGACAGAATACCAACAAAAAAATCCAGAAAAACACATGTCAAAAATGTTATAAATTGATTTGCATTTTAATGAGGGAAATAAGTATTTGACCCCCTCTCAATCAGAAAGATTTCTGGCTCCCAGGTATCTTTTATACAGGTAACGAGCTGAGATTAGGAGCACACTCTTAAAGGGAGTGCTCCTAATCTCAGTTTGTTACCTGTATAAAAGACACCTGTCCACAGAAGCAATCAATCAATCAGATTCCAAACTCTCCAGCATGGCCAAGACCAAAGAGCTCTCCAAGGATGTCAGGGACAATATTGTAGACCTACACAAGTTTGGAATGGGCTACAAGACTATCGCCATGCAGCTTGGTGAGAAGGTGACAACAGTTGGTGCGATTATTCGCAAATGGAAGAAACACAAAAGCACTGTCAATCTCCCTCGGCCTGGGGCTCCATGCAAGATCTCACCTCGTGGAGTTGCAATGATCATGAGAACGGTGAGAAATCAGCCCAGAACTACACGGGAGGATCTTGTCAATGATCTCAAGGCAGCTGGGACCATAGTCACCAAGAAAACAATTGGTAACACAATACGCCGTGAAGGACTGAAATCCTGCAGCGCCCGCAAGGTCCCCCTGCTCAAGAAAGCACATATACAGGCCCGTCTGACGTTTGCCAATTAACATCTCAATGATTCAGAAGAGAACTGGGTGAAAGTGTTGTGGTCAGATGAGACCAAAATCAAGCTCTTTGGCATCAACTCAACTCACTGTGTTTGGAGGAGGAGGAATGCTGCCTATAACCCCAAGAACACCATCCCCATCGTCAAACATGGAGGTGGAAACATTATGCTTTGGGGGTGTTTTTCTGCTAAGGGGACAGGACAACTTCACCGCATCAAAGGGACGATGGATGGGGCCATGTATCGTCAAATCTTGGGTGAGAACCTCCTTCCCTCAGCCAGGGCATTGAAAATGGGTCGTGGATGGGTATTCCAGCATGACAATGACCCAAAACACACGGCCAAGGCAACAAAGGAGTGGCTCAAGAAGAAGCACATTAAGGTCCTGGAGTGGCCTAGCCAGTCTCCAGACCTTAATCCCATAGAAAATCTGTGGAGGGAGCTGAAGGTTCGAGTTGCCAAACGTCAGCCTGGAAACCTTAATGACTTGGAGAAGATCTGCAAAGAGGAGTGGAACAAAATCCCTCCTGAGATGTGTGCAAACCTGGTGGCCAACTACAAGAAACGTCTGACCTCTGTTATTGCCAACAAGGGTTTTGCCACCAAGTACTAAGTCATGTTTTGCAGAGGGGTCAAATACTTATTTCCCTCATTAAAATGCAAATCAATTTATAACATTTTTTACATGCGTTTTTCTGGATTTTTTTGTTGTTATTCTGTCTCTCACTGTTCAAATAAACCTACCATTAAAATTATAGAATGATCATGTCTTTGTCAGTGGGAAAACGTACAAAATCAGCAGGGGATAAAATACTTTTTTCCCTCACTGTAGAATAACAGACTGGAAGCTTTAAAAGGAGGGTGGCGCTTGAAATCATTGTTCTTCCTCTGTTAACCATGGTTACCTGCAAGGAAACATGTGCCGTAATCATTGCTTTGCACAAAAAGGGCTTCACAGGCAAGCAGGAAAAAAAGGGATTCAGCTGCGGGATCGGGGCACCACCAGTGCAGAGCTTGCTCTGGAATGGCAGCAGGCAGGTGTGAGTGCATCTGCATGCACAATGAGGCGAAGACTTTTGGAGGATGGCCTAGTGTCAAGAAGGGCAGCGAGGAAGCCACTTCTCTCCAGGAAAAACATCAGGGACAGACTGATATTCTGCAAAAGGTACAGGGATTGGACTGCTGAGGACTGGGATAAAGTCATTTTCTCTGATGAATCCCCTTTCCGATTGTTTGGGGCATCCGGAAAAAAGCTTGTCCGGAGAAGACAAGATCAGCGCTTCATCAGTCCTGTGTCATGCCAACAGTAAAGCATCCTGAGACCATTCATGTGTGGGGTTGCTTCTCAGCCAAGGGAGTGGGCTCACTCACAATTATGCCTAAGAACACAGCCATGAATAAAGAATGGTACCAACACATCCTCCGAGAGCAACTTCTCCCAACCATCCAATAACAGTTTGGTGATGAACAATGCCTTTTCCAGCATGATGGAGCACCTTGCCATAAGGCAATAGTGATAATTAAGTGGCTCGGGGAACAAAATATCGAAATGTTGGGTCCATGGCCAGGAAACTCCCCAGACCTTAATCCCATTGAGAACTTGTGGTCAATCCTCAAGAGGCGGGTGGACAAACAAAAACCCACAAATTCTGAAAAACTCCAAGCATTGATTATGCAAGAATGGGCTGCCATCAGTCAGGATGTGGCCCAGAAGTTTAATTGACAGCATGCCAGGGCGGATTGCAGAGGTCTTGAAAAAGAAGGGTCAACACTGCAAATATTGACTCTTTGCATTACCTTAATGTGATTGTCAATAAAAGCCTTTGACACTTATGGAATGCTTGTAATTATACTTCAGTATACAATAGTAACATCTGACAAAAATATCTAAAAACACTGAAGCAGCAAACGTATCATTTATATAGATGGTAAACAGAAGGGGGCCTAATATTGACACTTGTGGGACCTCAATGTTATAGTAAAGAAAGTTCCTTATCTTACCTATATCTCTCAGATATAGGACAGAAACTTCAGAACAAACATCCACCAGGGTAGTGTGTTACTGATCTTTAACCCATTATATCTCTCAGATATAGGACAAACATCCTTTAGATTTTTTTCTTGTTCCATGTAGTGAATCTGTTGTTCCATGTGTTTGTATGGGCTAATAGCAATAAGGACTATCTGTTGTTCAATGTGTTTGTATGGGCTAATAGCAGTAAGGACTATCTGTTGTTCAATGTGTTTGTATGGGCTAATAGCAGTAAGGACTATCTGTTGTTCCATGTAGTGAATCTGTTGTTCAATGTGTTTGTATGGGCTACTAGCAGTAAGGACTATCTGTTGTTCCATGTAGTGAATCTGTTGTTCAATGTGTTTGTATGGGCTACTAGCAGTAAGGACTATCTGTTGTTCCATGTAGTGAATCTGTTGTTCCATGTGTTTGTATGGGCTAATAGCAGTAAGGCCAAAAATAATGTTTCTTCATATACATATTTTTTTATATTTAAAATTCTACATAAAAAAGCAAAATGATCCTTGGTATGACTTTCTTAAAACAATTCCATATAGCTTAGTAGAACCCCCCCTGTTTCTGATCTTTAACCCACCATGGTACATTTTACATTTTAGTCATTTAGCAGATGCTCATATCCAGAGCGACTTACAGTTAGTGAATACATATATATATATTTAAAAAATATATACTGGCCCCCCGTGGGAATCGAACCCACAACCCTGGCGTTGCAAACGCCATGCTCTATCATCTGAGCTACAACCCTGCCGGCCATTCCCTCCCCTACCCTGGACCAATTGTGCGCCGCCCATGAGTCTCCCGGTCGCGGCCGGCTGCGACAGAGCCTGGATTCGAACCAGGATCTCTAGTGGCACAGTTAGCACTGCGATGCAGTGCCTTAGACCACTGCGCCACTCAGGAGTACACTGCACCACTCATGGTAGTGTGTTTCTGATGTCTAACCCACCATGTTAGTGTGATTCTGATGTCTAACCCACCATGGTAGTGTAGTGTGATTCTGATGTCTAACCCACCATGGTAGTGTGTTTCTGATGTCTAACCCACTCATGGTTGTGTGTTTCTGATGTCTAACCCACCATGGTAGTGTGATTCTGATGTCTAACCCACCATGGTAGTTTGTTTCTGATGTCTAACCCACCATGGTAGTGTGTTTCTGATGTCTAACCCACCATGGTAGTGTGTTTCTGATGTCTAACCCACCATGGTAGTGTGGTGTGTTTCTGATCTTTAACCCACCATGGTAGTGTGATTCTGATGTCCTAACCCACCATGGTAGTGTGTTTCTGATGTCTAACCCACCATGGTAGTGTGATTCTGATGTCTAACCCACCATGGTAGTGTGTTTCTGATGTCTAACCCACCATGGTAGTGTGTTTCTGATGTCTAACCCACCATGGTAGTGTGATTCTGATGTCTAACCAACCATGGTAGTTTGTTTCTGATGTCTAAACCACCATGGTAGTGTGTTTCTGATGTCTAACCCACCATGGTAGTGTGTTTCTGATGTCTAACCCACCATGGTAGTGTGGTGTGATTCTGATGTCTAACCCACCATGGTAGTGTGATTCTGATGTCTAACCCACCATGGTAGTGTGATTCTGATGTCTAACCCACCTTGGTAGTGTGTTTCTGATGTCTAACCCACCATGGTAGTGTGGTGTGATTCTGATGTCTAACCCACCATGGTAGTGTGATTCTGATGTCTAACCCACCATGGTAGTGTGATTCTGATGTCTAACCCACCATGGTAGTGTGGTGTGATTCTGATGTCTAAGCCACCATGGTAGTGTGATTCTGATGTCTAACCCACCATGGTAGTGTGTTTCTGATGTCTAACCCACCATGGTAGTGTGATTCTGATGTCTAACCCACCATGGTAGTGTGATTCTGATGTCTAACCCACCATGGTAGTGTGATTCTGATGTCTAACCCACCATGGTAGTGTGATTCTGATGTCTAACCCACCATGGTTGTGTGGTGTGATTCTGATGTCTAACCCACCATGGTAGTGTGATTCTGATGTCTAACCCACCATGGTAGTGTGATTCTGATGTCTAACCCACCATGGTAGTGTGTTTCTGATGTCTAACCCACCATGGTAGTGTGTTTCTGATGTCTAACCCACCATGGTAGTGTGTTTCTGATGTCTAACCCACCATGGTAGTGTGATTCTGATGTCTAACCCACCATGGTAGTGTGATTCTGATCTTTAACCCACCATGGTAGTGTGTTTCTGATGTCTAACCCACCATGGTAGTGTGATTCTGATGTCTAACCCACCATGGTAGTGTGATTCTGATGTCTAACCCACCATGGTAGTGTGTTTCTGATGTCTAACCCACCATGGTAGTGTGATTCTGATGTCTAACCCACCATGGTAGTGTGGTGTGTTTCTGATCTTTAACCCACCATGGTAGTGTGATTCTGATGTCTAACCCACCATGGTAGTGTGTTTCTGATGTCTAACCCACCATGGTAGTGTGATTCTGATGTCTAACCCACCATGGTAGTGTGTTTCTGATGTCTAACCCACCATGGTAGTGTGTTTCTGATGTCTAACCCACCATGGTAGTTTGGTGTGATTCTGATGTCTAACCCACCATGGTAGTGTGATTCTGATGTCTAATCCACCATGGTAGTGTGATTCTGATGTCTAACCCACCATGGTAGTGTGGTGTGATTCTGATGTCTAAGCCACCATGGTAGTGTGATTCTGATGTCTAACCCACCATGGTAGTGTGATTCTGATGTCTAACCCACCATGGTAGTGTGATTCTGATGTCTAACCCACCATGGTAGTGTGTTTCTGATGTCTAACCCACCATGGTAGTGTGTTTCTGATGTCTAACCCACCATGGTAGTTTGGTGTGATTCTGATGTCTAACCCACCATGGTAGTGTGATTCTGATGTCTAATCCACCATGGTAGTGTGATTCTGATGTCTAACCCACCATGGTAGTGTGGTGTGATTCTGATGTCTAAGCCACCATGGTAGTGTGATTCTGATGTCTAACCCACCATGGTAGTGTGATTCTGATGTCTAACCCACCATGGTAGTGTGATTCTGATGTCTAACCCACCATGGTAGTGTGATTCTGATGTCTAACCCACCATGGTAGTGTGATTCTGATGTCTAACCCACCATGGTAGTGTGATTCTGATGTCTAACCCACCATGGTAGTGTGGTGTGATTCTGATGTCTAACCCACCATGGTAGTGTGTTTCTGATGTCTAACCCACCATGGTAGTGTGTTTCTGATGTCTAACCCACCATGGTAGTGTGTTTCTGATGTCTAACCCACCATGGTAGTGTGATTCTGATGTCTAACCCACCATGGTAGTGTGATTCTGATCTTTAACCCACCATGGTAGTGTGTTTCTGATGTCTAACCCACCATGGTAGTGTGATTCTGATGTCTAACCCACCATGGTAGTGTGATTCTGATGTCTAACCCACCATGGTAGTGTGTTTCTGATGTCTAACCCACCATGGTAGTGTGATTCTGATGTCTAACCCACCATGGTAGTGTGGTGTGTTTCTGATCTTAACCCACCATGGTAGTGTGATTCTGATGTCTAACCCACCATGGTAGTGTGTTTCTGATGTCTAACCCACCATGGTAGTGTGATTCTGATGTCTAACCCACCATGGTAGTGTGTTTCTGATGTCTAACCCACCATGGTAGTGTGTTTCTGATGTCTAACCCACCATGGTAGTTGGTGTGATTCTGATGTCTAACCCACCATGGTAGTGTGATTCTGATGTCTAATCCACCATGGTAGTGTGATTCTGATGTCTAACCCACCATGGTAGTGTGGTGTGATTCTGATGTCTAAGCCACCATGGTAGTGTGATTCTGATGTCTAACCCACCATGGTAGTGTGATTCTGATGTCTAACCCACCATGGTAGTGTGATTCTGATGTCTAACCCACCATGGTAGTGTGTTTCTGATGTCTAACCCACCATGGTAGTGTGTTTCTGATGTCTAACCCACCATGGTAGTTTGGTGTGATTCTGATGTCTAACCCACCATGGTAGTGTGATTCTGATGTCTAATCCACCATGGTAGTGTGATTTCTGATGTCTAACCCACCATGGTAGTGTGGTGTGATTCTGATGTCTAAGCCACCATGGTAGTGTGATTCTGATGTCTAACCCACCATGGTAGTGTGATTCTGATGGTCTAACCCACCATGGTAGTGTGATTCTGATGTCTAACCCACCATGGTAGTGTGATTCTGATGTCTAACCCACCATGGTAGTGTGATTCTGATGTCTAACCAACCATGGTAGTGTGATTCTGATGTCTAACCCACCATGGTAGTGTGGTGTGTTTCTGATGTCTAACCCACCATGGTAGTGTGATTCTGATGTCTAACCCACCCATGGTAGTGTGGTGTGATTCTGATGTCTAACCCACCATGGTAGTGTGTTTTCTGATCTTTAACCCACCATGGTAGTGTGATTCTGATGTCTAACCCACCATGGTAGTGTGATTCTGATGTCTAACCCACCATGGTAGTGTGATTCTGATGTCTAACCCACCATGGTAGTGTGATTCTGATGTCTAACCCACCATGGTAGTGTGTTTCTGATGTCTAACCCACCATGGTAGTGTGATTCTGATGTCTAACCCACCATGGTAGTGTGATTCTGATGTCTAACCCACCATGGTAGTGTGATTCTGATGTCTAACCCACCATGGTAGTGTGATTCTGATGTCTAACCCACCATGGTAGTGTGATTCTGATGTCTAACCCACCATGGTAGTGTGATTCTGATGTCTAACCCACCATGGTAGTGTGATTCTGATGTCTAACCCACCATGGTAGTGTGTTTCTGATGTCTCAGGGGTTACCCACCATGGTAGTGTGATTCTGATGTCTAACCCACCATGGTAGTGTGATTCTGATGTCTAACCCACCATGGTAGTGTGATTCTGATGTCTAACCCACCATGGTAGTGTGATTCTGATCTTTAACCCACCATGGTAGTGTGTTTCTGATGTCTAACCCACCATGGTAGTGTGATTCTGATGTCTAACCGACCATGGTAGTGTGTTTCTGATGTCTAACCCACCATGGTAGTGTGATTCTGATGTCTAACCCACCATGGTAGTGTGATTCTGATGTCTAACCCACCATGGTAGTGTGATTCTGATGTCTAACCCACCATGGTAGTGTGATTCTGATGTCTAACCCACCATGGTAGTGTGGTGTGATTCTGATGTCTAACCCACCATGGTAGTGTGTTTCTGATGTCTAACCCACCATGGTAGTGTGTTTCTGATGTCTAACCCACCATGGTAGTGTGATTCTGATGTCTAACCCACCATGGTAGTGTGATTCTGATCTTTAACCCACCATGGTAGTGTGATTCTGATGTCTAACCCACCATGGTAGTGTGATTCTGATGTCTAACCCACCATGGTAGTGTGATTCTGATGTCTAACCCACCATGGTAGTGTGTTTCTGATGTCTAACCCACCATGGTTGTGTGATTCTGATGTCTAACCCACCATGGTAGTGTGATTCTGATGTCTAACCCACCATGGTAGTGTGTTTCTGATGTCTAACCCACCATGGTAGTGTGGTGTGTTTCTGATGTCTAACCCACCATGGTAGTGTGATTCTGATGTCTAACCCACCATGGTAGTGTGTTTCTGATGTCTAACCCACCATGGTAGTGTGATTCTGATGTCTAACCCACCATGGTAGTGTGTTTCTGATGTCTAACCCACCATGGTAGTGTGTTTCTGATGTCTAACCCACCATGGTAGTGTGATTCTGATGTCTAACCCACCATGGTAGTGTGTTTCTGATGTCTAACCCACCATGGTAGTGTGTTTCTGATGTCTAACCCACCATGGTAGTGTGGTGTGATTCTGATGTCTAACCCACCATGGTAGTGTGATTCTGATGTCTAACCCACCATGGTAGTGTGTTTCTGATGTCTAACCCACCATGGTAGTGTGATTCTGATGTCTAACCCACCATGGTAGTGTGATTCTGATGTCTAACCCACCATGGTAGTGTGATTCTGATGTCTAACCCACCATGGTAGTGTTTTTTCTGATGTCTAACCCACCATGGTAGTGTGTTTCTGATGTCTAACCCACCATGGTAGTGTGTTTCTGATGTCTAACCCACCATGGTAGTGTGATTCTGATGTCTAACCCACCATGGTAGTGTGATTCTGATCTTTAACCCACCATGGTAGTGTGTTTCTGATGTCTAACCCACCATGGTAGTGTGATTCTGATGTCCAAACCCACCTTGGTAGTGTGATTCAGATGTCTAAACCCACCATGGTAGTGTGTTTCTGATGTCTAACCCACCATGGTAGTGTGATTCTGATGTCTAACCCACCATGGTAGTGTGATTCTGATGTCTAACCCACCATGGTAGTGTGTTTCTGATGTCTAACCCACCATGGTAGTGTGGTGTGTTTCTGATCTTTAACCCACCATGGTAGTGTGATTCTGATGTCTAACCCACCATGGTAGTGTGATTCTGATGTCTAACCCACCATGGTAGTGTGATTCTGATGTCTAACCCACCATGGTAGTGTGGTGTGATTCTGATGTCTAACCCACCATGGTAGTGTGATTCTGATGTCTAACCCACCATGGTAGTGTGATTCTGATGTCTAACCCACCATGGTAGTGTGTTTCTGATGTCTAACCCACCATGGTAGTGTGTTTCTGATGTCTAACCCACCATGGTAGTGTGTTTCTGATGTCTAACCCACCATGGTAGTGTGATTCTGATGTCTAACCCACCATGGTAGTGTGATTCTGATGTCTAACCCACCATGGTAGTGTGATTCTGATGTCTAACCCACCATGGTAGTGTGTTTCTGATGTCTAACCCACCATGGTAGTGTGATTCTGATGTCTAACCCACCATGGTAGTGTGTTTCTGATGTCTAACCCACCATGGTAGTGTGATTCTGATGTCTAACCCACCATGGTAGTGTGATTCTGATGTCTAACCCACCATGGTAGTGTGTTTCTGATGTCTAACCCACCATGGTAGTGTGGTGTGTTTCTGATCTTTAACCCACCATGGTAGTGTGATTCTGATGTCTAACCCACCATGGTAGTGTGTTTCTGATGTCTAACCCACCATGGTAGTGTGATTCTGATGTCTAACCCACCATGGTAGTGTGTTTCTGATGTCTAACCCACCATGGTAGTGTGTTTCTGATGTCTAACCCACCATGGTAGTGTGATTCTGATGTCTAACCCACCATGGTAGTGTGATTCTGATGTCTAACCCACCATGGTAGTGTGTTTCTGATGTCTAACCCACCATGGTAGTGTGTTTCTGATGTCTAACCCACCATGGTAGTGTGATTCTGATGTCTAACCCACCATGGTAGTGTGATTCTGATGTCTAACCCACCATGGTAGTGTGATTCTGATGTCTAACCCACCATGGTAGTGTAGTGTGATTCTGATGTCTAACCCACCATGGTAGTGTGATTCTGATGTCTAACCGACCATGGTAGTGTGTTTCTGATGTCTAACCCACCATGGTAGTGTGATTCTGATGTCTAACCCACCATGGTAGTGTGATTCTGATGTCTAACCCACCATGGTAGTGTGATTCTGATGTCTAACCCACCATGGTAGTGTGATTCTGATGTCTAACCCACCATGGTAGTGTGGTGTGATTCTGATGTCTAACCCACCATGGTAGTGTGATTCTGATGTCTAACCCACCATGGTAGTGTGGTGTGATTCTGATGTCTAACCCACCATGGTAGTGTGTTTCTGATGTCTAACCCACCATGGTAGTGTGATTCTGATGTCTAACCCACCATGGTAGTGTGATTCTGATGTCTAACCCACCATGGTAGTGTGATTCTGATGTCTAACCCACCATGGTAGTGTGTTTCTGATGTCTAACCCACCATGGTAGTGTGGTGTGATTCTGATGTCTAACCCACCATGGTAGTGTGATTCTGATGTCTAACCCACCATGGTAGTGTGTTTCTGATGTCTAACCCACCATGGTAGTGTGATTCTGATGTCTAACCCACCATGGTAGTGTGATTCTGATGTCTAACCCACCATGGTAGTGTGTTTCTGATGTCTAACCCACCATGGTAGTGTGATTCTGATGTCTAACCCACCATGGTAGTGTGATTCTGATGTCTAACCCACCATGGTAGTGTGTTTCTGATGTCTAACCCACCATGGTAGTGTGATTCTGATGTCTAACCCACCATGGTAGTGTGATTCTGATGTCTAACCCACCATGGTAGTGTGTTTCTGATGTCTAACCCACCATGGTAGTGTGATTCTGATGTCTAACCCACCATGGTAGTGTGTTTCTGATGTCTAACCCACCATGGTAGTGTGATTCTGATGTCTAACCCACCATGGTAGTGTGTTTCTGATGTCTAACCCACCATGGTAGTGTGTTTCTGATGTCTAACCCACCATGGTAGTGTGTTTCTGATGTCTAACCCACCATGGTAGTGTGATTCTGATGTCTAACCCACCATGGTAGTGTGATTCTGATGTCTAACCCACCATGGTAGTGTGTTTCTGATGTCTAACCCACCATGGTAGTGTGATTCTGATGTCTAACCCACCATGGTAGTGTGATTCTGATGTCTAACCCACCATGGTAGTGTGTTTCTGATGTCTAACCCACCATGGTAGTGTGTGATTCTGATGTCTAACCCACCATGGTAGTGTGATTCTGATGTCTAACCCACCATGGTAGTGTGTTTCTGATGTCTAACCCACCATGGTAGTGGTGTTTCTGATGTCTTAACCCACCATGGTAGTGTGATTCTGATGTCTAACCCACCATGGTAGTGTGTTTCTGATGTCTAACCCACCATGGTAGTGTGATTCTGATGTCTAACCCACCATGGTAGTGTGTTTCTGATGTCTAACCCACCATGGTAGTGTGTTTCTGATGTCTAACCCACCATGGTAGTGTGTGATTCTGATGTCTAACCCACCATGGTAGTGTGTTTCTGATGTCTAACCCACCATGGTAGTGTGATTCTGATGTCTAACCCACCATGGTAGTGTGTTTCTGATGTCTAACCCACCATGGTAGTGTGGTGTGTTTCTGATGTCTAACCCACCATGGTAGTGTGATTCTGATGTCTAACCCACCATGGTAGTGTGATTCTGATGTCTAACCCACCATGGTAGTGTGTTTCTGATGTCTAACCCACCATGGTAGTGTGGTGTGATTCTGATGTCTAACCCACCATGGTAGTGTGATTCTGATGTCTAACCCACCATGGTAGTGTGTTTCTGATGTCTAACCCACCATGGTAGTGTGATTCTGATGTCTAACCCACCATGGTAGTGTGTTTCTGATGTCTAACCCACCATGGTAGTGGTGTTTCTGATGTCTAACCCACCATGGTAGTGTGGTGTGATTCTGATGTCCTAACCCACCATGGTAGTGTGATTCTGATGTCTAACCCACCATGGTAGTGTGATTCTGATGTCTAACCCACCATGGTAGTGTGATTCTGATGTCTAACCCACCATGGTAGTGTGATTCTGATGTCTAACCCACCATGGTAGTGTGTTTCTGATGTCTAACCCACCATGGTAGTGTGATTCTGATGTCTAACCCACCATGGTAGTGTGTGATTCTGATGTCTAACCCACCATGGTAGTGTGTTTCTGATGTCTAACCCACCATGGTAGTGTGATTCTGATGTCTAACCCACCATGGTAGTGTGTTTTCTGATGTCTAACCCACCATGGTAGTGTGATTCTGATGTCTAACCCACCATGGTAGTGTGTTTCTGATGTCTAACCCACCATGGTAGTGTGATTCTGATGTCTAACCCACCATGGTAGTGTGTTTCTGATGTCTAACCCACCATGGTAGTGTGTTTCTGATGTCTAACCCACCATGGTAGTGTGGTGATTCTGATGTCTAACCCACCATGGTAGTGTGATTCTGATGTCTAACCCACCATGGTAGTGTGTTTCTGATGTCTAACCCACCATGGTAGTGTGTGATTCTGATGTCTAACCCACCATGGTAGTGTGTTTCTGATGTCTAACCCACCATGGTAGTGTGTGATTCTGATGTCTAACCCACCATGGTAGTGTGATTCTGATGTCTAACCCACCATGGTAGTGTGTTTCTGATGTCTAACCCACCATGGTAGTGTGATTCTGATGTCTAACCCACCATGGTAGTGTGTTTCTGATGTCTAACCCACCATGGTAGTGTGATTCTGATGTCTAACCCACCATGGTAGTGTGATTCTGATGTCTAACCCACCATGGTAGTGTGTTTCTGATGTCTAACCCACCATGGTAGTGTGTTTCTGATGTCTAACCCACCATGGTAGTGTGATTCTGATGTCTAACCCACCATGGTAGTGTGTTTCTGATGTCTAACCCACCATGGTAGTGTGATTCTGATGTCTAACCCACCATGGTAGTGTGATTCTGATGTCTAACCCACCATGGTAGTGTGATTCTGATGTCTAACCCACCATGGTAGTGTGATTCTGATGTCTAACCCACCATGGTAGTGTGGTGTGATTCTGATGTCTAACCCACCATGGTAGTGTGATTCTGATGTCTAACCCACCATGGTAGTGTGGTGTGATTCTGATGTCTAACCCACCATGGTAGTGTGATTCTGATGTCTAACCCACCATGGTAGTGTGATTCTGATGTCTAACCCACCATGGTAGTGTGATTCTGATGTCTAACCCACCATGGTAGTGTGATTCTGATGTCTAACCCACCATGGTAGTGTGATTCTGATGTCTAACCCACCATGGTAGTGTGTTTCTGATGTCTAACCCACCATGGTAGTGTGATTCTGATGTCTAACCCACCATGGTAGTGTGATTCTGATGTCTAACCCACCATGGTAGTGTGGATTCTGATGTCTAACCCACCATGGTAGTGGTGATTCTGATGTCTAACCCACCATGGTAGTGTGTTTCTGATGTCTAACCCACCATGGTAGTGTGATTCTGATGTCTAACCCACCATGGTAGTGTGATTCTGATGTCTAACCCACCATGGTAGTGTGATTCTGATGTCTAAACCCACCATGGTAGTGTGATTCTGATGTCTAACCCACCATGGTAGTGTGTTTCTGATGTCTAACCCACCATGGTAGTGTGATTCTGATGTCTAACCCACCATGTAGTGTGATTCTGATGTCTAACCCACCATGGTAGTGTGGTGTGATTCTGATGTCTAACCCACCATGGTAGTGTGTTTCTGATGTCTAACCCACCATGGTAGTGTGTTTCTGATGTCTAACCCACCATGGTAGTGTGTTTCTGATGTCTAACCCACCATGGTAGTGTGATTCTGATGTCTAACCCACCATGTAGTGTGATTCTGAGTCTAACCCACCATGGTAGTGTGTTTCTGATGTCTAACCCACCATGGTAGTGTGATTCTGATGTCTAACCCACCATGGTAGTGTGATTCTGATGTCTAACCCACCATGGTAGTGTGTTTCTGATGTCTAACCCACCATGGTAGTGTGATTCTGATGTCTAACCCACCATGGTAGTGTGATTCTGATGTCTAACCCACCATGGTAGTGTGTTTCTGATGTCTAACCCACCATGGTAGTGTGGTGTGTTTCTGATCTTTAACCCACCATGGTAGTGTGATTCTGATGTCTAACCCACCATGGTAGTGTGTTTCTGATGTCTAACCCACCATGGTAGTGTGATTCTGATGTCTAACCCACCATGGTAGTGTGATTCTGATGTCTAACCCACCATGGTAGTGTGTTTCTGATGTCTAACCCACCATGGTAGTGTGTTTCTGATGTCTAACCCACCATTTTTAAAAAAATTTATTTCACCTTTATTTAACCAGGTAAGCCAGTTGAGAACAGGTTCTCATTTACAACTGCGACCTGGCCAAGACAAAGCAAAGTAGTGCAACAAAAACAACACAGAGTTACATATGGGGTAAAAAAAAACATAAAGTCAGAGATACAACAGAAAATATATATACAGTGTGTGCAAATGTAGCAAGTTATGGAGGTAAGGCAATAAATAGGCTATAGTGCAGAATAATTACAATAGTATTAACACTGGAATGCTAGATGTGCAAGAGATTATGTGCAAATAGAGATACTGGACTGCAAAAGAGCAAATTAAATAACAATATAGGGATGAGGTAGTTGGGTGGGCTAGCCACCATGGTAGTGTGATTCTGATGTCTAACCCACCATGGTAGTGTGTTTCTGATGTCTAACCCACCATGGTAGTGTGATTCTGATGTCTAACCCACCATGGTAGTGTGATTCTGATGTCTAACCCACCATGGAAGTGTGATTCTGATGTCTAACCCACCATGGTAGTGTGATTCTGATGTCTAACCCACCATGGTAGTGTGGTGTGATTCTGATGTCTAACCCACCATGGTAGTGTGATTCTGATGTCTAACCCACCATGGTAGTGTGTTTCTGATCTTTAACCCACCATGGTAGTGTGATTCTGATGTCTAACCCACCATGGTAGTGTGATTCTGATGTCTAACCCACCATGGTAGTGGTGATTCTGATGTCTAACCCACCATGGTAGTGTGATTCTGATGTCTAACCCACCATGGTAGTGTGATTCTGATGTCTAACCCACCATGGTAGTGTGTTTCTGATGTCTAACCCACCATGGTAGTGTGATTCTGATGTCTAACCCACCATGGTAGTGTGTTTCTGATGTCTTAACCCACCATGGTAGTGTGTTTCTGATGTCTAACCCACCATGGTAGTGTGATTCTGATGTCTAACCCACCATGGTAGTGTGATTCTGATGTCTAACCCACCATGGTAGTGTGTATTCTGATGTCTAACCCACCATGGTAGTGTGATTCTGATGTCTAACCCACCATGGTAGTGTGTTTCTGATGTCTAACCCACCATGGTAGTGTGATTCTGATGTCTAACCCACCATGGTAGTGTGATTCTGATGTCTAACCCACCATGGTAGTGTGTTTCTGATGTCTAACCCACCATGGTAGTGTGATTCTGATGTCTAACCCACCATGGTAGTGTGTTTCTGATGTCTAACCCACCATGGTAGTGTGATTCTGATGTCTAACCCACCATGGTAGTGTGATTCTGATGTCTAACCCACCATGGTAGTGTGATTCTGATGTCTAACCCACCATGGTAGTGTGTTTCTGATGTCTAACCCACCATGGTAGTGTGGTGTGATTCTGATGTCTAACCCACCATGGTAGTGTGATTCTGATGTCTAACCCACCATGGTAGTGTGTTTCTGATGTCTAACCCACCATGGTAGTGTGATTCTGATGTCTAACCCACCATGGTAGTGTGTTTCTGATGTCTAACCCACCATGGTAGTGTGTTTCTGATGTCTAACCCACCATGGTAGTGTGGTGTGATTCTGATGTCTAACCCACCATGGTAGTGTGTTTTCTGATGTCTAACCCACCATGGTAGTGTGTTTCTGATGTCTAACCCACCATGGTAGTGTGATTCTGATGTCTAACCCACCATGGTAGTGTGATTCTGATCTCTAACCCACCATGGTAGTGTGTTTCTGATGTCTAACCCACCATGGTAGTGTGATTCTGATGTCTAAACCCACCATGGTAGTGTGATTCTGATGTCTAACCCACCATGGTAGTGTGTTTCTGATGTCTAACCCACCATGGTAGTGTGATTCTGATGTCTAACCCACCATGGTAGTGTTGATTCTGATGTCTAACCCACCATGGTAGTGTGTTTCTGATGTCTAACCCACCATGGTAGTGTGGTGTGTTTCTGATCTTTAACCCACCATGGTAGTGTGATTCTGATGTCTAACCCACCATGGTAGTGTGTTTCTGATGTCTAACCCACCATGGTAGTGTGATTCTGATGTCTAACCCACCATGGTAGTGTGTTTCTGATGTCTAACCCACCATGGTAGTGTGTTTCTGATGTCTAACCCACCATGGTAGTGTGATTCTGATGTCTAACCCACCATGGTAGTGTGTTTCTGATGTCTAACCCACCATGGTAGTGTGTTTCTGATGTCTAACCCACCATGGTAGTGTGATTCTGATGTCTAACCCACCATGGTAGTGTGGTGTGATTCTGATGTCTAACCCACCATGGTAGTGTGATTCTGATGTCTAACCCACCATGGTAGTGTGATTCTGATGTCTAACCACCATGGTAGTGTGATTCTGATGTCTAACCCACCATGGTAGTGTGGTGTGATTCTGATGTCTAACCCACCATGGTAGTGTGATTCTGATGTCTAACCCACCATGGTAGTGTGTTTCTGATGTCTAACCCCACCATGGTAGTGTGATTCTGAATAAAAAAAAATGGGTCTAACCCCCACCATGGTAGTGATTCTGATGTCTAACCACCATGGTAGTGTGGTGTGATTCTGAAATGTCCCTAACAACCATGGTAGTGTGATAGATTCTGATGTCTAACCCAACCATGGTAGTGTGATTCTGTTGGGGGGGGGGGGTAAGTTGTGATTCTGATGTCTAACCCACCATTGGTAGTGTGTTTTCTGATGTCTAACCCACCATGGTAGTGTGTTTTTCTGATTGTCTAACCACCATGGTAGTGTGTTTCTGATGTCCTAACCCACCATGGTAGTGTGATTCTGATGTCTAACCCCACCATGGTAGTGTGTTTCTGATCTTTAAACCGCCCACCATGGTAGTGTGATTCTGATGTCTAACCCACCATGGTAGTGTGATTCTGATGTCTAACCCACCATGGTAAGTGTGATTCTGATGTCTAACCCACCATGGTAGTGTGATTTCTGATGTCTAATCCCCACCATGGTAGGTGTGATTCTGATGTCTAACCCACCATGGTAGTGTGATTCTGATGTCTAACCCACCATGGTAGTGTGGTGTGATTCTGATGTCTAACCCACCATGGTAGTGTGATTCTGATGTCTAACCCACCATGGTAGTGTGTTTCTGATGTCTAACCCACCATGGTAGTGTGGTGTGATTCTGATGTCTAACCCACCATGGTAGTGTGATTCTGATGTCTAACCCACCATGGTAGTGTGATTCTGATGTCTAACCCACCATGGTAGTGTGTTTCTGATGTCTAACCCACCATGGTAGTGTGATTCTGATGTCTAACCCACCATGGTAGTGTGATTCTGATGTCTAACCCACCATGGTAGTGTGTTTCTGATGTCTAACCCACCATGGTAGTGTGTGATTCTGATGTCTAACCCACCATGGTAGTGTGATTCTGATGTCTAACCCACCATGGTAGTGTGGTTTCTGATGTCTAACCCACCATGGTAGTGTGTTTCTGATGTCTTAACCCACCATGGTAGTGTGATTCTGATGTCTAACCCACCATGGTAGTGTGATTCTGATGTCTAACCCACCATGGTAGTGTGTTTCTGATGTCTAACCCACCATGGTAGTGTGATTCTGATGTCTAACCCACCATGGTAGTGTGTTTCTGATGTCTAACCCACCATGGTAGTGTGATTCTGATGTCTAACCCACCATGGTAGTGTGATTCTGATGTCTAACCCACCATGGTAGTGTGATTCTGATGTCTAACCCACCATGGTAGTGTGTTTTCTGATGTCTAACCCACCATGGTAGTGTGTTTCTGATGTCTAACCCACCATGGTAGTGTGATTCTGATGTCTAACCCACCATGGTATGTGTGATTCTGATGTCTAACCCACCATGGTAGTGTGATTCTGATGTCTAACCCACCATGGTAGTGTGATTCTGATGTCTAACCCACCATGGTAGTGTGTTTCTGATCTTTAACCCACCATGGTAGTGTGATTCTGATGTCTAACCCACCATGGTAGTGTGATTCTGATGTCTAACCCACCATGGTAGTGTGATTCTGATGTCTAACCCACCATGGTAGTGTGATTCTGATGTCTAACCCACCATGGTAGTGTGTTTCTGATGTCTAACCCACCATGGTAGTGTGTTTCTGATGTCTAACCCACCATGGTAGTGTGTGATTCTGATGTCTAACCCACCATGGTAGTGTGATTCTGATGTCTAACCCACCATGGTAGTGTGTTTCTGATGTCTAACCCACCATGGTAGTGTGATTCTGATGTCTAACCCACCATGGTAGTGTGATTCTGATGTCTAACCCACCATGGTAGTGTGATTTCTGATGTCTAACCCACCATGGTAGTGTGATTCTGATGTCTAACCCACCATGGTAGTGTGATTCTGATGTCTAACCCACCATGGTAGTGTGTTCTGATGTCTAACCCACCATGGTAGTGTGGTGTGTTTCTGAATCTTAACCCACCATGGTAGTGTGATTTCTGTGTCTAACCCACCATGGTAGTGTGGTTTCTGATGTCTACATCCCCACCATGGTAGTGTGATTCTGTTGTCTAACCACCATGGGTAGTTGTGTTTCTGATGTCCTAACCCAACATGGTTAGTGTGTTTCTGATGTCTAACCCACCATGGTAGTGTGTTTCTGATGTCTAACCCACCATTTTTTAAATTTTTTTATTTCACCTTTATTTAACCAGGTAAGCCAGTTGAGAACAGGTTCTCATTTACAACTGCGACCTGGCCAAGACAAAGCAAAGTAGTGCAACAAAAACAACACAGAGTTACATATGGGGTAAAAAAAAAACATAAAGTCAGAGATACAACAGAAAATATATATACAGTGTGTGCAAATGTAGCAAGTATGGAGGTAAGGCAATAAATAGGCTATAGTGCAGAATAAATACAATAGTATTAACACTGGAATGCTAGATGTGGCAAGAGATTATGTGCAAATAGAGATACTGGACTGCAAAGAGAGCAAATAAATAACAATATAGGGATGTAGGTAGTTGGGTGGGCTAGCCACCATGGTAGTGTGATTCTGATGTCTAACCCACCATGGTAGTGTGATTCTGATGTCTAACCCACCATGGTAGTGTGATTCTGATGTCTAACCCACCATGGTAGTGTGATTCTGATGTCTAACCCACCATGGTAGTGTGATTCTGATGTCTAACCCACCATGGTAGTGTGATTCTGATGTCTAACCCACCATGGTAGTGTGGTGTGATTCTGATGTCTAACCCACCATGGTAGTGTGATTCTGATGTCTAACCCACCATGGTAGTGTGTTTCTGATGTCTAACCCACCATGGTAGTGTGTTTCTGATGTCTAACCCACCATGGTAGTGTGATTCTGATGTCTAACCCACCATGGTAGTGTGATTCTGATGTCTAACCCACCATGGTAGTGTGATTCTGATGTCTAACCCACCATGGTAGTGTGCTTCTGATGTCTAACCACCATGGTAGTGTGTTTCTGATGTCTAACCCACCATGGTAGTGTGATTCTGATGTCTAACCCACCATGGTAGTGTGATTCTGATGTCTAACCCACCATGGTAGGTGTGTGATTCTGATGTCTAACCCACCATGGTAGTGTGATTCTGATGTCTAACCCACCATGGTAGTGTGTTTCTGATGTCTAAACC
This sequence comes from Coregonus ussuriensis, assembly GCA_031479575.1. NCBI lineage: Eukaryota > Metazoa > Chordata > Actinopteri > Salmoniformes > Salmonidae > Coregonus > Coregonus ussuriensis. Next base: position 57,596,030 of record CM062487.1, read on the forward strand.
CACCATGGTAGTGTGATTCTGATGTCTAACCCACCATGGTAGTGTGATTCTGATGTCTAACCCACCATGGTAGTGTGATTCTGATGTCTAACCCACCATGGTAGTGTGTTTCTGATGTCTAACCCACCATGGTAGTGTGTTCTGATGTCTAACCCACCATGGTGAGTGTGATTCTGATGTCTAACCTCACCATGGTAGTGTGATTCTGATGTCTAACCCACCATGGTAGTGTGTTTCTGATGTCTAACCCACCATGGTAGTGTGATTCTGATGTCTAACCCACCATGGTAGTGTGTTTCTGATGTCTAACCCACCATGGTAGTGTGATTCTGATGTCTAACCCACCATGGTAGTGTGTTCTGATGTTAACACATGGCTGAATTTTTTTAATTTAACCCACACATTTTGTTTGTTTCTCGAAGTTAACCCACCATTTGTTTAATTTTTTTATTTACCTTTAGTTAACCAGGTAAGCCAGTTGAGAACAGGTTTCTCATTTACAACGTGATGCGACCTGGCCAAGACAAAGCAAAGTAGTGCAACAAAAACAACACAGAGTTACATATGGGGTAAAAAAAAACATAGAAGTCAGAGATACAACAGAACCAATATATATACATGTGTGTGCAAAATGTAGCAAGTTTTTTTTTTTATGGAGGTAAGGCAGAATAAATAGGCTATAGTTTTTGCAGAATAATTACAATAGTATTAACACTGGAATGCTAGATGTGCAAGAGATTATGTGCAAATAGAGATACTGGACTGCAAAAGAGCAAATTAAATAACAATATTTAGGGATGAGGTAGTTGGGTGGGCTAGCCACCATGGTAGTGTGATTCTGATGTCTAACCCACCATGGTAGTGTGTTTCTGATGTCTAACCCACCATGGTAGTGTGATTCTGATGTCTAACCCACCATGGTAGTGTGATTCTGATGTCTAACCCACCATGGTAGTGTGATTCTGATGTCTAACCCACCATGGTAGTGTGATTCTGATGTCTAACCCACCATGGTAGTGTGGTGTGATTCTGATGTCTAACCCACCATGGTAGTGTGATTCTGATGTCTAACCCACCATGGTAGTGTGATTCTGATGTCTAACCCACCATGGTAGTGTGTTTCTGATGTCTAACCCACCATGGTAGTGTGTTTCTGATGTCTAACCACCATGGTAGTGTGTTTCTGATGTCTAACCCACCATGGTAGTGTGTTTCTGATGTCCTAACCCACCATGGTAGTGTGATTCTGATGTCTAACCCACCATGTAAGTGTGGTTTCATGATGTCTAAACCCACACATGGTAAGTGTGGATTCTGATGTCTACCCACCATGGTAGTGTGATTCTGATGTCTAACCCACCATGGAAGTGTGTTTCTGATGTCTAACCCACCATGGTATTGTGATTCTGATGTCCTAACCCACCATGGTAGTGTGGTGGTTTGTGCTGATGTTCTGATAGTCTAACCCACCATGGTAGTGTGATTCTGATGTCTAACCCACCATGGTAGTGTGTTTTCTGATATCTAACCCCACCATCGGTAGTGTGATTCTGATGTCTAACCCACCATGGTAGTGTGATTCTGATGTCTAACCCACCATGGTAGTGTGATTCTGATGTCTAACCCACCATGGTAGT